>JAJOZX010002321.1:237500-676188 GCA_023014485.1 Bathynomus jamesi | reverse complement strand
ATTTAAGAATACAATACCGGTGCATATACAAAATGGTAACAATATTATAGTGAAGCTTCTGAATTCAATCCAACTCTAAAGTTGGAGAATTGTGGTGGTGCCTGAGGTACTTGCAGTTGGAGAGGGGGTTTGATGTGGGGATTATGGGCTGGAAAAAATCTGGTTATAGAAGTTGTTTTGACATTTCTGCAATTCTCTTTGAATTTCAAGGTATGGGGAATACATTCTCTCTCTCTCTCTCTCTCTCTCTCTCTCTCTCTCTCTCTCTCTCTCTTCTCCTCTCTCTCTCTTTTTCCGTACCTGCCCTCTGGCAGGGAGGGAGCGGAGGTGGGAGAGAGCCTCCCTTTTCTATCCAGTTTTCTACTACTGCTACATAGTTTGAAAGACAAAATTTTCCCTGGCACCCGTTGCCATTGGTACCTCCTCGGTATGGCCGCAAGGCCTTTTGAGGTACTTCTTTTCCTTGTAACTCCTTGTAACCTCTCTCTCTCTCTCGTCTCTCTCTCTCCTGATAGAATAGACAAACTGAGCACGTTTAAGCCCTGAACTTGTTTTGCTGGAAACTCGGAGGCTGCACGGTCACTGATCGAGTTTTCAAGCTTTTACGCGGGTTGAATGATAACCAATCGTAACAATGATTGGAAGTTGATTTGAAACAGTTAGGACTAATATGTGTGGGAATACTTTATGTATAAGATCTGTGACACGTGGAACAGGTTACCTTCAGAAGTTGTGAACAGTTCCTCTGTGGATCAGTTCAAGAAAAAGTTAGACCAATCTTGCACACTATTTGAGGGTGTGGAAAATTTTCTGTGGCACCCATTGCCATTGGTACCTCCTCGTATGGGCCGCAAGCCTTTTGAGGTCCCTTCTTTTCCTTGTAACTCCTTGTCAAACACACACACTCATTTAAGGCTCCTTTCCATATCAGGATCGCACTCCACCACTTGTCTGTTAGTGCCTGCTGTAGTTTCATAATTTCAACGAGTTTTTAGATTGAGAATAGACTTCACAGCATCACTTTCTCTTCTTCATTGTCATCTTCATTGATGAGCTCTTTCCAGTCCTCTTCAGTCACTCCTTGTGTGTGTGTGACTTGATTTAGATCACACAATGCGAAATACTGTAAAAATAAAGATACAGTAAAAATCTAATATGCAGTAGCAGTGATACTTTTGACAGTCAAGCAGTAAATAACAACTGGTGGGAGGTGTTGATGATTTCACAGACCTAGAACAGGAGTGCACCCTAGTGGCCAATTTGCGAGTTTGTGAACCCAATCTGTCGCGAATGTTTGAAGAGGTATACAATAGTAATAGTGAATGTTGAACTCGCGAATGTGAGGACTTACTGTATTATAGCATGGCAAAATTAATAAAAAGTATGTTATATTATTTTTATTAATAAACTGAACACATCTTAGAAAAAACATTCCGAACACCATTCTGACACAAAAAAAAAGCTATATATATATAGTTTATAAGTTTTTTTTTTTTTTTGACTGCCCAATACACCAACTTTCAACTTCATTCAACTTTTCTATCTAAAACATTAACTTTTAATTTTATGTCAAGACTTTACCACTTAGACCATCTCCAGAACTTTCTAATACCCAATTTTCCAATACCCAAGTTACAATATTGACTTTAATTTTACTTTGTGGTATTTTCAATATATATATATAATATATATATATATATATATATATATATATATACAGGGCGTCCCAAAAAAATGTATACACATTTTAAATACTTATAAAGGCAGTGTTTTAAAATACATTTCATTTTCAAATGTAATAGAATCTACAGACATTATTTAATTGTTTTGTCAACGCCTGTTTTCAAACTGACGTCCTTCTGGTCCAGGCACTGCTGATAACGCGAAGCAATGAATCGCAAACATCACGAAACATTTTGTTTGGTATTGTGTGCATTCTCGTTCAATGGTTGCTCTCAATTCAGCGACTGTTGCAGGTTTTATAGCGTAGACTTTGTCTTTTAAGTATCCCCATAAAAAAAAGTCTAGTGGTGTGAGGTCTGGTGAACGCGGAGGGTATTCTACGAACCCCTTCGTCCAATCCACATCCACATCGGGCCAAGTACCACTCGCAATACTCCACTCTTCGGTCTGGATCATCTTCATTAATAGCATGGACTAATCTTGGAATGTAACTTTTCCATTGACCGCGCTTCAAGATGCGTTGGACAGACGATTCTGAAATTCCTACCTCACAACTCGCTTGCCGCACAGATTTTCTTGGACTTTGGTGATATGTTTCCAGTACTCTTTCTTGCTTTGTGGGGCTTGTCGATGTCCGTGGTCTTCCGGAATGCTCTTGTGGACATTCTGAACAGTTCCATCGGCTTCAAACTTATCTCTAATTCGAGTGATGGTAAGTCGCGTTGGTGGATCTGTTTGAAACTCCCTCCTAAACTGTCTTTGCACTTCAACTGCGTTTTCACACTTCCACTAGCATTTTAGAATGAATTTCCTTTGTTCAAAGCTTAGTCTGACTGCCATTATTAATTCTAATGGGTTTAACTTGGAAAGAAAGAAACATCAATTGAGCTATCAGCTGTTAAAGTGTGTATACATTTTTTTGGGACGCCCTGTATATATATATATATATATAATATATATATATATATATATATACAGAGCCGGCCCTAACAAGTGCAGGGCCCTAGGCATTTTGATAATACAGGGCCCCACTCCAGAAAAGATTTTAGTTCATAGTAAAAAGGCAAAAAAATAATCTGAAGTGCTATACATTTATTGTAGACATCTGTCTAATAATATTAAGAATAACAAAAAAAAAATGCTTTCATTAAGAATACTAAAAAAATACCATACTTTATAAATTTATATATATTTTAAAGACTAATTTTTCTAACCTTCCTTCTGAAAATTCCATTAAAAGGGGTTCAAAATTTAAACCCCTTGTTTTTTCATGTTCAATTGACAATATTCCAAGGTTATTTAGCCTATCTTGGCCCATATTAGACCTTAAGCAGTTTTTAATTAATTTTAATTTTGAGAAGCTTCTTTCTCCTGATGCTACCGTCACAGGAATTGTTAAAAATATTCTTAGAGCAATGGTTTTATATTTCATTAAACTGTCCTTAATTTTCCCCTTTCCTATGACAGCCGGCGTGAGTCGGGGAATCTGGTGGAAGCGAAATATATAAAAAATTTATTTGCCCAGCCCTGCTGGCAGCGCGGGCGCCTAGGCGGCTGCCTAGCTCGCCTTGCCCTAAGGCTGGCCCTGTACAGGGTGTCCCGTAAGTCTGGACCCATAGGGCAAAATTAATAAAATTACAAAATAGTCCCAGTTTCGCTGGACATGCGTCGAAGTGACTTCCTGGGACTGACAGCGAAGCTAGCCAACACATTGGTACTGGTTTCGTCTTCCGTAACAGTCCTTGAAGGTCCTCTGCGAGGCTTGTCAGCTACGGATCCAGTTTCCTTAAATTTGGCTATCAACTTGCCAACACATCTGTGTGTGATTGGTGCGCGGTCTGGATGCATATTGTTGAATTCTTCAGCCACTTCCCGGTGACTGCGGTCCCGACCAGCAAATAACTTGAACTCTCTCCTCTCTAGTCAGTGACATGGTTTACCTGCAACATAATAAAAAAATATATTATAAATCCCTATGGGTCCAGACTTACGGGACACCCTGTATATTATATATACATATATATATATATATATATGGGAATGAACTCAGAATGGTCCCCCGAGTTTTTTATGATACACACAGACCATGCATGGAACAAGGAACTCTTCTGGGATAATTAAATCCACTATAGTCTGAATAAGTAATGGTAAATGACAAATACCATAGTTTTTCTTTTCATGATGCTAGCCCGACGTGGGCAATGGGTCACTCACAAAGAGGTCCCATAAATATAGCTTCCCTCACCAGCTATCTGCAAAGCAGACAGGATCCAGCTTTGGGACATGGATCTAGGGTTTAAAGCAGCCTAGCCCTGCTACATTGCCCTGCTACAGTGACCCATTGCCCATGTCAGGCTAGCATCATGAAAAGAAAAACTATGGTATTTGTCATTTACCATTACTTATTTGGACTATAGTGGATTTAATTATCCCAGAAGAGTTCCTTGTTCCATGCACGGTCTGTGTGTATCATATATATATATTTTTTTTTTTTTTAGTTCAGGAAGAACCGATTCGCCTCTATTTAAAGGGCATATCTCAGCGGAAAAACAAAGAAAAAGTGAGAGGAAAGACAGAGGAAAAAGAAAGGGTGGAGGGGACAGTCGAAGTGGAAAAAGACCAAGGACTGCAGGGTCGAGCCCCATCATCCTTGGGTGCTAGGGCCGGGAGGGCGCACGTGAAACCTCCAGGAACAAGCACGTACAAACGAGCACAAAGAGCACTCAAGAGCACGAGCTTAGAACCCCCTTGCGGGGTATCATATATATATATATATATATATATATATATATATATATATATCCCCGCAAGGGGGTTCTAAGCTCGTGCTCTTTGTGCTCGTTTGTACGTGCTTGTTCCTGGAGGTTTCACGTGCGCCCTCCCGGCCCTAGCACCCAAGGATGATGGGGCTCGACCCTGCAGTCCTTGTCATCCTTGGTCTTTTTCCACTTCGACTGTCCCCTCCACCCTTTCTTTTTCCTCTGTCTTTCCTCACTTTTTCTTTGTTTTTCCGCTGAGATATGCCCTTTTAAATAGAGGCGAATCGGTTCTTCCCGAACTTAAAAAAAAAAAAAAAAAAAAAATATATATATATAAATTATTTCACGAAATGAATACATGAAAATATTTATGATGAATAAAATCACGAAGGAAAAGAAACAGAGTGGTGCTCAAGCGCTTTCATCTAATGACATCCTCAAGAACACTGGAGTGAATAGAGAGTTCAAGACTATATATAGGTTACAAAAAAAAATATATACATATAGTAAGTATAGAAAAAGTTGTGGGAGGAGTATATACATTTATAAGGAAAACTAACAATTTTAGCACTTTGCCTGAAATTCAATATAAGTTCAAATGGCTTGTTTACAGCCAATTTTTTTTTATAGTTATTGTTTGAATGATACATAGGTCACAAAAGAATAAAGAAATAAATATAAATTGGAAACAAAAATAAATTACAAAATTATGCATAAATGATATATAGGTCACAAATGAAATAAACATAATGAAATAAATATAAAGAAATAAACACATTTAAAAACATAAAAATTGCAAGTGGAGCACACAAATTCAAGCTCAGTTAGACAGTTTACAATCAATTTAATAGATGATGCTGAAATGATATATATGTCACAAAGAAATAAAATGAAGAAATAAACCTAAAAAATAAATTTAGAGGCATACAAATTTATAAGGGAAAATTACCAAAGGTTTTTATAGTTATTGTCTGAATGATACATAGGTCACAAAAAAAAAAAAAAATAAAAAAATATAAATTGGAAAAAAAAATTACAAAATGATGCCTAAATGACATATGAAGAAATATAAGAATATATAAGAAATACATACATAAACTGTACATAAGAAATACACACAAAGTAAACATACAATAATTGAAAAATAAAATTGCTAGAGAAACCTACAAATTTATTAAAAAAAAAAAATTAAAAAAAAATTACGAAAGGTTTAGCAACCTGCCCTTCTTGTTTAAATCCATTCTGAAGGAATTCAGAACAACAGGATCGAGTTGAAACAGACCTTTACTCATGTTAAAGTTATTTGTAAGTTGAATTATAGCAAACTTAAGAATATTTCTATTAACAATGTTGCTAGAGTGAAACAAAACTGAAGCATTATTCCAATCAATACAATGGGATAATTCTGACAAATGGACAAAAAGGGCACTGGACAACTGTCCTGTTCTAACAGAATATTGATGGTTTCACACGTGTTTGCAAATCCTTTCCTGTCTGACCTATGTAAAAGGAATCACATTGTTTACACCCAATTTTATAGATAATGCCTAAATTATTGGTAGGGCTATTTTTTACTGATATTTTTCACAATATTATTATTATGAAAAACTACACTGATATCCAAAAGTTTAAGTACATTAGCAATGCCTAAAATGCCTGGGAAAAATGGAAGTACTAAAATATTCTTTGACAATGTGCGAGTGTTATTATTCACACGATAGAAGGTTTATTTTGCCTTAAGACAAGATTCCATCAACGCAGGTGGATAACACAGCTCACTTCCAATACCATTGATATTTTCCAATTCAGCATCGATATATTCCGGACTGGAGATCCTAAGAGTGCGGAGAAGCATTGAGGAAAATATGGCCTTCTTAATAGGGGTGTCATGTCCAGAGTAAAAGTGTATGTAGACAAACCCCCCCCCCCCCCCCCCCCCCCAATAGATACCTAACTTAAAACCTGGGCTATCCCTATGTACACGCACATCTAAAAACGGGATTGAGTTGTCTTGTTCCACTTCTAAAGTAAACTTAATGGAGGGGACTTCATCATTTAACTGAAGGAGGAAGTCATCCAGGTCACGATTCATGGGCCAGATACACAAAATATCGTCGATGTACCGCAACCATGGGATGCCAACCCCCAGGATTCTGGAATGTAAGTAATTTAAAAAATCCAATAAATATTGGAGAGCAGGGGCAACAAAGGGTTGCCCCATGGCCATCCCAAAAACTTGTTGATAATGCTCTCTATTGAAAGTGAATTTACAGTCTTTGATACAAAGCTTAATAAGTTCCAAAACAATGTGTGCAGGTAGTGGCAGATCATACTTATGTAATTCTTGGGTGAGAAAGTCAAGCATATTGTCAATTGGCACTTTTGTGAACAAACGTCAAAACTGATCAATCTATCATTGGTATCAGTGCGAACATTATTCAATTTTTCAGTAAGATCCATGGAATTTTTTACATGTGAATCAGAGATAGTTCCAGGAATCAGGGACAAAACATTGACAAGCCAATTGGAGAGTTTATAGGTAATAGAGCCCACCGAGCTAATATAATAGGGTCCATAGGGTTGCATATTTTCCTCAATGTTTCTTCACGCTCTTAAGATCGCCAGTCCAGAATACATCAATGCCGAATTGGAAAATATCAATGGTATTGGAAGTGATCTGTGTTACCCACCTGCGTTGATGGAATCTTGTCTTAATAAGGCAAAATGAACCTTCTATCATGTGAATAATAACACTCGCACCTTGTCAAAGAATATTTTAGTACTTCAATTTTTCCCGGGCTTTTTAGGCATTGCTAATGTACTTAAACTTTTGGATATCAGTGTAGTTTTTTCATATAACAATATTGTGAAAAATATCATAGTATAAAATAGCCCTACCAATAATTTAGGCATAATCTACAAAATTGGTTGTAAACGAAGTGATTCCTTTTACATAGGTCAGATGGTAAAGGATTTGCAAATGTGTGTAAAACATCATCAATATTCCGTTAGAATGGGACAGCTGTACAGTGCCCTTTTTGTCCATTTTTCAGACTTATCCAATTGTATTGATTGGAATAATGCTTTAATAGAAATATTCTTGAGTCTGCTATAATTCAACTTGCAAATAACTTTAACATGAGTAAAGGTCTGTTTGAACTCGATCCCATTGTTCTGAATTCCTTCAGAATGGATTTAAAGAAGGGCAGGTTGCTAAACCTTTGGTAATTTTTTTAGTATTTTTTGTATGCTTCTCTTACAATATAATATATATATATTTCTTATGTATTTCTTTATATATCATTTAGGCATCATTTTGTAATTTTTTCCAATTTATATTTATTTATTTTTTTTATTCTTTTGTGACAATAACATTCAGACAAAAACTATAAAAACCTTTTGGTATATATACAGGGTGTCCATAAATGTTTACCTGAAAACAGTATGATCATGTTTTAATGACGAATCTTACATCCATTTTCTTTTTACAGGTGATCTCGTACACGCATAGAGTTTCTGTGCTGGTGTGTTTCGTCTACCGCATTCGCTGCTAGGAGTGCTGTAGTAGCTGTTCAGTTAAGATGGCATCTGTGACAGAAAAGGCACAATGTGTTGTGTGGCTTGCAGAAACAAAATCTGTCAGTGTTCAGCGAAGGTTCAGAACAAAGTATGGAAAGAATCCACCTGATGTGAAGTTAATTAAGTCATGGATGAAAAAATTCTTGGAAAAGGGAAAGATCAGTGGTAGACCATCAGTTTCCGATGGGACGGTGGAAAACATTCAAATGGCTTTCACACCAATTACGCCATCCCCCAGCTGCAGGACAGGCAGCCAACTGTCATCTTCCAACAAGATGGGGCACCCCCTCATTGGGCGCATGTTGTTCGTGAAACTCTCGATGCAACATTTCCAAATCGATGGATTGGCAGGGATGGGCCAATCCTATGGCCCCCCAAGATCACCAGACATTACCCCGCTGGATTTCTTTCTCTGGGGTCATGTTAAAGATTTGGTTTATGCAACAGTTGTTCCAGATATCAGGACATTGCAAGAACGCATTACGGATGCAATTGCAACAGTTAACCTACAAATGTTGGAAAATGTGTGGCATGAGTGTGAATACCATTTAGACATTTTACGTCCCACTGGGGGTGCACATGTGGAAGCTTATTAAGTTCATTAACTATGTATCAAAACTTTGTATGTTTATCTACTTATGATTAAAGTTGTTTGAATAAGAGTGTTTATTTAAAAGTTATAGCATGCTTTAATCAGGGTAATCATTTATGGACACCCTCTATATATATTTCTTATATATGTTATATATTTTCCCCCTTGATTAGGTACTCTGGCTTGCCAGGCCGAGGTGGCTCATACACGTCGTGGGTGGTTGGGGTTTCCTCAACTCCTCGGGGGTGTGGGCGAAGAGTTACCTAGTTGCGTTTTTTTTTTCCCTTCCTTTTCTTTTTGCTCCCCTTTTTTTTCCTCTCCCGGAATTTCTTTTGTCTTGACTCGGTCTTGTGCCTCTGTCAATTGTAGTATCCCCCCCCCTCTGTTTGTATTTTGCAGTCTTGGGGTCATCGGGTGCACCCGCCGGGGGGCATCGCTCCGTGGCTGAGCCGTGCTCTGGGGACGGTACGGGCCCGGACCGCTGCTGCGTCTGGATTGGGTCTTTGCTGGCCCTTAACGGACAAATCTCCGTAGTGCCAATCTGCTGTTTTTAAAACGACAGTCAGGTTGGGGGGCGGGCTACCCGGGACGTTGGGCCTGCGCCTTGAAGGATGCAGCGGCGGATGGTGCATTGCCTTGGGTCCGAGGCTGTCTTTTTTGTAAAGCTATTGTTTATGGGTTCAATTTCAAAACTTCAATCCCCTCCTGTTGACGACTCTGGCCCGCCCTTGGATTTGGATAAGACTTCTACTTCTGGTCGTTCAGCGGCCTCTGCCTCCGCTGGATTGACCTTAAAGCCGTATGGCCCCCTCTCGTCCTCTGCGGCGTCTGGCTCTCGTGGCCGGACTCGTGGTGGCCGTAGGGCGGGGTCTTCGCGGCCCTCGTTCTCTCGCCCACTCTCGGTTACCGTTACACATGGACCTGTCCCTGCTGTCAATTTCTGTCCGGTGGACAGGTTCCTTGTTCTCCGCCCTTCCGCTGGCTCCCTTCCGGGCAACTCGGAACGGGTGTTTCAGCGTCTTAAGACGGTGGGGGTTCCCTGTCGTTATGATATCCGCCCTCTGAAGGATGGGTCTCTTCTTTTGAAGTCCCGTTCTTCGGGGTGACTGAGTCCCTTCTACAGTTGCAGGATTTTGGGTTGCAGAGTTTCTGTGACTCCCCATCCGCAATTGAATAGCTGTCAGGGCACCATTTTCGCTTCCCGTCTGCTGTCAATCCCGGTTGGCGAGTTGCAGGAGGATCTTGCCCCCCAGGGGGTAACGAAGGTCTTCCGCTTTTCGTCGCGCCGGGATGGTGCTCTTACCCCGTCCGCTCGTCTGCTCCTGACCTTTGACTCCCTTGTGCCTCCGGCCCAGGTGTTCTGGGGCGTGGGTGATCGCCGGTCGTGTGAGTTTTCGGTGCGACCGTATGTGCCTGACCCGGTTCGCTGCTTTGGCTGCAACCGGTTCGGCCATGTTAGCTCTGCGTGCCGGGTAAGTGTGTCCGCTGCGGTGGGCCTGCGCACCCTACCCCGTGCACGAAGCCCCCGCGGTGCTCGAACTGCTCGGGGGCCCACCCTTCCTCCTCTCGGGACTGCCCCGTTTTCAAGTTTGAATTCGAGGTGCGGTCCTTAAGGACTACCGAATTCCTTAGTGCGCGGGAGGCGCGCGATAGGGTCCGTGACCGGGAGCCGCGGCGGGGGTTGTCCTATGCTGCGGCTCTTGGCCCTGGGGTCCTCGGGCCCCTCCCGTGCTACCCCGGCCTACCGGAGTGGTGCCCCCCCTGGAAGTTCCGGGGGTTGGTGGTCCTCCTGGCGCCGCGGGACCTTCTTGTCCCTCTGCCTCACTTTCAGACATCCCATCTGATTCCCTGCCTACAAGTGCCCCTTCTCCCTCTCCGGCCTTGGGGTCTGGATCCTTGCCTACTCGTCTCTCGGGTGGGGAAGGTGATGCCCCGAAGGGGAGGAGGAAGCGTCGCCGTGGTCGGAGTCGGAGTCCTCCAGACCCGATCATGACCGCTGCTCGCCCTGCTTCCCCTTCTTCACCGGAGGGGAAGCGGCGCGCCGCTCCTGATCCGCTCGGGACTCCCCCCTATACGGAGGGCTGGTGAGGCGTCACCTCCCGGTGCCCCAACCAGTGTCCGGGTGTCGGTTGAGGTACACCGCCCCATGACACCCTCGATTACTGACTCGTTCCCATGGTGGACCCGGTCGAGAGGAGCCTGGCCCTTCTTCATGGGCTCCTGCTGAGAGTGGTCGGGTCTCTCCTGGATCTACCTCTCCCACCTGTGGTGGACCTTTCCTCCCCCCCCCCCGTCAGCACTTGTCTGGTGTGACGAGCCCTCGAACATCTGGTTCTCCCCAGCCCCCCTCTGGTGGGGAGTCGGGGGTTTCGGCTGGGCCCGTCTCGTCGTCTCCCCCCTCAGGGGAGCCCCCTCTGAACTCCCTGTTCCATTTCCATCGTTCTACTACGGGTGAAGCAGCTGGGGGTCGGTGGCCCCCCCCCCCCCGTTCGGGGTGAGTCGGGGAAGCCGATTCCGTCCCTGGTTACGGACCGTTGAGTTTGCTGCTCAGCTTGGTCCGTGGCTATTTCTCTGCTTTCTCTGCTTCTTATAATGCCACTTCCCCTTACAGTTCCATTTTGCATTGGAACTGTAGGGGGCTTTTAGCTAACTGGGAGAACCTTGCCTCCCTGCTGGAGAGCGAGCGGCCTTCCTGTGTTTGTCTCCAGGAGACTATCCTGGCTGCGCGGGGGCTCCCTCGTCTCTCTGGCTATGTTGGTTTCCCTTGCACCCCGGATGAGCACACACGGCGGGGTGCGGCGATTTATGTACATCATTCATTACCCTCGCGAGGTGTGCCTCTTCGTACTTCCTTGCAGGCTGTGGCTGTGCGGCTCTTTTTAGATCGCCAGTACACTGCCTGCTCGATTTATATTCCTCCTCATGACCCTCCTTCTCGCGACGCGGTTCGCGAGTTGGTGTTGCAACTGCCTCGACCGTTTCTCCTCCTCGGGGACTTTAACAGTCGCGACCCGGCTTGGGGAGATGTCCGGTCGACTAATGTTGCTGGTATGTTGCTCTCCTTAATGGAGGAACTTTCCTTCGCGTGCCTCAATTCCGGTGAACCTACCTACTTCCACGAACCCACGGGTTCATCTACCTGTATTGATCTCTCCTTGGTGTCCCTCGATGCCTTACTCGATTTTTCGTGGAAGGTGTTGGGGGACTCTTATGGCAGTGATCATTACCCAGTCTGTCTTGAGCCGGTCGGACCGCAGCCGGGTGTCTCGTCTCGACCGAGGTGGTGCCTTGCGCGGGCTGACTGGCCATCCTTCAGAGCTCGTTCCGTCATTGCCCGTTCGGTGTTGAGCTTTGGCTCTGTGGATGAGAGCTTGGAGTTCTTCGAGCGGGTGGTGATGGGCGTCGCGGAGGACTGTATTCCTCGATCTTCCGGTAACCCGCGGACGCGTAGCGTCCCGTGGTGGACTCCAGCATGTCACCGGCGGTGTGCGAGAGGAAGAGGGCAACGCGCCGCTTCCACCGCACCCGGCGCGCGGACCACTTGATTGAGATGCGGCGGGCGAAGGCTTTCGCCCGCCGGACTCTCAAGTTGGCCCGTCGGGCCTCTTGGCGTGCTTTTGTGTCCGGCATTTCCTCGTCTACCCCTTCTGCTGCTGTGTGGCGGAAGGTACGTAGTATCGAGGGGAAGCCGGTCCCTGCTAGTCGCCCTGTCCTTCGGGACGGGGACGGCTTCCTTTCGGATCCTGCTGCTGTGGCCGATCGGCTGGCTGGGCTTTTGCTGCGGTTTCCCGTTCGCCTTCAGCTGCGGATCGTCCTTTGTCGGATGTTACGTTCCCGCCGCCTGGGAACGAGCCCTATAACCGTCTCTTTACGATGCGGGAACTTCGGGCTGCCTTGGCAACCCGTCGTTCTTCCGCCCCTGGCCCTGATGACATTCCGTATGACTTTATTTGGAATCTGCACCCGATGGCCCTACACTTCTTGCTGGATCTTTTCAACCGGGTGTGGGTTGAGGGGTCGTTCCCTTCCCGTTGGAGGGAGGCGATTGTGGTCCCGATACCTAAGCCGGGGAAGGATCCGGCGGAGGTGGCGGGCTATCGGCCTATTGCCTTGACGAGCTGCTTATGCAAGCTCCTTGAAAAGATGGTGGCCGTCCGACTTTCCTTTACACTGGAGTCGCTTGGGTTATACCCCCCGACCCAGTATGGCTTTCGTCGATTTGGGTACTCTGGACCCCCTTCTCCTCCTTGGTCATGATGTACGGGAGGCCTTTTCCCGCCGGAATCTTGTTCTGGCCGTTTTTTCGATGTCCAAAAGGCCTATGACACGACCCGTCGGGGAGTTGTCATGGACCGTTTGAAGTCTCTTGGTTTTGTGGGCTTTTTGCCCACATTTCTTCGTAACTTCCTCTGCCGTCGCACTTTCCGCGTCCGTAATGGGGCGGCCCTATCTGACCTGTATGTTCAGGAGGAGGGGGTGCCCCAGGGGTGTGTCTTGAGCGTCTCCTGCTTCAATCTGGTCATGTCTGCGCTACCGGGAGCCCTTCCGCCCTCGGTGCGCTGTTCCATCTACGCCGACGATCTGGCTGTCTATGCCGCGGGGACGAGTCCCCCCTCGTGGAGAGGCAAGTCCAACTCGCGGTCAATCGGGTTGAACGCTGGGCGTCGTCGGTGGGCCTTCTGTCGAGGAGACGGGGATCCGGCGCCGTCCCGGCCTTTAATCTTACACTCGGGGGTCAGCCTCTGGCCCTCGTTCATCAGTGCATTTTCTGGGTATGGTTTTCGACAGCCGTTTGAGCTGGGTTCCCCACCTTCGGGCTGCGCGAGTCTACAAGACGTACCCTGGATTTGCTGGGACATCTGTCGCATACTACATGGGGCGCGGATAGGCGGACACTCCTCCGTTTGTACGTGTCCCTGGTACAGTCAAAATTAGATTATGGAGTGTGGTGTATGGCTCCGCCTCCCGTACGGCCCTTCGGATACTGGATCCGGTCCTCTCTAGAGGACTCTGCATGTCATCTTGCGCCTTCCACTCCTCTCCGGTTGATAGTCTGCAGGTTGAGTGTGACATCCCTCCTTTGGAGGATCAGAGGTCGTTCCTTATTGCCAAGCACTATCTCCAGATTCTCCATCTTCCCAACTCTCCTCTGTTCCAGGTGGTTGAGAGGACATTCTGCCGGGATCGGGGATGGGGGTTGGTATTTCACCGACACGGTGACCTCCCAACTCGATGGTATGGGCACTCCTCCTCCATCCGTTATACCAGTCTCTTTCAAGGGTGTTGCACCTTGGGAGAGCACCCATGTTGCGTGCTGTAGGGCATTGTGCCCCGTTCGCAGGGCCAATTCTGACTGCTTTGCTTCAGTCTCTGTTCCTTCAGCATGCAGTGTGTCACTCTGCATGTGTTGCGGTCTTCACAGATGGTTCGAGGTCGTCAGGGGGCGTTGGGGCCGCGGCTGTTCCCCAGTCATCTGCCCTTGCTCCCTGATATACTCGTCTCCCTGATGAGGCTTCCGCTTTCACGGCGGAGCTCTATGCCATTCTGAGTGCTCTGGAGGTGGTGCGGGAGCATCTGGATGGGTCATTTGTCATCTATTCGGATTCCCGCAGTGCCCTGGATGGTCTGGAGTGTTTTGACCCCACCCACTCACTGGTCCGATGAATCCAGCTACTGTGCCATATCCTTGTCGCTTTTGGTGGCAAGGAGGTGGTATTTTCCTGGGTCCCTGCACATGTTAACGTGGATGGAAATGAGGTTGCTGATCGAGCTGCCCATTCCATGTGCCAACTACAGGTTTCACCCGTGTCCCTCCCCTTTTCCGATTATATCACTGGCTTCCATAGGTTTTTGCGCTCCTGGTGGCAGAGTCGCTGGGATGGGGCTACAAATAACAAACTCTGCAAGATTAAACCCAAATTGGGATGGGCCTCTTCCTTCCACCGGTCGTGCCATAAGGAGGTGGCTCTGGCCCACCTCCATATTGGCCACACCCACCTGACCCATGGCTATTTGATGGCCGGGGATCGGGTGCCCCGATGTCCCAATTGTAATGTTTCACTTACAGTTGCCCACCTCCTGGTGGAGTGTCCGCTTTACTCTGCACTGTGCGCAGAGTATTTTCCCTTTTTGGAGAGCGTCAGGCCTTGTGGTAGACTTGGTGCTATTCTATCTGAAGGTCCCTACTTTTTGGTAACTGGGTTGTTCTCCTTCCTCTTTTGCTCCCGACTTCTTTACCGGCTGTGACTCCGCTATGATCTTTCTGCTTCCCTCCCTCCTCATCCCCGTCTATTGTTCATTTCCATTAGCTGTTCCATAGTCTTCTTCCTGTGTTCGCTCTGCTATCCACCTTTCTTTTGGTGGCCATGAGCGGTCATACTTTGAAACAAAAAAAAAATCATATATTTCTTATATATTCTTATATTTCTTTATACAGGGTGTCCCATAAGTCCGGCATCATAGGAAAAATAATAAACAAAGGCAAAACAAAAGCTTTTATTTACAGAACGTGCTCAATATGTATTGTTCCGTAGCCCATTCACAAAATTCCATCCGCTGGTTGGGATCATCTTCGTTTAATTTCTGTAGGATCTGAAGTTTATATGGATGCCATTTGTGAGCCTGAAGAATGCGATGGATGCTACTTTTTGACACTCCTGTCTTGGTGGACAATCGCCGAAGAGACTTATTGGGACTTCTGTTAAAATGAGCCAGGATAGCAGTCGCTGTATCATCGTCAGTGTGCCTCCTTGAAGGTCCACTGTGTGGTTTATCTTCTATGGATCGTGTTTCCTTAAACTTTGCAACAAGTCTGCTAACACAACTCTGTGTTATTGGCTCGCGGTCTGGATGCAGTCTGTTAAATTCAGCAGCGGCCTCTCTCTCACTCCGATTTCCTATGAGTAGAATTATCTGGATTCATTCTTCCTTGCTCACAGACATTATGGCCTGTAGAAAGAGAATAATATGAATTATGGTTTGTAGAAATAGAAAAATATGAATTTCTCCTATGATGCCGGACTTATGGGACACGCTGTATATCATTTAGGTTTTTTATAACTTTTTTTTTTCCAATTTGTATTTTTTTTATTCTTTTGTGACCTATGTATCATTCAGACAATAACTATAAAAACCTTTGGTAATTTTCCCTTATAAATTTGTATGTTTCTCTCAATTTATTTTTCAATTTATTTTTTTAGGTTTTTCTTTAGGTTTATTTCTTTATTTTATTTCTTTCTGACATATATATCATTTTGGCATCATCTATTAAATTGATTGTAAACTGTCCAATTGAGCTTGGATTTGTGTGCTCTGCTTGCAATTTTTGCTTTTATCTGTTTATTTCTTTTATTTCATTTGTGACCTATATATCATTTAGGCATAATTTTGTAATTTTTTATTTATTTTTAATTTTTTATTCGTTTGTGACCTATGTATCATTCGGACAATAACTATAAAAAAATTGGCTGTAAACAAGCCATTTGAGCTTATGCTGAATTTCGGGCAAAGTGCTAAAATTTAGTTTTCCTTACAAATGTGTATGCTCCTCCCACAATTTTTATTTCTATACTTACTATATATAATATATATATGTATATATATATATTATATATATATATATATATATATATATATATTATATATATATATAACCTATATATATATATATAATATATTTGTAACCTATATATATAGTCTTGAACTCTCTATTCACTCCAGTGTTTCTGAGGATGTCATTAGATGAAAGCGCTTGAGCACCACTGTTTCTTTTCCTTCGTGGTTTTATTCATCATATATAGGTATATATATAGGGTGAACCAAATGTAGGTGGACAGTAAATGATAACGTTTATTTTGAGAATACATATTTCATTTTTTTGTATACTATAATACAAAATAAAATTTAAATAAATTTAGTTATAATATTTAATATAATATAACACAAACACCATAGTTATAATGAACACCATAGTTATAATATAATATAACACAAACCGTATTCAACCTACTGTCCACCTACTTTTGGTTCACTGTGTATAATAGTAATTTTTTTATGTAGGAAGGAGGGGCCAAGGGCAAGGGCAAGGGCAAATGTCCGCAAAATTTGCTATGCCCTCCCCCCATCCCAACATAGAAGACAAAGAGAACCAAAATTAAGGCTCGGGGTTTTCAAGATGCTTGGACACACTGCATTTTAAAGATTGGAGGTCATAGACAGGAGGAAAGATGGATTGAGGAACATTGTTCCAGAGTTGACTGGTTGAGTAGATGAAAGATTGAAAATACTGATTAACTCTTGCATTAGAGAATTAGACAGAAAAGGAATGAGTGTGTCGAAAGTCTGGTGCTGCATACTCTCCTTGAAGGAGGAGGCATGCAGTTAGAGTTCAGAAGAGCAATGTCTGTTATAATAGTAGTAATAAAGAGAGAGGGATTGAAGACACTAAGTAAGAGGTGGGGAATTGATGAGATGAAGAGCTTTTGATTCCATCCAATCAAGTTTGGCTATGTGGGTTGAGCTGCCACCACATGTGAAAAGCATACTCCATACAGGGGAATACAAGACCCATGTACAGAGAGAGCAACTGAGTTGGAGTAAAGAAACTGTGGAGGTGGTACAGCACACCTAACCTCTTAGAAGCTGTTTCTGGAAGAGAGTATATGTGATCTTTCCAGGAAAGATAATGAGAAAAAGAAATGTCAGGGTTGTTAAGAGAAGAGCAAAGATTGAGTTGGTTATTGTTGAAGGTAAGGGGATAGTCATCTGGAAGATTGTGATGAGTAGACAGATGGAGGAAATGAGTTTTTGAGGCATTGAAAGCCACTAGGCAGAGATGGGCATTAATGTATTTGACATTACTCAAATACATATTTAAATACTGTATTTATAAATAGATTTATTTTCGAGTATTTAAATAGTCACCCTTTGCTGTTCACTGGTATTTTGTTCCATGGAGACCCTGTGAACCTTGATACGAAAGTCCAATGGGAAAAGAGGGGGTTATGTGCCTGGGGACCCCCAGACACAGGAGTAAATAGCATTAGAAAATGGTTTTCTACTGATACTGTGTACAGGAATTGCTCCCAGTTGTGGCTGGAAAGTTTTGGCATTGCTCCGATATATTTGTCTTGCATATAAATGTGTATAAATAATAATGTCTGTAAAATAATATATAACAAGAAGTATAAATAGTAAAAACTTAAAAAAAAATTTTGAAAAAATCACTAAAAATAATGTAATAATCTAGAGGAGCATGAGAAAGATGACTTAATATAAACTAGCTGAGCTGGTCATGCAAAGGACATACTACTAGGCATGTTGCTGCCAGCTGCAAATGCTGAAGTATCATATGTATGTACAGTGCCCGTGAAAAGTATCCGATCACCCTTGAAATTTGTATTTTTTACATAAAAAACAATGTTTAAATGTATACTAACCTTATATTAGTATTTTGTCATCTGTCCTTTGGTTTGGATGACTTGTTCTAGACGTTTTGGCATGGATTTAATCAAGTTTTGACAAACTTCCACTGATATTTCCTTGCACCATACCTTTTTGATGGCCTCTTGTAATTTTTCGACTGAGCCAGTGTCGTGGCATTCAACCTTATTTTTTATTATTAGCCACAGATTTTCTATCGGATTGAGATCTGGACTATTACCAGGCCAATCCAAAATATCAAATTTATTGTCAGTAATCCATTTTGTCACTATTTTGGCCCTGTGACATGGTGCACCATCATGCATGTATGTTTTTGTCCTTTGGATTGCCATTGCCATTGGAAGTTTATCCTGTAGCATTGCTAAATACCGTGCACCATTCATAGTTGTGTTCTTCGGAAGAAAATATAAGTTTCCACGCCCATAGTAACCGAAACAACCCCAAACCATCACACTTGGAGGGTGTTTCATTGTCTTTAGGGTGTATTTAGGGTCCATCCTATTTGAGCCAATAGGCCGGCGAACCTTTTTTGGACAACTTCTGAATGTCAAAAATGTCGACTCATCGCTAAATAAAACCTTCTTCCAGTCATCAACAGTCCAATGAATGTATTTTTTACAAAATGCGACACGTTTTTTACGCATTTTTTCATTAATGAATGGTTTCTTAGCAGCATGGCGAGATGGTAATCCGAGTTCTTTTTGGAGCCGCTCCTGGATAGTTCGTTCAGAAACACCAGATAACAAATTATTCATATTAAATTTTATTTCTTTCGCAGTTATTGTTGGGTTTTTCAATACTAAACGTTTCATAAGTTTGTCTGTACGCGAATTTGTTTTTCTCGGTCTGCCAGATCGTTTTTTAGGGACTGGCGTGGTTAGGCCACCATTGTTCTTAGCCCGTGAAACCCATAAATTAACGGTACTTTGGGATATGTTTAATTCCTTAGCTATCTGTCTCTGTGATTTCCCACATGCATGCAAAGCAACAATAGCACCTCGACAATCACTCTTAAGTTGTTTTTTAGCACACATTATATATAAATTTTATTTACACCACTTTCTGTAAAAAAAAAAATATATCAAGAAATTTACACAAACAGTGAAATCTGACAAATTTGAGACACAGCCACCCGCAACGAAGGCTACCAGAACACTAATTTGAGAATGCGTTGGATAGCTCTCATATCAGCGAGCAACCTCAAAGTTACCAGATGTCGCTAGAACAAATAGAAAGTGAATTACGTGTCTCTGAATATCAAGGGAAAATATTGTATTTTCTTGAGTGATCGGATACTTTTCGCGGGCACTGTACTGTGCATGTATTGTATGTAGCGTATTGCATATGCAAAAAAGTGTTGTTATTTTTTAGTATTTAGCACAATTTTTAAAAAATTGTGCTGATCTATCTTTCAACCTTAGCTCATGCAGATCAAGAAAAGGCTAGTGCAATGTCCTCATCCTATCTCTGAATTCATGCATTTTGAACCTTGTGTAGGTTGGGGAATCACTCTATAGTGTTTTAACTATTGAACAGTGCAGGTAGTTCTTGTTTAACATTGCCTTAATTAAAGTTTTCATTTTTATGTATAGACCCCCCCAAAAATATATAAATAAATTAAAAAATTAAAGATTTTACTGCAACAAAACCGAAAGAGTTCTGTTTTCTCAAGCCTCTGTGCATAAGATAGAGAAAATGGATCAGAAACATCGTGAATTTATAGAAAATGATGTAACAATATATGAAGGCTAACTCAACTATTACCTACGTGCACTCTATTAATTATATTGACAAAGATGCATTTTTTTAATTTGAAATTATAGTATAAAATATGTAAAAATAATATGAAAATATGAAATAATATATGAAAGGTAGGGCCATATTAACAATATTAACTTTAACAGGAATATTATAGCCTCACCACCCAGCAGAGCCTTGAGAAGCAAGCTCGTAAGTCATCTCATACAAGTGTTATTTGACATTCTGCAATTAAAGTTTTCAAGTAAATCTTGCTTTTGTTTAATTTCATTCCATTTCTGAAAGATTCAGTAATGTTTAGGTGAGAAAAATGACCAGAAATCACCCCTCCCAGTACCAGAAAGCATCCCAAGAATGTAACCCCTACTTGTAACACTAGGCCTATGGGGTTTTTGGTTTCAATTAAAGTTGTTTCAGTTAAAGTCAGTTTTTGGGAACCAAACCCCAACATTAAATGAGAACCACCTGTGCTGGGAAAGAAATAATGAAAATAATATTTTAGACCCAGACATTGGTACATAAGTTCAGTAATGACAGGAGGGGAAGGTGCCTAGGAGTCTATAAATGGTCAGCTGAGTGAGGTTTGTTGCTGTTTTGCACCTCTGTGGTTTCATCCAGTCATGCTAATCTGTGGATACCTGAAATTTGTGGAATGGGATGATTTGGCGCCGCTGTTTGGGTGCGGAGCTGGTTTGGCGCCACCACCAGGTCTACACTCAGGACTTAATTGAAACAATAAAAAATTATAAAGATTTATTTAGAACCATCATTACAATATTTTTATCTGCCCCCTTGATGATTGGTTAGGTTGTCATGATATTTTCATTAAAACTAACAAAAATATCATGACAACCTAACCAATTGTCACTTCCCGGTTAGGTCAACTGTATGTCCTTGATGATTGGTTAGGTTAAGTTATGATATTTTCGTTAGTTTTAACAAAAATATCAACAACCTAACCAATCATCAAGGGAGCAGATAATGGAAAAGTACCCATATTATATATACACCTTATATTGTTTTCTGTATGTATTTGTTCTTTGCACTGACTCTTTTGCTCGCACTGCCAAAAAAGTAACGAAGGGTCGCGCTTGCTACATTTATCAAACACATACAAATATCCATTATGCGAAAACTTCTGTTTCCCTTTCTTACTGTATGTCCTTGATGATTGGTTAGGTTAAGTTGATATTTTTGTTAGTTTTAACAAAAATATCACGACAACCTAACCAATCATCAAGGGAGCAGATAACGGAAAAGTACCCATATTATATATACACCTTATATTGTTTTTTGTATGTATTCGTCCTTTGCACTGACTCTTTTGCTTGCACCGCCAAAAAAGTAACGAAGGGTTGCGCTTGCTACATTTATCAAACACATACAAATATCCATTATGTGAAAACTTCTGTTTCCCTTTCTTACTTGATATATTTTCAGACATTTATGCTATTAAGGGCAACAACACAACTTACTTGAAAAGACAGACATCACTTCAGGTTAATAACTAAGTATTACTATTTAATACTTAATACTAATTAATGGCAGTGCCAAACTGGCTCTGCGGTTAAATGGTGGCGCCAAATCGTACCTGACCATGAAATTTGTACCCACAAACTGGAAAAAAGGGTCATAAATGGTCAACTGCCAATAAGTGAAATCTGCGAATGGCAAGGGGCAATTGTACATTAGGGTGGTCCACAACAGCATTTTTTGGAATTTTAAATTCGGTCACATCTGCCCCTATTCTATTCCCCCACAAGAATAAACGTGTCAGTTATCTTTGCTCTAGGACCTTTTTATGCACTCGCTCAAAATGAAACAATTTGAATAATGACTTGACAATTTATGACTATATTATATGTATATATTATATATTAATATATTATGAAATTATAACAGCAGAACAAATAATGCACACAGTTGAAGATCTTTAGGTCTTCTTGAGACCAGTTTTAGTTGGCTCTTTGAATTCCTTGCGGTGCTGAGTGACTGCGCGGGGAAGGTACTGCTTTTGCGCTTCATCCTTCGTGATTGTGCTGTTGAAAGCCTTAATGAGCGCAACTCTTCTTTCTGTGCAATCGTTAACTACTGCCATCTTCTCTACACATTCCTTCATCCCTGTCTCGGGCTAACCTTAGAGTGGATCTTAGGGTCTTTGTTAGCCTTAGCTTCTGTAGATCTGTTCTGTAGATCCCTTGGTAAGCTGGATCTGTGTTTGAATCATTTGGTGTCTTGGACAGGAATGATTGCGCCTATTCACTTCCGTGCTGCATGATGAGGTTGAAGAAGATTGCTGAACGTTTGGTGGCATAGAATTCTAAGGGATTGCTCGAGGAGAACGTTTTTCCATCCATGCGCTTGAGTCCTTTTCTTTTTTCAGGAACAGCTATGATGTTGTGAGCAATCCTCTCCTTCATGGACATGTGAACTCGAAGATCAAAGAGTGCCAAGGGGATTAAGTGCTCAGAAATGAACCACAAATGGCACTTCATTGCGGCAAATGCCGCGTCGTTCGTCTTTCCTGGGTGAGCTTTCAGCTGGCGCAAGAAAGTGAGGTCATTCAATGGAGCCATGTATGCAACACTGGCCTCATTCCAGTAGTGGCCGTAAAGGAGCATGATAAACAGGCTTAGTTCCTCGATGTTCCATTTCTCAGTCTGAAGCAAGGTGAAGTGATCTCTGAATAGGAACACCTTGAGCGTGTAAATGGCCTTGGCCATCCATCGCGCATGGTGCATGGCTCCAGGGCTTCAAATTCTCACAGGACCATCAAGCTTCCCTCCCAAGAAAAGGAGGCAGAGAAGCATCAGTTCATCATAGTCATCCCGCTGGCTCTTCTTCTTGACAGCCTCCTTGTAGTAGGAGACCATTTCCTTCCTCTGCTCTGCTGTTTCAATGAACAGGCTGCAATCAATGAAAACCCAGTGCTGCTTGAAGCGCTTGAATAGGCCAATTTCAGGTCCACTGGATGTTCCGAAACAAGCACTGAAGGCTGCAGCAAGGACGAACTACCATGTGGTGTCGGCAAGCGATCCACACCAGATCAATACCCAACTCCTTTTCAATGAGAGTACAAGCTCCAGCATGATGTCCCGTGTTGGACGCAGTTGTATCAAAAACAAGACCTCGAACATTGCCCCTCAAAGACCAGTTGTCCACAAGCTTCAGGCACTGTGCCTGAGATGCTCCAGTTGCAGCAGCTACCATTGGAACTCCAAGGAGTTTCTCTTTCCTGTTACTGGTTACAAGCACAGCCACACGGTCCACCACCTCTAACCCATGGGAGATATCTGTAAGCAGCTTACTATCCCAGTGCAAGAGAAGGGGCTCATGGGTCTTGAAAGTGGCCTGATCTTCGCGGCACACCGCTTCATGTGTACATTGTCTCACACGATGAATGGTGCTGCATGAGATTGACACTTTGTCCAAGTTGTGCCCCAGCAATTTAATAGTTGCTGCGACCACTGCCATTCCTTTCCTGTCACTGATGTTGTGGCGATCCAAGGCTAAGGAAATGTCAGGCGTGATCACAGACTTCAAATGCTTAGGAGTGGAATGTTTTTGTGCTGACTCCTTAAAAACTACAGTATCTGAATCTAATGATTCAGATATGCTTGAACTAGAAGCCTCCAGTTCTCCCTGGGACCATCTCACATCTGCCTCACACTTGGCCTTCTCCTCTCAGTTCATCTCCGCCTCACACCGAATCCTCTTCCACGTTTGTTGGTCAGCCATTTTCTTGTCAATCAGGCCAAAGCTGGAGGAAGTGGGATTATTGAGCTGAGTGACAAGGAAGTTCTTGTCCTCCTCATTCATCATGGTCTCGAGGGTGTCATGACGTGAAAGATCGAACACATCATCAAGGTCTCCGCGAAATATGTCCTCCTTCATTCTGTACGATGGGAAATTCTTTGTGTGGTTCTTCTTCAGCCCCTTGTATTGCTTGTACAGTTTCAGGAGCTTCTCAGCATATCTGGTATCTGTCATTGGAACGTTTGCTCTTGTCCAAAACGGGATCAAAGCCTCAATGGTCATCAACGCACTGTTATATTCTGTCTTCCTCTCCTCTAGATGGTGGAACATGAATTTCTGGAGGACTTGAAGCTTGGTATGGAGTCCTGCCCTAGTTAACTTCACCTTCCCTAGTAACCACACCTCGCTGCTAGGCCGTGTTTTGATTGCTTCGGTGGCATTTCTACACATTCCTACAAAAGAAGAAGCCAAATTTAGTCATACTATAGTAATCAGTCATTAGTGAGACACGTCATGCATGATTGAGTGACCTCTTAATGACACCGTAGACCAACCATACTTCACACAGTTATTCGTACTAAGTGTAGAAACAAAAGCAACAATGACCCAAAAGTGAAATCTCAGATGCTAAATTTTCCCTATGCTTGTGAACCACCCTATTGTACATATTTAGATATATTTCAGCTGGTTTTGTCACTTAGGTTCCCAATAACAGCTACAAGGGATTCTACTTCATTGGTACCAAAGCCTTTGAAAGAAAATTCAGAACCATTGTCTGACTCATCCCTATGAAGGCAAAGGGTATGCCTTTCAGTGACATTGATGATAAATCTGGGAACTGGGTCTTGGGTATCTCAGGTGCTTTCTGCAATTCCTGTTCCCTTCTCTGCCTCTGTAAATATTTTGGAGGTTCATGCCAGGCCTTCAAATGAGTATGATGTGCTTTTATAACTCAGGTTAGCCTCAACAGTTGACATATGGTAGTCAATTCATAGGATCATACCCCATTACTTTGTATGGTACTTTACTAACCTTCTAAGACCAGTATACTTGGGAGAGAATTTATGTGAGGCACTCTGGTCGATGGTAATGATCTTAACTACTTTCTGGCAACCTGGAAGGGTGCAAATTGTGGGTGACCCTCCTATATTTCCCTCAATTGAGGGGGAACAACTACAGTAGCAATATTCTGGTGACTTTGTTCCAGGAGACAGTCAGCTAGGGTTGTTTTTATTTTAGAATGGAAGGTATTATTGTAGGTAATCACAGCTGTTACCAGATTCATATCCCATTCCAATCCAGTTTGTCCCAAACTTCTCAAGAACTCTCTGATTGCTCTATTTACACATTCGATAGCACCATTGCTAGCAGGCTTAAGTGGACTGGAATAAACATGAATAATCCCATAGTGATCAAGGAACTCCTGGAACTCCTCTGAATGGAATTCAGGCCCATTATCTGTGAGGAGCCTCTGAAGAATTCGTAAGAAATTGAGGAAAATATGCTCCAACTGGATGATGGTAGAAGACTTTTTTTTGTTCTTAATGGGTGAGCCACAACCCACTTGCTAAAATGGTCAGTCATCGCCAGACAACTGAGGTACCCTTGTTGGGTGCATGGAAAAACCACAATATCTGTAGCCACTCATTCAAAAGGATGTCAGTTTTTATCTTCAAGGTTGGTGGAATGATAGGTTGACTGGCTACTTTATACAACTGACAAGTGTCACAGGTAATACAGATGTCACTAGCTAATTTATACAAATCTGGGTGCCATACAAACAATCGCAAAGCTTCCACCAACTTATTATGCCCAATATATGCCATTTCAGTGTGGAAACTTGAAAAGCACTACCCAGCTAATATATCCAGTCCTAGTCTGATGTACTATCATGCCCCACCCCCCCTGCTCTTTAACTGTAGCTCACTCCAGTTCCACTTAAACTGCTTTAAGGCAGGTATGCCCTCTAGTAGGGACTTTGACTGGGCCAATAGTCAATATATACCTGTTGCAATAATTGGTTCTGCTTTTGCATTAAAATTGCAGATTCTAAGTCAATCAACTCTTGGTTCACTATCCACTTCTTGCCTTCCTCGAGTACTGTACACAACTCTGGCTCCTCTCAGCCTATATCCTCTACTTCCCTCTCTGGTACATCTTCATCCATGAATGTTACATAATCTAGCATCCCCACTCCAAAACAGTCCACCATACCTGGGTTTCCCTTTTTCTGTACTCCTCCTTGGTTAAATTCTTGTTCTTGTATTGGCTGACTAGTTAGGGGTAATATCTGTCCTGCTGTGAGCTCTAGGGGTTCTCCTCTGGTCTCGGAGCTCACTGGTTTAAAGGCCTTGGTTTTTGGGTTTGCCCATTCCCTCTTGAACTAGTTTGGTTGGACACAGGAATTGGTTCTCTGGAGATGGTAGGACTCTGTGGTGTTGAATTGGGCCTTTTCTGCCAGAGTGATTGTGGGTTGGGACATTGTGGCACCCAATGGTCCTACTTGCCACACCTCAAACACAACTCTAAATGGCATTGTGGCAATCTCATTCCAGATGGCCTCCCCTTCTACAGGGGATTGTGAAAAACTTCACAACCCCCACACTACATGAAGCATATATATATATATATATATATATGGGATGAGTTTCACAATTAAATGTGTGAAATGAATGAATGATGCAACCCCCACAAGGTAAAAGAAAAAGGATTCCAAGGCTTTTTGTGTATTCAGAAGTACACTTCATCAGGATTGGTGGGGAGGTATTTGAAGATGTACAAGAGGAGGAATTGAAAAATTTGCTCGAGTCCCACCAGGAAGGATTGACTAATGAGAAACTTGTGGAACTTTTGCAATCAAGTGAGAGATGATGATGAAGATACAGAACCTGAGAAACCACAGTTAACAGTGAAGGCATTGTTGGAGATCCTTAAGATGACATAGCAACTAAAAGAGAAGGTAATGGAGGTTGATCCATTCATGAAAAGGAGCATCAACTTCAAGAGTGTGTGTGTGTGTGTGTGTGTGTGTTGTGTATGTGTTTTTTGAAATTTATGAATGCACCATTCTGAAATTATTGAAGAAAGTTGGTGGAAAAAATAACTTATCATATCAGTCAAATACCACTTTTTATTTATATAATTGAAAAAAATATATATATTGCTATGTAGGAAAAGGAATATATTAAATGATTAGAAGTCAAAATTAAGATTCTGCAAAATATAGATTGTTAAAAAGGTCATTATGAGCTGACAAATTACAAATACTTTTAGACACCAGTTTGTATGAGAAGGGTGGTATGAAAGTAATGCCTCTTATTGTATTTATGAACTGAAAACTAAGAGGCATTACTTTCGTACCAACCCTCTTATTTTAAATGTGTGTAAAGGGAGAAATCATCACACACAATGCCTAAAAGGTGTATATACACCATACAAGAAAATGAAGAGAAGAAAAAAAAAATGTATGAGCTAAAATTTAAAATTTTTCTTTTTTAGTGTAAGAAATATTAATCCTGTTGCTGTGATTGTTCTACGACAAATCAGTAAGGTGACTGCAATTATTGTTGGACGTGGCTTTCGCAAATGGTGGAAATCATTACCAAAAGACAAAAGGCACTTATTTTCTACTCATATAATCAAGAACAAGTGGAGATACTTAGGTAAATGTTGGCTGCTTCTCTTTCCTCTAAGACAGGGGTTGGCAATGTATGGTCCTCAAAAGACATTTCATACAGCTCAGGGAAGGTTCAAAGATTTATCTTTTCAGAAGCCTATTTACAATTGACATTGAGTAGGTACCTGAAGTTTTATCAGATGAAGATACAAATTTGTGAGCAAATGGTATACTCACAAAGCAAATAACCTTGATCACCCTTTATTCAAGTCTCCTATTCACAAAATATTTGCAGATAGAGCTTTGCTGCATGCATAATAACAGTTGTGGGAGTGTTTATATCTGAAAACAAACCTTCTCAAAGATGAAATTGATAATGTTTAAGTTCAGGCAAAGACTGACTGATGACTGCAACCACAATACTCACATTGACTAGCAAACATCAAACTGCCTAAAATGCTTAGTATTGTATCTACTCTATGTAGTATTTTTGTGTAATGTTACTTACCCTCATGTACACACAAAAAAAGAAACACTTGGTACATTTGATGTTTTGTGGTTATATTTATTATTATAATAATAATAATAATAATAATAATAAAAAATCAATTATTTTATACTAGCCAGAGAGATCAGCAGCTAGCTAATTGATACACACTAAACCATCATATGTCTAAATTTTGTTAATGTGGCTTACTATTAGAGAAAGGTTGCTGATCACTATTTTATGGGGTACAAAATCCCCATCTCTTAAACAGTTTTTCTTACTATTAAATAAATAACTATTATAGTACCAGTAGGTGTATGTAGCCTATGCATAGCTGGTATGGGTGGAACCTTGACTACTTAAGAACCTGTAACTGCTTAAAAGTATTTCCATTATAGCCAGTGCCAGTGGCTTGAGACTTTAAAACAACTATAATATAAACTCTGAATATTGAGTACCATATATCAGGAGAATAGGTCCCAAATTTTGCAAAATAAACCCCTTCAGGTTGGGTATATTACGTAGGTGATAACATGTCGGTTTTGAATTTTTTACTTTTATGTTTAAGTGGCTTGCCTTTCCCTGGAATTATTTATGTATGAATTGTGAGATAAATTACTTGATTGCTGTTGACAGTAATCATTCATAACTAGCTACACTTAGAATTTAGGGAAGATTTTTGTATATAGGCCTACAGGCCTCTTGTCTTGTTTCATTTGTGTTTCTGTATCCACCCGAGGAGGATGCCAGTGGGCGTCGAAACTGTCGTGGAAATAAACTCTGTCTATTAGAGTGGGTTTTTATTCTCATATTTTGACCTTCACGTAAAAAAGTGAAGTTTTTTGCATCAGCTAAATATATTTGAAGGTTATAGAAAAAAATGTTTGTAAAATTGCATATTTTATCCTTATACAGTATTATCAAAATTAAAGACTAAATGTTATCTGCACAAAACTAAAGACTGAAAACACCTACAAAGGCTTTCAGTTCCCATATACATTGGCTCTAAATAATGGATAGGTAAGCCTATACCATATATTAGATGTCTCCCCAAAATGGTTCCTATTTCTAAATAAAAGTTCTAAGCTAAAAAAAAAAGGATCCAGACACAAACAAATGCAATAGGTACATAAAACATAGTAGTTTATTAACCTTAATTAAACATGTTCACTGGTTCAGTGTAATTGCTATTTTTTCTAACAATATTCAACTTTACAGATGTTTGACATAATTTTTGGAAATAGCTCAGCTGGGATGATGTTGATTACCTCATAGACTTTGGTCTTGAGGTCTTTAAGTGTGTGTGGTAGAATAGGACCTGTCTTTATGTAATCCCACAAAAAACATGTTGAGAGGGGTGAGGTCAGCTGCATATGGGGACCATTTCGCTGGCTCATGAAGGGAGATTAGTCACCTGGAGAAATGCTTCCTCAAAAATTTTGCAAGTTTTCACAAGCACTCTGTGGAGCTGTGTACTGCTAAAACCACTGTGAGTCTGGGGTAATGCAGTTATTGCTGTTATGGGACAAACTAATTATATAGTTGTGGTAAGTAGAAATCTTGTAAAAATTAGGGAAAGTTATTGCTTTAAGTAATGATTATGGTTGATCTGTAAACTGATGTAGTAATAGAATCACCTTTTTTCGAAATTAAAAGGTCTAAAAAGGGAAGGGAGCCATTTTCCTCAGTTTCCATTGTATAAGTTATATTGGGGTGCAGAGAATTTAAGAAGTTAAAAAATTGTTGCGCTTGTACAGCATTATCAAAAACAGCTATCGAGTCATCAACGAAGCGTCGGTAAAAAATTGGTTTACAATGGGTGGGAGATTGTCTAAAAATTACACTTTCTAAATGAGTCATAAAAAAATCAGCTGATAAAGGTCCGACAGGTGATCCCATCCCAACACCGTCAATTTGTTGGTAACCTTATTATTGAAAGTAAAATAACATTGCTTAAAAAACCAGTTCTAAAAGCCTTAAAATAAGACCATGAAAAACAATGAATTTAATAATTTAAGATCATATTTTACCAATAATAGTTTTCCTGTTCAATATGTAGATAAATTAATAAGATCTTTCTTAAATAATGTTTATAGCCCTCAACTTCCCTGTATTTCAGTGCCTAAAGATATAAAATATTTCTTGGTACCTGAAATGGGTCCCATTAATAAAGAATTTAAACTTAAATTTACCAAGTTGTTAAAAAAAAATTTTTATCATACTGATTTTCGCATTATATTTATTAATAAAACGTCTTTAGGTAGCTTTTTCTCAGCGAAGGATCGAACTCCTGATTCGTTGCGTAGCGGTGTTGTATATTTATTTACCTGCCCAAGGTGTCTCCTTGGTACTTATATTGGCAGCACCGTGCGCTCTCTCAGGGCTAGATTTTATTCGCATATGGGAATAAGCTGTCGAACAGGTAAAATTTTAAATAAAAAAGAAGCCTCTAGTATCCGGGAACACAGTATTAAATGTAAAACAGATGTCACTAGATAATTTTAAAATTCTTGGCTGTAATCCTTGTCCCAACTCACTTAGAATTTTGGAATCTCTCTATATTAAAACATTGACCCCTTCTCTAAACGTTGATTCCTCAGCTGTCCCTCTAAATTTTTTATAATTCCCCCTCCCCAACTTATAACTCTCCAACCACCCAACCCATAGTATTTTCCCTTTGCTTTGTTTTAAATTACTTGTGCCTCGGAACCAGCAATGAAGGGTTAGTAGTGTTAATTATCCCATTGTATTAATTTCAAATTTACTATATATAATTTAAAAATAGCTTTTTAAATTTCTTGTATTTTTATATGTAAATTTTTATAACTTTGAATTTAACCCTCTTCTTTTAGTCTTTTTAAATTTTGCTTTTAAGAATAGGTTTTAGTAATTATTTTGTCTTATGTGTTTCATTCATTTTTTATTAATTTGAACTTCATATTGTCATTGTTTAGCCTGAAGATGAGCGTATTGCTCGAAACGTTGCGCATTAAAGAAGACACTTTTCATGGCATTTACATTCCTCCTTGTCATTGGATTTCTCCTAAATATTAAATTGAAGCTTTGCAGAAGCAACTCGCATGATATATATATATATATATTATATATATATGTGTGTGGGTGTGTGTGCATGTAGGCAGTTGGGAAAAGTGGTTGTGTGTGATAAGTCACAATTGTAGTAGGGTAGTTTTTGTGAGGTAACACCTAACTGCAGAACATTTTTACATTCTTACAATTTTTATTTTTCGTTATTTTTTATTTTTTTTGTGACATATATATCATTCAGGCATTATCTATAAAATTGGTTGTAAACAATCCATTTGATCTTGTGTTGAATTTGGGCAAAGTGCTAAAATTGGTAGTTTTCCTTACAAATTTGTATGCTCCTCCCACAATTTTTATTTCTATATTTATTATACCCTACCTATACACTATATAATGTATATTTTTTTTTGTAACCTATATATAGTCTTGAACTCTTTATTTACTTCAGTGTTCCTGAGGATGTCATTAGACAAAAGCGCTTGAGCACCACTGTTTTTCCTTTCCTTCATGGTTTTATTCATTATATATATATATATATATATATATATATATATATATATATTAGGGTGCATCAAATTTCCCATGATTTTTCAAAAAGTTTTATTTCAATCTGTCCCTATGATTACTGTGTTCCAATGCCTGAAATAGCACATTTGGTCAAATTTCAAAGATTTATGTCGTCATCTAGGGGGTCCACATCATTGATGCAATATTTAGTATTGGAGTTAAACTGACCAAAATTAAACATTTTATATCCCAGTTTCCGTGTTTGCAAAAGTATCAGAACCAGTAAAAATGTATTAAATAATCAAAACAGGGATACATTACATTGATTTCTACATTACATTCTGACATCTGACATTACATTCTGGTTTATACATTACATTATTGATACTATACATTATTGGTAATACAAGCAAGTCAGAGTCAAAAGAACACTACTTTAATAAAAAATGTTCAAGAACTGTAAATGAACATGAACATGAACAATTAGTTTAGTCCCTAGTTTTCCTCTTTCGAAGATTAGGAAGCTTCTTTCTGTCAGATTCAACAACTTGTAGAACATTTTGGTAATGTTCTGATCTGGCAGCCATGAGGAAATCAGAACTTAGCTTCACCCCACACTCAGCCTGATCATTTATGACATTAACTGCTGAGATGTGTTCTCTGGATGTTTGAAAGGAAGCTAATTCTGGCCAATTTTCGATATTATGAGTCAGGAAAGAACTGTCAAGTTCCAGAACAGAGAAAATGTACCATGAATCTCCGTTGATTAAGTCGCCAAGCTTTGTCGTGCTGGAAATGGAGTTTGGAAATTTGGGTTTCCCAAATCCCGTACCAAATTGATGTTGTGGTAAAGATGCTTGATCTTGTGCTGGCTTTACGCTATAAGTTTCTCAGCCAGACAGCGGCATTCAGCTTCAGGGACTGCATCATTAAAGAGTGTGAGAGGTACCATCTCAGCAGTCAGGTACCATAGGTGATGCTTGAGAGCTTTTATCGCACTAGATGATATGCTGGGGCTGAGTTTTTCATATCTGAGGATGTCTTGGTAAAGACAGAGGTCATTCCATGGAGCCTCGACCGCGCTTGAACAGGTGATCCACCACCAGCTGTACAGAAGCAAACAAAGTTGACAAACTCACGCAGTTTGGTCGTGCTTCCGTGGTAATGGTTCCAGAGGGAAGAGAGCTGATCTGCTCCTCCAGCAGCACCATCTTAATGGAGTAGAGAAGCTTGGCCATCCACCTAGCCTTGTGTACAGCACCAGGATGTTGAAATGAAAACTCTCTACTTGTCCCATCCAAGTAGAGCAAATAAAGATCAGAAAATTCTTTGTAGTCATCACGTTGATGCTTCACAACAGACTGCACACATGAAATCGCTCTGGCCCTATAGTCATGGATTATGGTTTGTACATCATCTGAATAAGAGGTACCATCCAAAAAATTAAGTGCCTGATTATTGTTGTGCAGAACTGTGTCAAAATGCTTTCAGAACCAACAGAATATGGTAACTTCTGGTGACATTGGTGGTTCTATTTTCAGATCATTGAAGACTTGTGTAAGGATTACCTCGCCAATGTGATACTGACAACTGACCACAGTAAGCTCAACCTATGTCCTGTTGCAGACTAACACATGCAGCACTCACATGACCAGTGTTACTAGTTGTTGTGTCAAAAGTCATGTTCACTACTGAGTCAACACAATTCCATTATCGGAGAAGCTCCATGGTGAGATTAGCAGTGATTTGACCAGCTGGCTGATCTGTATTTGGCTTGTAGGAAGGCACACCAAGAAGTTTGATGTCATAGGAATTGCCAACTGCTATGGTGAGCCTCTCTTCAGCTTTAGTTTGGTATGACAGAGTTGACATCAGTTTAGAATCCCAGTGAAGAGACAGGAACTGTGGTGGAACCCAGGACTCTTTGACCAATGATGCAAGCTCTTCACCAACCTTATGTCTTGCTCTGTCGGCAGTAGAATATGAGTGTGAAACTTTTTTGTCACCTGATTCCTCAATGATGGCTTTGGTAAATGCTGCTTATTGGGCCAGTGTGATCTTCATGCATGTAGACAGGGAAACCATCCTATGGGATTTGAGTATGTCATGACTTATAAAAGCAGTTGTTCCTAAACAAGTTGCTTGGTGAGATTTTTGTGTTTTTGGTTTGTAATCCTCTATATTGCCCTCTTTATCCTCAACATCACTGTTGCTTTCCTCACTGTGCTCAATCTGAACTTTGCTTGTAGATATTGTGCTTCTTTATGAGCTTTAAGCTGTCGTTCTGCTTGCATCATTTCCTTTTCCTGCTTTCTTTGGACTTTTGATGCGAGCTTTTTGTCATGGCTTCCAAATGATGCGACTCTGTCTGATTTCATTGACTGCAAGAACTCCAGATCTTCAGGATCTTTTATGAGTTGCTCAGCATTCCTTGGCCACAACTGAAATGTTTCTTGTAACTCCTTTTCAATCCCTTAAGCTTCGCACTGCACCAGGCGAAGAACGCCGATCCACTGGAAGTTCCCTAAGTTTTGCATTTTTTGCGGATAGTGCTATAATTTTTTCAATAGCTTTCCTCTCAGTAATCATGGCAGTGTTGCTTTTCTGATAAAATGGAGTAATTTTTTGCAAGACAAATTTAGCATTGTTCCATTTTGTATGGTTAAACAGTAGACCTTCTTGCTGATGAAACATGTAGCATTGCAACACTTGCTCACATGTTGGCAGCCTAGATCCTGTTATCTCTGCATCTGCATCACTGATTCCAGCACCAAGACCATAAATGGCAGCAGTTTGACGAGTTTTAACAGCATATTTATCATTTGTGCTATCTGAACTGGCCATAATGCACAACAGGTGTAAAGAGAGAACACAAAATTCATTAACATAAACACTTGCACATAAACATTTAACATAAACACAAAAATCACATTTATCATAAATACTTGCATATCAGATTATACATTGCAGTTCCTTTTAGAATATTCTATAACTTTCCACCACTTCCTAGCACTTTGTAGAGGTTTCTATCACTTTATAGAAGTTTCTATCACTTTTTAGAAGTATATATGACCTTTAGAAATATCACTTACATGTTCTTGGGCTGATTTTTGTAGTGAACAAAATTTTTAAACTTCTACTATTGGATCTCAAATCACAGAATGACTGTGGGGTTGGTGTGCATATAGGAAGTCTGTGTGGACCCCATAAATGGCATTCAAATCCAAAAATAATTCACATAGTAGGTTTTCTTAACCATTGGAACATTTCTAACTTAGGGACAAAGTGCAACTATGTCATTGGTGATTTTGATGCACCCTAATATATATATATATATATATTCAGGGTGTTAAGTGTGCACCGCACACCCAATAGATTTTCTGTAAATTAATATTTAAATAACCCTTTGTCTCCCCCTCTCAACTTTAGTCAAGACAAAAAAGATGCCTAACCCTTAATTTTGCACTTGACTGTTACACTAGTCGAGATGAGAAATGATCTACTTCAATTCATTTGTTCGGATTGTCTTCACAACCATTCAGTAAAATTTTGGTACTGAGTGATAGAAGCATATATTATATTCTCTCCTACTCTGGGAATATAAATTTGTTTACCCCATGCCAAATCAAATGGAAAAGGGAGAGAGCGAGGGATCAGGGTGGTGTGTGTTAGGTCTGTGGACAGAACACGTTCCATATATGGTAAAGTGGGCAGTGCTTATGTTGTTATGGCCCGCGTCAGATGGCTTTTCAGCGTTATTGCTCACTATTTTTCTCCAAAAAAGAAGATGAGTTTGTGTAAATAAGTTTGATGCTTAAAGCTTAAAGGAGCCCGTAGGAAATTGGTTTTAGATTTTTTACAGTTCACCTAAATTCTCCAAGTGTTTAGTGTAATATTGAGAAGGTAGATTGCGTACGCTTACCATATTACTATTAAGATTTATTAATAACTAAGTTAACATGAATTTCAGTTATTAATTTTACTCCACATGATATTCTGCACACCCAATTCACAGTCACCATTTGCCACTGATATATATATATATATATATATATGTTATACGTGGGACGAGTCGCGAGAAATTGGCCATTGTACACGAGCATGCCCACCTCGTAAATTTGAAATGCAATATTCCTCCTAATTAAGAGTACCCTGATGCACTTTTGTGACATCTTTTGCTGGCTGTTGGCCCATGTACTTTCCCAGCTAACATCTCTCATCCGTCCAGAGCTTCGACATAGGAACCTTGACTCGTGAGAATTACAAATATCTCTTGGTCTCATGGTGACTCACCTCTGATGTATGTGAGAGTGGATTGTTTCGTATATAAGAAGGGGTCCAGCCATTGAAAGACAGATTGTAGATTCTAGCTTCGGGAGTGGAGATTCAGGTCTAGGTCTCCGCAAGTTACTTCGTATGGATAGCTAAGCTTTTGGGACTACGGATTAGTCCGCGCTTTGATGGAACCTAGAAAGAGCACGCTCGAAGTTGCTTCGAGAAGAGGGCTGTCGGGTTTTTCGGTTAAAGTAATTTAACGGTATACCCAGCAGGGCGAAGGGTAAATTTCACGTCAACTAGGGATTAAGGCTTATATCGGAATATAGGAATTGAGGATCTGACTGAAGGAAACGCCAGCAGGCTTAAATTCATTTATTTCCTGGTGACCTTAATTGTCACCCTTAGACTAAGAACTCATTTCTAACCTGGTGAACTTAAATGACCTTGTGAAATAAAGACAAAGTATTGTAAACCATCGCCTGTAATCCGCTTACCTCAATTTAATTAAAGTACCTGAAGATAGAATAGACTAATTCAATCCCCTCAGTAAACAACTCCGACGAGTGTGAAACGCGGGCTAAGGAAGCTCCCGGACTCCGTAAAGTGACCAATTGGTCAGCGCGCTCTGTAGGTCGTCTGGACTGTAGGAAGAGTATCTCCCTAGTATCTATTGTACTTGGCAGTCAAAACACCTGGTAACGTCCAGATATAATAGAGTGGTGTAGGTAAGTATTTCCTACCCCCTGTTTCGTAGACACTCGTCGAAGCACCAGAAGCTGACTGAAGCGTGTATGAGAACCATCCACACGGAGAAAAATGGCAGTTCCACCCAGACTCACAAGGTCAAGAGCAGCTACTCAGGCACAAGTGGAAGCGGCGACGAGAATCCAAGCAACAGGCGAGGACGAGAAAATCCATCTCCGAAGACGAAGGAAAATCAAAGGTAAGCAAACCTGTTTGTATTGCGACCGGTGTTAAGGGACAGGAAGACAATTTTCCTGTAGCAGGTAGCACACCTAAACAATCCCCTTCAGGATTAAATTTTTTGACCTTAATAGAATACCTCACGTCCCCTCCTGGGTTCCTCCTGAGGAAATTCAAGGTGAACTTAAAAAGGGAAGTAGCACTTTCCTAGCTGATTTGCGCCAAGATTTCTTAGAATTTTGGCCTTTCTCATTGGACAGGACAGTAGGCAGGCTAGCTTAGGAAGCTGAGAAACGGCTGGTAGGCGCAGCCCGTCACCCCCAAACTCTTCCTGTACGTTCCCCTAGAACACGTCACCCGATCATTCCAACTATCTTTGTATGGGGAGGAAAACGATTTCTCTCCCGAGGAGAAAAAGCTGCGTCATGTGGCTGAAATCTGTCCCATATTTGTGGGACGTATGCCGAGTATTCAATTGCTGCCGCTCAAGGAGTGGTGCAAAGTTACGTATCCTTTCAGGATTTTGTCTTTGAGGTCGCCCGGTTGATTCCCGAGCGAGGGCGAAATTCCGACAAGATCCGGATCGCATTGACAATTAGATGCTCGGTTCCCCGAGTAGACTGGTGCTCGTAGGATTCGAAGAGAAAGTAAAAACCTGGAAAGAATTCTTGGGTATTTGTTCCAAATCTCTATTGTCAAAATAGGAGGGACGAGATCACAAATAGGCTAATGAATATAGAACGAGAGTAGGCGACCAGACGAATCATTTACATCGTTTGCATATAGAATCCAAAGAGAGGTCGAAGGGCTAAAAAGGGACGCAGGCAATATGATGCAGAATATAGACGTGCCGTTTGTGTTAAATGAAGTAATTTTAAATTCCATACCTCGCAAACTGGCATAAGTACGGAGACCAGGATGAGGAAATACATGAAAATATCAAACGCATTAGGTGCGACGATTGAATCATTTCCGAACCAGTCACCCCCTTTTTATCCAGTACCTTATTCCAATCAAAATATGGGGGTCCATACCATCCCCCGAAGTTCCAAATTATCAAAACCAAAATTATTTACTAAATCACCCTCCTTAATCCCCCTATCTAAATACGTCCCCTTACGTGGGACAAAACCCTAATTCCCAAGCCATCCCTTTCAATATCCCCCCCAAGGCAAGTTCTCTATAGTAGTACACCGCTGTACGATTTATCAATCCATCCTGGTTCCTCTATGCAAAATGAGATGTACTGAGTGTGAATACCGTACAAGCGCAAGCGCCGACGCAAGCATATAAGCCCCGATGCTATATATGCGAGAATACCGAACATAAGGTGGTCTTGTCCAATGGTTGAAAAAATTAAAGCCTTAGAGATAGACCAAGATAAGGCTCGAGAGTACCTGCGGAAAGGAGAGCGACGATACGCATCTCCATCCCGACAAAATGGCTACCGAGGAAGGGAAGAAAATTACGAGGACCGACGGCGGTACCCATCACCTTATCGACCTAATGAAAACCGGGGAAGAGAAGAAGATAGATGGCCGAGGGAACGGAGAAAGATGCAAAGCAACCCAAATGGCCATTATTATGACCACAGAAGGGACGATTATCTCGATAACCGAGGATGGAAGAGAGAAAGTTCCTCTACAGGGAGAACCGAAATGAGCGGTCTCCGTCACCGTATGAGTCCTAAAGAAAAAGGGGCGACTATTTTCATTACAGGGAAGACCGAAATGAGAGGTCGTCGTCCCCCTACGAGCAGAGACGAGGAGAGAGAAGACGACCGTTTTCGTTATAGAGAAAACCGAAGTGGAAGGTCACCACCTTACGAACGCCGAAAGGAAAACGGGAGTAGACGGGGGTACCAACGTCACGACCCAAGGAATCGATCCCCTTCACCATACTCTAACCAGAGAAGTTATTCCCTACGCGACGCCCCCAACGGATGTTATCAAAACCGGGAACATGACCGTGGAAGGTCCCCTGCAGGAGGTTGGGAAGGACGCCGAAACGGCTTGCCTTTGCCTAGGAGCGACCCTCCGCCAAATAGAGGCGAAATTCCCCGAAAAGTTTCAAGGAAATTGAAGACTCAGAAAATAAACCATGACTAGGCATTCCAAATAACAAGAAAAATTCACGAAAGAAGGAACTCAAGGAAGAGAGAAAAATGCAGTTAATAAACCTGAGAGAATGAACAAGGAAAAGCAGTGTAAGCGAGATAAATTTGTGTAACTCAATTATCAATGAAAGTGGAACTGAACTGAGCGGAAGTCGCGCGACCTTGAGTGTGAGATTAGACTCTGAGGTTGATGAACATGTAAGCGAGAATGCTCTTATAAATACCGAGAGAGAAGTAGTAACTAAGGAGGGTAATTCAAGGTTAGATAAAGAGAATATGATCAGAGTGTGCGAGGAAGAAATAAATGAAAATAAAAATACAGTCCAAGAGAAGCGAAATGGTATGAATGATCTTTATAAATCAAACGCAAAATGAATTTAAGGAGAAAGTGTGTGATCGATGTTTATCAATTGGACGTGCGTGAAAACGAATTCAAGAAGAGTAAGTGTGAGTAATAGTTACAAAATGCCTGGGAAAATGATTCTAAGAATGCGTGTGTGAGTAGTGTTTATAAATTAGGCGCGTGTGAAAAGGGACTAGAAAAGGACTCGTGTAGTACGTGGAAACGAAAGTGTGGAAAAGAGTATGAATAATGTACTAACGAAAAGTTATTGAGTGAATGGTGTATGTAACATGAATGCATGGGAAACAACTAATACAAAGTATGACGCATTCACTGTGCATGAGACCGGAAAAACGAATGAAATCTCAAAAAATGCGCAAGTCGGAAATAACGTTGGATGCGTGAATCACGCACGACGCGCGAGCTCAAAGTGATAATAAACTAACCCAAATTGAAAAATTAAAAGCAAAGGTCAATTGGTGTAGTTTTCTTTTTCTGGTGCAGCTTTTTATTTTTTGTTAGACGCGTTTACCTCCATTTATAATTGGGTAAATCATCCTGATATGCACCCAGATATGGGAAAAAACCAAGTAAGGAAAGCATGAAAGAACCCTGTAGTGAGGGGGCAAAACGCAACCAGGAGAGTCCCCTCCTTGAAGTTAATGCAGATTTCCTAACAGAGGAGCAGGTCTCTCCAATGGCCTGCTGTATACGAATATTTCATTATCTGGTCATTCAGGCCACACTGCGGGAAAGAGCATCCCTTGCTTTGATTGACACAGGGGCTGATCTATACTTGGTCAAGCGAAAACTTATAGACGTGCTCGGACTGAGACCTCTGGTGAACGAAACCGCGAAGAAATGTAAAGCCATCAATAATGAGAAACTGAACACACAAGGGACAATAAATACGGCTATAAACATCGACGGTGCAACGTATGAGATCACTGCTTTAATAATTGAAGAATTACCCGCGGATTTCATCAAAAGTAACCGTGTAAAAATCAAAGGAGGAAGAAGAGGTTTCTGGATTCATGTAAACAGAGTCCAAGTCGGTGGTATTTCGGGTCGAAATGAAAATGGAGGACTTACCGTCTCAATTACAATCTGAGCTTCCCCTGAAAGAAAGGACTACACTGATAATAGAAACGGAGACACCCCACAAATTTACACTTCGAGCTCCAATTGGCGTGTGTAAATGAAAATGGAAGCATCCCCGTATTAGTGTATAACACGTCCGCAAGCATCCCCGTATTAGTGTATAACACGTCCGCAAGCGACAATGTTAAAGTAAGAAGCGAGAGGCTAAAAGTGGTCAGAGAAGTTTTGAGATACTGCCTTTGTGATGGTGATCGAGAAGGACACGAATTAAGTCTGCCTCTACAGCTCAACAGACACCGACGACCCAACTGAGGAGGACGAAGATGTGAACGACCTGATTGGAGAGGATGAGATTAATCGAGAATTGAGACAGGAAAGAGCGATGTTTATGGACGAGATTTCAGAGATCTGTGAGCGAGAAATGATGGGCAATTTTACAAAACCCAAAAGAACCCTCGAAGAAAAACGAAGAATGATCGGCGAGTTCGTTCAACAAATCGATTTGAAACCTGGTGAGTTTTAACCCTCAAGTACAATAGAGATACTCTTCCTACGGTCCGGACTGGACCTACAGAGCGCGATGACCAATTGGTCACTTTACGAAATCTGGGAGCTTCCTTAGCCCGCGTTTCACACGTCAGAGTTATGTTTACTGTGAGGGGATTGAATTAGTCTATTCTATCTTCAGGTACTTTAATCAAATTGAGGTAAGCGGATTACAGGCAATGGTTTACAATACTTTGTCTTTATTTCACAAGGTCATTTAAGTTCACCAGGTTAGAAATGAGTTCTTAGTCTAAGGGTGACAATTAAGGACACCAGGAAATAAATTAATTTAAGCCTGCTGGCGTTTCCTTCAGTCAGACCATCAATTCCTATATTTCGATATAAGCGTTAATCCCTAATTGACGTGAAATTTACCCTTCGCCCTGGGTTATACCATTACGTTACTTTAACTGAAAAACCAGATGACCCTCTTCTCGAAGCAACTTCCCTCGTGCTCTTTCTAGGTCCCATCAAAGCGCGGACTAATCCGTAGTCCCAAAAGCTTAGCTATCCATATGAAGTAACTCGCGCCTCATTACTCGCGGAGACCTAGACCTGAATCTCCACTCTCGAAGTTAGAATCTACAATCTGTTTTTCAATGGCTGGACCCCTCCTTATATACGAAGCAATCCACTCTCACATACATCAGAGGTGTGAGTCACCATGAGACCAAGAGGATTTGTAATTCTCACGAGTCAAGGTTCCTATGTCGAAGCTCTGGACGAATGTGAGATGTTAGCTGGGAAAGTACATGGGCCAACAGCCAGCGAAAGATGTCACGAAAGTGCATCAGGGCGCTCTTAATTAGGAGGAATATCGCACTTCAAATTTACGGGCGCTAGTTTGAGGGCGTAGGAGAGATTTGGGCAAATTTGGGTGACAGTCCTGGAGATAAAGACAAGCTTATGCTCTTGTCGAGAAGGTGGGCATGCTCGTGTACAATGGCCAATTTCTCGCAAGAGACTCGTCCCGCGTATAATAGTTTCGTGTGAAACTCGTGTTCGACACAACGAGAACCACGATAAGAATGTTTAACGAGGGACTGGATGTTGAGCAAGAAGCATGGAATCATAGCTAAATGATCTAACGTCAAGTAAATTTATTTCTATTATTGTTTTTAAATGTATTTTCATTTAAACAGATTCATATTTCTTCATTTATTCTCATTCTGGACTTCGGTTAAATGAGAGAGTTATTGAATTAGTTCGCTTTGAACCGTGGAGAGTAATACAAGAGGGATAGTGAGAAGGAATACTGTACTTTGATAATTCCATTTAATAATTTTATAATAATAATACTTTCGTAATTTAATTTAACACTTTAATACTAAAAATAATTTAATACTTTAATTTCTTTTAGAAAAGAACATTGCTAAATTCGTTTTCCATCCTATTTCACGAAATTTCTTACTGAACTTAATGACAAGCCCCAAAAGTGCCCTGCTGAGGGAAATGGTTGCCCTTCTCTTGTTATCGATTGCAAGCCACTCAGGGGCGCAAACCCTTGAGAACCATGGAGTCCTATTCAAACCTTTAGGCCCCTTAATACCCCATGGTTCAGTTTACACTTTTAGTGTGCGACTCCATCTGGGACCTTATTATCTACATTTGCAAGCTTTAAACGACAAAATGAAGAAACTAATAATTCAATGCAAGACAGAAGAGCAGCGGATAAGTGAAGCAAAGGGCCCTATGGAGATTGTGTGGAAGGATTTAAATATTTTAATAATCACTACACGGCGTTCGCGAACAAATAATAGACACAAAGAAGGAACTGACAATGTTCATCACTACTTTAAATCAAGAACAACCTCTGGGAAGCCCCTCACGACAGCGGCGTGGATTAGTCGATGCGGTAGGCGGATTGATGAATTTTGCATTTGGTACTGCATGGCAGTCCTCATTGGACTAAATCACCAAATGGGTACAAGTAATTGAACCAAACCAGGAAGGTTTAGCCGACAGTTTAGTTTAAACTCATACATAACAGTACTAAACGCAACCGTTTACGATGTCAGCACTCTCAGAAAATACATGGGCTTACTTTCCAATAACATCCATTCCTTTCAGGAGATTGTAGCCATTTATCTTGCCAACTTAAAGGCAGAAATTAAAAGAGAGCAACACACGGTCTTTTTAACCCTTGTTGCTCAAAGTCTCTCCACCTATACAGAAGGTCTTCACTCGAGATTAAACTGACTGACAACAGCTTTGATTAATGACAACCAAGGGAGGTTGGATTCATTCTTATTTGAACCTAACTTTTGTCTTCAAGTATTAAAAGGAATTGAACCCAAGGTTGGGAGATTGTTGCCTTACATCCTAAATATGGTTTTGAATGAGGAGCTTAGGATCATCATCTTCATCCCACTCAAGGCCATAGAATCCCCTACAACTCTGTTTAGAATACATCACTTGCCAATTTGGATAGAAAAAGATAACCTATATACCGAGATTATCCCAAAGGGTCGCTACTTAGGCGTAAGTCAAAACTGCCTAAATTATTTGTTGATGGACACACTGGACGATTGCATGCAAATACAAAATAAGTTCCATTGCCCAGTGCCAACTTATATTCTGACCAAGGGATCAAGAGAATTATGTAGTCCGCCTCTTCCAAGCGGGACCCTCAATAAATTTAACCACGTGTCAGCAAATCATCAAGAGAAATTTTTCCCCCATATTTCTACAACATCAAGAAGTATACTACAACATAGCAAGTAGCAAGTCCTTTGACTGCTCCTTCACTGTGGGTTGGAAAAAGGAACCAAACATCAATTGAAGATCGAAAGGACTGGCAAATTTCCATTGCCAGAAGGCTGCGAGATTCTGACGGACCATAAAATAATTCCGTCAGTTTCCCTTTTCTCGGACCCTCGAAATTTCTCCCTAAGGACCGAACTACCCTCTCTATTGAACGACGAGGAAGTCATGTACATCCGAAAGTCCGTCCTGACATCCGAAGCCATCCGCCATTTTAATGCTTCGCTCCCGAAAGGAGTGAACTTGCAGGAGATGACCCGATACTTAAAATGGGTTACCCTGAAGAAACACCATGACTGGAAATCTCGCCTAATAAATTTCTCTATGCTGGCCCTCTCTCTCTTGCTTGGAGCTATTGGGTTGGGGATAATGATAGGAAAATATCGTAGAAACCGGCGTTGTGCGGGCCCTGTCCTCCGTGCTACAGCACCAACGGAAATGAGAGCACCTGCACTGCCTTCAGACAAAGCCCCGGTGATACAAGAGCCACCACGGTTAAGACCCCCCTGTCAGTCAGGAGCTAAGCAGGAGGCTGACACGATCTGTCCGATTTCACTGCCCAGTCGAACCTGACTACTTAAGAGATGATTTACGAACCTCCGGGAGGTCTAGGTCTCCGCCAGTAACGAGGCGCGAGTTACTTCGTATGGATAGCTAAGCTTTTGGGACCGGATTAGTCCGCGCTTTGATGGAACCTAGGAAAGAGCATGAGGGAAGTTGCTTCGAGAAGAGGGCCGTTGGGTTTTTCGGTTAAAGTAACGTAATGGTATACCCAGGGTCAAGGGTAAATTTCACATCAATTAGGGATTAAGGGTTATATAGGAATTGAGGATCTGACTGAAGGAAATGCCAGCAGGCTTAAATTCATTTATTTCCTGGTGACCTTAATTGTCACCAATAGACTCTAATTCAATCCCCTCACAGTAAACATAACTCCGACGAGTGTGAAACGCCTGCTAAGGAAGCTCCCGGACTCCATAAAGTGACCAATTGGTCATCGCGCTTTGTAGGTCCAGTCCAGACTGTAGGAAGAGTATCTCTATTGTACTTGTGGGGTTAAAACTCATCAGGTAACTTCCAGGTATAATATATACGGTATAGTGTGTGAAAACCTTGATTTTGGCTCTCTCCTTCCCCTATGCAAGTGGCGTTTTTGCAGACATTCGCCTTTGGCCCTTCCTTCCTACATATATATATATATATATATATATATATATATATATACAGGGTGTCCGAGAATTATCTGTACAATTTTTGGCTGTTATTAAAAGTCAACCATGAAGTGTAGAAATTCCAGTGTTGTCCCATTTTACAGAGAATCTCATTAAGTTTTTTCTGATACCAAGTTTTGACAAGTTTTTTAGAAATTCCAGTGTGTCCGAACATTATCTGTACAATTTCATCTTTTAATAAAATTCTTGATAACACGTAAAATTCTTAAACAAGATTATTTCGAATCTGTATTTTCAAAAGTTTCTTTTATTAAAGTAATGTTGTTACAAACATTCGATATGTGCACCATTAGTGATTCGCAAAACATCCAATCGATACTCCAAATGTTGCCATGTACGCTGCAGCATATCGACATCAATTCTCTCAATAGCAGTTGTGATTCATGCTTTTAAATCATCAATGTCTGTCACTCGCGTACATTTCTAAAAAACTTGTCAAAACGTGGTATCAGAAAAAACTTAATGAGATTCTCTGTAAAATGGGACAACACTGGAATTTCTACACTTCATGGTTGACTTTTAATAACAGCCAAAAATTGTACAGATAATTCTCGGACACCCTGTATATAATGAGGCAAAAATAGCTATAAAAAATTATATATTTTATTAGGTACTGGTAGTTTGGTAGAATGAATGTACTATGTGGTTGTTATAAAGTCCTTGGGTGGTTTTTAAAACTGAACAATATTTTACTTCTCTGCAACAGATCAAACTTAGTAAATGTCATTATAAAATGTAACTATTAAAGTTTTTTACACAATTTACGCTGCAACATAGCCTTCATCTCAGGTGATACAACATTCAACCCTATTTTCTAATGATTGAAATATGTTTGATTTGTTGCTATGTGATTTGATGGAATCTCATTTAGATTTGTGCCTTTGGATGTCTATTGACTGTAAAGGATGCTCTTTATGTGGCCCACAAAAAAATGTCTAGAGGGGTTTAGTGCAGTAGCTTAGACCCTGATATTTGAAGTAAGTGGACATTCTGGACAAAAGCACCAAACTTGGCTCAAATGTTGTTCAGGACCTTAGCTACCAATTTTTCCCCGGAACCAAGACGCACAGCCCTATCTTGGCTGCCAGCTAGAAATCAACAAACTATTGTGAGGAGTAATTGTAAATAAATAGTCCCTAAACCTTCATATTTCGATGCCAGGATTGCTATAAAATAATCTGAATTACCCTTAAATGTTTATTTAATGTAAAATATTTAATAATATAACTATATAATATGTGCTTTTCTGTTTTGCAGGTGATTTGTGAACATGGATTGGAGCAAATGCATGGTTTGTCAAGAGAGCAAAGGTGAGACTCTTAAATGTCCACTCAATGCTGTGAGTGGTAAAAAAACTGAAGCATATGCAACATTTATGGAGAATGTCAACGCATTCAAGAATCTTGGAAGACTACCAGTTCCTCTTCTTTTCAATGAAGAGGTGACTGTTGAAGATCTGGTTCAGAATAAAGCTGTGTGGCACAAGTCATGCCATGTTAAATTTAGTAAAGAAAAGCTTGAAAGGGCTACAAAAAAGAGAGAAAGGGCGGATGAAGGTGAAACCAGTTCATCTACGGGGAAGCGGGTTCAGCGGCATCCTATGGACAAAGCAACTTGTGTGTTTTGTCAACAAACACATGGGCATCTTCACGAATTCAGTACATTTGGCGCTGACGTCAATTTACGAATGATGGCTACAGAACTCAGTGACACAGAACTAATGTCTAGAATAGGAGGTGGTGATCTCATGGCCATTGAAGCCAAGTATCATCTGCAATGCTTGACATTTTATCGGAACCGTTACCGCTCACTTTTGAGACAAAAACAGAGCAAGGAAGAAGGCTATGAAGAAAACTTGATGAAAGCAAAGGCAATAGTTGAGGTCGTTAATCATGTAGAAAATTGCGTGGAAGAAGGAATCTTTCAAATGAAGTTTTCTGTGCTATTTGATCTGTATCAAAAAAGACTTCGGGACTTAGGTATTAATAAGGAAATGAACAGAGGACGATTCAGAGAGAAGATTCTGGAGTATTTCCCATATGCCCAGGAAGTGAGTGATGGCAAGAACAAAATCTTAGTTTTTCAGCAGGGAATTCAGGAAATGCTCAGAGAGACAAATAGACAGAATTTTGAAGGAGATACTATGATTCTTGCAAAAGCTGCTAGAATCATACGCAAGGAAATCGTCAACTTTACTGGATTCAAGTTTGCAGGTGCCTTTCCATCTGGTTGTCAACAGGAATCGGTACCTACAACCTTGAAAACCCTTATATCTATGATCACAAATGGTGCTGACGTGAAGGACCAAACACCAGAAGACTCCCCTGCAACTCTCACTGTCTCGCAACTTATCCTTTTTAATTTTAGGAACAAGCATACATCATCATCTAAGGTTCGCCATTCTTTGGAAAGAGAACCACCATTGCCTCTGTATCTTGGTCTGAAAATTCATACTGAAATTCGGTCAAAATCATTAATTACACAACTATATGAATTGGGTCTCAGTGTGAGTTATGACCGAATTCTTCAAGTCGAAAGCCAACTTGCAACAGCAGTGTGCCAGAACTTCAAGACCAAAGGAGTGGTTGTACCAGCTCAGTTTCGTCATGGACCATTTATTGTTGGGGCACTTGACAATCTGGATTACAACCCATCTAGTACAACTGCCGTTGGATCATTTCATGGTACAGGGATTAGTCTGTTTCAGTTCCCAACTGTCTCAAACTGTGGAACCAAACAAGGTGATCTTGTGCTACCTTCTCTAGGTTCAAAGGACTTGGAGTTACTCATGTCCTACTCAATTGTACCAGCTGTTGCAATGGACAAAACCAAGGTAGAAGTCCTGAAGTTGTCTAATGTGTCTGACCCTATTGAGGGACACTACCATGAAGCATGTTTCCAGGAAAAGGAGTGGATGAAAGAAGCGTTCAGGATCTTGGAGAAAGACACGATAGGGAAGGGTGATGTTATATCATGGTCAGCATACCACGCTACAAGGCAAGAACAAGATGAAGATCAAATGAAAACCCTTTCCTACCTCCTTCCCTTATTCCATGAAAAGGCCGCTACTCCAGCGATGATCAAGCATGGAATGAATGTTGTTCAGTCTGCTACTGAATTCCTTAACCCCGGGCAAATACCAGTTGTTGCATTCGATGCACCCCTATATGCCCTTGGTAAATTCATTCAGTGGAAGTGGCCAGACACCCACGGAGAAGACAAGGTCATCGTCATGTTTGGAGGTCTACATACAGAGATGGCCATGTGGAGAACGTATGGAGATTATCTAGAGGGATCTGGGTGGACAAATGCCTTGACACAAGCAGGCATTGCTTCGGCAGGAACTGTTGACTCATTTCTTAAAGCCTCTCATCTTACAAGAACCAGACATGCTCACCAGGTAACAGCTTTGACATTGGCAAAGCTGCAGCATGAAGCCTTTATGGAAACTGTTGGTCCCTATGATGACAGACAAAGGAAGAGTGGAAGAAGAAGATGGTTCAGGTCAGTCCAACATTCCAATACTGGGAGACAATTCTTCAGATGGAGATAGATGGCCTCATATTCATACAATCACATCGTGCAGGAGACTTTCCATTGTATGTAGAAAGCTTGAAGAAAGTAGTTCCCTGGTTCTTTGCTCTTGACCACCAGAATTACGCATGTTGGCTTCCACTCCACATCTGGGACATGAAGAATCTCCCTCAGCCAGTTATGAATGAGTTTTCATGAAATGGACACTGGGTAGTACACAAGACCAAGAAGAGATTCTCAGCCATGCCTTTAGACCAAGCGCATGAACAAAACAATGAGAAAGTCAAAGGTTCAGGAGGCGCGGTGGGTCTGACTGAGAATCCAGTGGCATTCAAGAAGTGGATGGTAGCAGGGCCAGAACAAGCCAGATTGATTACTGAATATGAAGACGAAAACCTTCCAGAAACTGAAGACAACAACTTCCACCACGAAGAAGGACTATCTACACAGAGAAGATTCAAGGATCATGTTTCTAATCTCGTTGAAGTCTTCCGTGATATGGGAAATCCATAAATTTTGTGATAATGGGAATGAGTTACTGGCCTTAGACACAAGGAATGTCATGGATGAATCTGTGGTCCATACAGTGAGAACTATAAAGGATTTGGGTAAGGAGCAATATAGCCGATACTACAAAGAAGTTGTCACAGATTGTACAAGGTCAATTCATACACCGATCAAGAACTCGCTTGCCCTCTTCAGATGTCCTCGGCCGAAATCTCAGGTATGGAATGTTGGGGGAATCCAACTACTGAAGAACGATGTTGCTCTATTCTCTCATCTGTATATTGTTATGCAACATTGGCATAGTGACATGGATGCATTCTTCCAACACGAGAATCACCCCTTTCCTTCTTCCCTATCTGATGGTGGGAAATTGCGGTTTGGGAAAAAGTCTGACCTACTGAAAATCATTACATTTGAAAACAAGGACAACCCTCCAGATCCTTTTGATGTGAAACTTCTTGATGGAGCTGCCATCGTCCATTTGCTGTCTACTGCAGGTGTTACCAACTTTGAAGAGTATGCAGAGCGTGTATTCGGCCCTTATCTCATCAAACAGTTAGAAACTTGCCAGTGAATTGACATCGTCTGGGATACCTACACTGCAAGCACCTTAAAAGAGACTACCAGAGAAAAACGGGGAAAAGGAATCAGAAGAAAGGTTGAAGGAAAAACCAAATTATCCCTAAATTGGCATGACTTCCTTCGAGACTCTAGAAACAAGCAAGAACTGTTCGCTTTCCTATCAGACAAGGTTGCTGCAATGGAAGTTCCTAACAACAAAGAAGTTGTTATTACATCAGGACCTGAAGTCATCATCAATGGGGCCGACCGCACAATGCCAAGATGCGACCATGAGGAGGCAGACACTAGACTGTTCATTCATCTTCAAGATGCAATAAAGGAAGGGCACATTAACTGCATGATCAGAACTGTAGACACGGATGTTATTGTCATTCTAATAGGAAAATTCCATCACTTGACGTCCATAAGATCTGAAGTAAATATTTGGGTTGGTTTTGGCACTGGGAAAAACTTCACTTACCATCATATTAACATAATCTGTGCCTCTTTGGGTGAAGAGAGATGCACATCCCTACCACTGTTTCACTGCTTCACGGGATGTGATACAACATCATCCTTTTATGGAAGGGGCAAGAATACGGCATGGGCAGCATGGCACAATTACCCTGAGGTAACACAAGCATTCACATTCATGGCACGAAATCCATTTGCAGATGTTGACGCCGAAACTCCCCACTTCAAGCTTCTTGAACGGTACACAGTTGTCCTCTATGACAACACCAGTGACATTGAACGTGTAGATGAGGCAAGAAAGGTCATGTTCTGTCAGAAGGGAAAAGCTATGGAGACTATCCCACCAACTCAGGATGCTCTTCTCCAACACACCAGGAGGGTCACATACCAGGGAGGAATATGGTCGACCTGTGAGAGAAGTGAACAGAATCTTCCAACTCCTGAAGGATGGGGATGGACCTTTAGCGAAGAGTCCCAGTCATGGACACCAGTTTGGACCACAAGACCAGTAGCATCTAAAGCTTGCAGCGAATTGGTCAAATGCGGCTGCAAGAGCAAGAGTGGATGTGGCACCAGGTGTGCTTGCAAGAAGGCCAGGTGGAAGTGTACAGAACTGTGTAGCTGCAACTGTGCAGTTTAACATATAGCGTCGAGCGGGTGAGTTGGGACAGTAGGCATTGCAATGCTAAATGCCAAGATATTTCCATTTTATGGTGCCCATTTAATAGCCCTGCCCTTACTCTACAAATGTTGTTAATACAAGTTTTCTATAGAACCACGAATAATGCATGAAAATTGTGCAAATATGAAAGGGTAGCATTTTGACCTTTGTAGAATTTCATTTTTTAAAATGCACATATTTGCCAATTTTCCTCTCCCACATTCAGTTATAGAGCTAAAGGTCTACTTTTTGGTAGGTGAAATCTTCAATTGTTATAGTTTCGTTGATTTTTCTTAAACATGGTTTTCTTGAACATGGGTTTTTGTGTTAAAATATTCACGATTTTCACTATATGTTGTACGAAGTGTGATTTCTGCAGTAAACATACTTCTGATCAGCTTAAAAGTTGTTTTATTGATCTGATCATGCCAAAAAACATATAGTTTGATGCCAAACATGCCAAGGGAATTCTCTATTGAAACTTATATCAGAAATTCCATTTTGTCTATGGTGGCCCTCTTGAAATCCAATATGGCGGCCAAGTAATGGTCTCTGAAGGTGGTTCCGGGGATATTTTTAATTGTTGGTCCAAAATATACAAGTAGGGAAAGTTTGGTGCTTTTGTCCAGATTGTCCACTTCAACTTGTTTAGCTGCCCTACTAGTTAGGTTGGGTGGGATACACAAAAGTTTTATTCATCTTCCACCCCCCACCCCCAGGAAATTTATTTAAAAAATTCTCAGAGATAAAGGGATATGTTGATGTATAATGTGTGAAAAAACCTCTTTAGAATGTCATTTACTCTCTTGTTTCATGTCCGATAAATTATTGAAATTTTAAAACTTGCGAAGGACTTTATAATAACTCACCAATTATATAATTGCTTTTTAATTGCAATAACCTCACTTTGATAAAGTAAAAAGGGAAAAGGCAGTAAAATGTGGTTATTGTACTTAAAATATTATATTCATTGGCCTCGCTTAAAACAAGTGGGTTTGAGTATCTATGGCTTTTTTAATGCTGTTTCCCCTTTCCAATTCTGTAAGTCAAAAGATGTCACCAAGAGGCAGACTGTCACTGGATTTTATATGGACTACCAGGAGTGAACTGATCCTATATACCAATTATATTTGTTATATTTGTTATATTTGTTTTCATTTGAGAAATTAAAAGTGATGATTTTAAGTTTATTTTGATAAAATAATGATGGCCATATCATGAAAATGTGTGTGTGTGGGGGGGGGGGGGTTTGGTAGTAGTAGTGAACCTTGGTAAGAATTTAACATTGTGGATGGCAGAGAAAATTAGTGAGCCTTGCTTTAAAGTATTAAATTGGTTCATAATTATTCTGGGTATATGAAAGCAATTAGATAATGTAATAATAATAATAATCTTTATTTGGAAAGAACGCATTACATAAAATATACATCACATCCATATAGGTTTACACAATGTTGGCATTAACGTTTAATTTTGTATTTTTAGTGGCATGTAGTCTGATTACAGCATTCTTATCTGAATATGCCATTTGGAAGCATGACAGCTTTTCAGGCAAAAATCTTTGAGATTCATTTCAATTTTTTACAAAGGAAAATAAGAAATGTAGGGCTAAATAGAATTAGTGGAAAATAAAATAGTTTTATTTAGTTAATTCTGTCATTACAAATGAGAATTGAGATCATTTGAAATAATAAAAAAAGGAAGTGGTAAACAATAAGATATAATATTAGGAATAATAAAAATAATGGAAAAGCAGTGGTGGCTCGTGACTCAGTTATGGGGGTGCTGCCTCGTGACTCAGTTATGGGGGTGCTGCCTCAGAAATTGCGAACAATTGTGTTGATATTATATATAATATATATATATATATATATATTATTATATATATATATATATGAGAGAGAGAGAAAGTCGAATAGATAAATAGATAACTACTCAGTCATAAAAATAAGTAAAATAGTATCATAAAATCAATTATAGGGTACTTACGCTTAACGGGTAATTTTGAATTTGCCAAAAATTTTATTTATAAACAAATTCCATTCTTCTGTTTTTATTCTGAGCGAAAAGGTCTATTACTTTTTCATTGAAATTCTGTGTACTGTTGATCAAATTTTTCTCTATTGAAATCATTGCAAGAGCATTTAGTCTTTCCTGATTCATAGTGCTCCTTAAGAATGTCTTTATTCTTTTTAATGTTGAATGACAGCGTTTGGCCTCGGATGTAGTCATGGGGATGGTCAAAAGAATTTTTATGAGCTTAGCTAGTTCTCCAAGAACATCTACTAGATTATTTTCAGTGATAAATTTCAGCAGATCAATTATTTTGTCGTAATTGTGCATATCAGGTCTACTGTAGAAAACTTGTAGTTCAGTAAGAAGCTTTTCTTTTTCAATCATGGGATATGCCTCAGTGGTCACCGTTACCTCTTCCATAGGCATTTTCATATTATAGCTATCGAAGTTTTCCTTGGTAAACAGCTTAGCAGCTACTAATTGTTTGGTAAATGAATACCTCTCAGCTATGTCAACACATACGAAGTCGCACACTTCCTTTGCTTCAATCATGAGTGTTTTTGAAAGATTTTCACAATACTCCAAATTTCTTATTTTTAAAATGGCATTGTTGAAGTTTGCTATATATTCTTGTACTTTACATGAGTCAATAGCTTGAGATTGCATTTGATTGTAAATGACTTTTACGTGAGGCATTATCTGATGAAAAGGTTTCAACCAAAAGATGAACTTTTCTTTATTCAAAACGTGCAAAATTCCTGTTGCTTCTGAAATGGTTTTATCTGCATTTGCTGTCGACTGTATTTCTTCAAGGCATTTTTTTAAGGGTTCAAAATTTTCATAGACGCGGTTTATGGTGCGTATATATGAAAATTCCATCTAGTAGGGGATGGATGAGGAATGTGGCTGGCCATATGTTTGCTTAAGATAGAGAGACGAAGTGGTGACCTGGAGAAAAATGTTGGTATAGCCAAGAGGTTAGAAAAAAATTCTTGAATTTTGGGTAGTACTTGCTGCATTTTTCATAATCAGATTCAGTTGGTGGGCATAACAGTGAATGAAGTGTGCATTATTGTAAACTTCTTTAATTTTAGCCCAAACTCCCCCTTTTTTTCCTTTCATGACATTTGCGCCATCAAATGTCTGAGCAATTAGTTTCTGCTTGTTTCCTTCGAGAAGAATATCTAGCTGATCTAGAATGCACTTAGATAGTCCTTCTGCTGTTTGATTTTCTGGAGTAAAGAAACCCCAGAAGCGCTCAAAGACTTCCTTATTCAGCTCGTATCTCAGAACAATAACCATTTGAGTGTGTTCAGAAACATCAGATGTGTCATCAGTCATGACCGCCACAAATGAAGCTTCTTTAATTTCTTTTTTTATTTGATTGAGGGATACCTGCAGCACACAGTCAAGAATATCATTCTGAATGGTTTTGGAAATGCCCTTGAAGACTGTGTTGCTTTCTAAATGTTTTTTCAAATTGGGATCTAATTTTGATGCAAAATTAATTAATCCCCTGAATATACCTGGATTTGCCAAATCATCTTTTTCATCATGTCCACATAAAGAAATCTCAAAGTTTCCGCAGAATTTAATGCAGTCTATTATTTTTGACAATATTTCACGATTTTTGGTAACTTTATTATGTTCGATAATCGAGAGTTTGTAAGCCTCACTAAGTTTTTCTTTGATATTTACCATTCCTAAAAGTGACAGGGAAATCACATTATCAATATGCTTCTTTGAACGCTCGTGCTTTTCAGTTTTCTCTTTCATTTTGTTTATATTTGTAAAACCACTTTGTCCACATCAAGTCACCACTGAGTAGTAGACACGGGAAACAAAATAATGCATTTTTAACTTTACAACCACAAAGCCAACTTTTTCTTTGGTACCATTCTGAATTAAAACTACAAATATATTTCTTATTGTTACTTATTCCGGGCTGAGATATTTGAATTTCTGGTGTAGGGCTTCCTTCAGTTTTAATAGCTATTTTTTCTTGGAGATAACTGTGAAAAATTACGAGACTGAATTTTACTCTGTCACCCAACTCACTTCTGGGGCTAGCGCAGCCATGATAATAGAATAGGTGCCTAGTTAAAATTTCAAAAAACAAAAAGTCACTTGCGAAAAAAATATTCTAAGAACTGAAAGCTATATATTGTAAATAATCCAATTATTATATAATTAACTTCAATCTCATGACAAAAAATAAATGATAACGAATCATTGATAAATGCAATTCGGAAATTAAATTTCGAATTAGCAAATGATACAGCAACACAACTACCACGTCAAACAAACAAATCGGCACTGCTCTGTCCACAGTGCTTTGGATCCTCTTAAACCTATGATTCTGACTCGCTCTTCATACGTCCGCCACCGAGGTTTCAAGCATTTCGAACAAAATCTGGAACTGTTAAGTACGCAGTTCCACGGGAAGGCTGAAGCTACTTTCGTGATTCATTCGTTCGGCATTGAAATAGTTTAAGGAAAAATGGATATAATCTGATTTAAAAACTCAAAGTTCATTGAAAAAAAACAATCAGAGGATATTTTAAATATAAAGATCATAAGATCATGGGGGTGCTGCAGTTCCACAGTGCCTACCTGCGAGCCACTCCTGTGGAAAAGAAGAAATGGTAAACTGTACATGTTGAAGTAGCAATAATAATTTCCATTATTACAAATGAGAAATGATGATGCAATCTTAGTTATGAAAATACAGGTAAATGAGGCACATTATAAATATGGCGAAATATAATGGAAACTTTCAACATGTAATTTATATAACTTTTGATTGTACCCGATTTAAGATTGCGAATTTTGCATATATAATAGGTTATTTTCGTTTTTTAGTAATATTTAAAAGTTGCAATATATATACACCATACATACACACACACACACACATTAATCAGTCAATAAAGTGTTTCTTTAGTGATTTGTGAAATGAAATTAATGATGGTGTTTGTCTGACATTTATAGGTATAATGTTCCAGATATCTACCTCTTTGCAGGAGAGTGTATTTCCCGCAATTTGCATTGAATAATTTGATTTATGTATGAAATCATTGGAAAGCTTTGTATTATGATTATGGTTGATCTGATGGATGAAGTACATTTTTTATTGTTAGCTACTTTGTACATACTGATACCAACAGTAAGTGTACACGAATCATTTAGTTTTAGAATAATTAAATTTGTGAACATTGAGTGTGTTTGTGAGCATTTTTTATGGATTACTTGTCGTGGATATGCTTTAGTGTTTATACTACAAAATAAGAAATTTAAATTTTTGTACATTAAAATACTAGTACCATATTGATTCTTTCACCATTTTAAAAATTTTATTAATTTTTTATTTTATTCATTTTATATGACAACTATGAATAAAAAACTGTTCTGTGTGGTATACCTATTAGCATGTCGCGTTTATTACCATGGTTCAGCTAGTTAGATATTAGACTAGGAATGTAACGGTTCAATTTTTGACTCACCACCCATTTTCTTTTGGATAACCATTTATGGAGTTCATGTTTGTTTAGCAGAACAAAGGTCTTGGATATCTTTTCATTTTTGGCACCTTCAACATTCAGGCCTATCAGTTTTTTTTTTTTTTTATTATTTATTAGAAAACAATAAATATACATTGACCCCAAAGAAAATATTTAATTCATCTTATTTTTAGTATCCTTGTTTTTGTTCGGAGGAACTACCTTCTATTTGTACAATTCGCACCTTTGTCTGACACCGTACACAGAAAGAGAGAGATTTATGATCTTTGACAGTGCTCAGATTTCAAAAATTTCTGAGTTCCATTTCCAAATGGTGAGCATTCGGTTTAGGTTTGTTTGCCATATAAAATTAGGCAAATTTGATGATCTTGTTTATAGTATTTTGTAAAACTTAGCTGATTCATTTGTGAAAGTTTTAAAACAAGTTTTCTGATGTTTTAATATATTTTCTGTAGCTAATAATTAAAATAGAATTTACTGTTTTAGTATATAATTTCCTTTTTTCAAGAACTATTACAATCAAAATTTAAATGTAGAAGAGAGTTGTAATTATCTCAAGTTATTTTTACAAGTGGATGCTTGGAAGTGGAAGTGATTCAAGCCCACACAGAATGCCAAAACTCAAGAAGTGATTCAAGTACTTGAGTCACCTCTGATCATGGTTTTCTTCTTCCCATGAAGTGAGATTTGGGTCACTTCACGGGCACACACTTGACGCGTAGATTGCAGATTCAAGTACTTGTCACTTCTTATCAAAAGGCAAAAGGTGGTGAAAAAATATAGGTGAATCAGTTTTGCTCCCAAGCATCCAATTTTGCTTGCTTAAATGTAATGAGTGATGAACTTATTTTTAAAGGATGAAGAACTTTTAAGAGAGAGATTCTTATCAAGTACCGATCCACATGTTGTCCGAACAAAAAGGATATGTGAGAAGTTGCTTCGAGGGAATAGAGATTTACCTCAAATTTATACAAAGTTTTGGACTGTGTCCGTTGTTGATAGTAAAGAAGAAAATTGTCATGTTTACCCGGTATGTATGGCTTTGTTTTGTCGCAAGATGCATGTTCTTTTCTTTAAGCTGAATTTTATGTAAATTAAATTTGAATATGCTCCTGTAATCGCAGTTAGGTGTCATTAATTAATATCTTGATTCCTTTCTCCTAGACAGGACAGATTGTTATGTATAATGGAATGCTGGAGCTTACGGACAATGATGATCAGATTGCGATAGTTCTTGCTCATGAAATCAGCCACGTAATTTTGGAGCACACTGTAAGCAATATTCAGTGCATGTTCATTATTGGAAACATTAGAAAGTTTTTATCAATTAACTTGAATAACACTAGGCAACAAATTTCAACTTTTGTTTTGTTACAGACACGTGAACTACTGATTCCTACTAAAGCGGTGATGCTGATTTCAGATCTGATATCAAAATTTCTCTATCACGTCCAGATTTTGTGTAACCAAAAACCCCTATTTTTCATTTTTTTTCTCACCCGCTTCTATTACGAAAGCCGTCTAAGCTACTTTTCCGTGCCACGTTTTATGTTAAGCATACTTAAATAATTAGTGAACAGGGATGTCTTTCCTCCTTTATTCTGGCTTAAGACAGACAGCGGAATTCCGCTGGCGGAGTTACCACCCCTGCGCCCAACCATCCACCCAAAGCGCGTTAGTATTTTGTTGTTACTACTGAAAGGCAAATTCCTGTTCTTAAGTGAAACTTTGGTGTGTCCTCTTCCTTTGTCGCTTGTAGGATGATGAGCTCTCCTTCTGCAGGAACCAACAATAATCTCCCATCATATTTGGGTTGAAATTACCTTGGTATCTGTTTTCCATAACTGAGATCTGTTGGTGGAAGCGCTCACCATGCTCGTCACTTACAGCCCCAAGGTTGGCCGGGAAGAAGTCAAGATGAGAATGTAAAAAATGAATTTTCAAAGACATTCTGCATCCCATTATTTCATAAGATTTAAGCATGTTTTCTACGAGTTTACGTTTTCAGCTTTGTGGTTTCCAAGAAAATTTTTGACAACTTCAACGAAAGATGTCCATGCTCCTAGTTCATTCTCATTTAGGTTAGATGGAAACGATGAGTCGTGGATGACACTGCGGATCTGTGGTCCAGTGAAAACTCCAGCTTCTAGCTTAGCATCTGTCAATATTCCTTTGAATTTATCCTTTAAATATTGGAAACCACTACCTTGATGATCCATACCCTTCACGAAATTTTTCATAAGGCCAAGTTTAATGTGAAGTGGTGGAAGATGTACTTTCTGAGGGTCAATAAGTGCTGGGTGTTTCACATTGTATTTACCAACAACATGTTCAGTTCTAGATGGCCAATCATGTTTTTTGTAGTGGTTCTTGTCATCTCTGCTGTTCCATAGACACAAAAAGCACATATGCTTTGTGTAGCCCAACTGTAACCCAAGAAGTAATGATACAACTTTAAGGTCGCCACAAATATTCCATGTGTGGTCCTTATATTTGATGAGTCTTAGCAGCAGTTTCATCGATTCATAAGTCTCATTAAGGCCAGTGGCATGTGCTACAGGTATTGAAGGTTTTTCATTGCCGTTGTGCAGTAATACAGCTTTAAGGCTAGCTTTACTAGAGTCAATGAACAGTCTCCATTCTTTTGGATCATAGCGACAGCCAATCCCTTGCATCAGACCACTGATATCGTGGCAGAAACAAACGTTTTCTTCCTGTAAGTAAAATGATGAAAACTGCAAATGGCGATGGCGGAAATGGGAAACTTTGGTGTTTGGTTGGAGAAGATTAAATTCTTGAAGTCTTGAACCAAGCAACTCTGCCTTTTCTTTTGGTAATTCCAAATCGCGCACTAAGTCATTTAACTCCGCTTGACTTAACAAATGTGGGGAAATATTTGCATCTGGAACATATATGCCATCTTTCCTCTTCCCTGTTTCTATATCACTAGCAGAATCTTCAGATGAACTGCTGTCTGTTATCGTTGCTGGTGGAACTGGTGGTGGATTTGTTTCATCATGTGGTACTGGTTTCATTGCTGATTCGCAGTTTGGGTACGTGATCTTTGATTTGTTTTTCTTTGTGAAACCAGCAATCTTTGTCAAACAAAAAAACAATCATTGAAGTGATTTTTCGGCTCACGCCAAACCATGGGGACTGAGAACGGCATAGCTTTTCTTTTACCATTCATCCAAGCTATTAACATTGCATTGCACTGTGCACAGCAAATATGTGGTGCCCAGTCCCTCTGTTGGTCTCCTAACTTACAGTCAAAATAACACTTGTAGGCAAGTTTAATCTTTGTTGTTATGTTTCTACGTTGTGGCTTAGGTGTATATTGTCCACAGACAAAGCAGAAGTTGTCTGGGTGATTTACACAAGCACGTCTATTTGATGCCATTTTGAATTACCATACAATATCTGAAAAAACGTAGAAAGTAATTATTACGATGTGCAAAATAAAAAGAAATACACACCGTAGTACAAAACAAATGCTATAAAAACACACAAGTCACCACAACCTGTCACTTGCTCATCAGCAGAGAGCTTCAACAACCGTTCTGCTTGACTGTCACGTAGCGACTGACTGTTGGGCCGTTGCCCGTAACTATGCTCTTGACTCAGTGTTGCCAACTCGGGATAAATTTTATTTATAAAAATTGTTCGAATGTGTATATAGTTGGCAAAAAAAATTGCTTTAACCTTGAAAAGCAAGTTTCATATTACTGGCATTAAGCCGATTAAAACCAAAATCTGGACGTGGTAGAAAATTTTACTAAAAGTGATTTGCATTTTACACAAAATCTAGACGTGATAGAAAAAATCTAATTATAGATTTGAAATCAGCATACCGAAAGTAGCTAGGAGCACCTATTTGGTCTTCTGTAACAAAATCTTTGTTGCCTAGTGTAATCAGTTGATTAAGGCTCGTAACTTTTAGGATGTATATATGTTACATAATGCCTAAAAATATGTCAGTCTGTGAAACAGTCATTTTGTGTCATTAATGCATTACTAACCTAACCAACCAGATTATGTTAATAATGCGTGATTACACGAAATGATTTGTTACACACACACACACACACACACACACACACACACACACACACACACAGTGCGTTCGAAAAGTCTCCCCGCAGTACTATGTTAAACGCATAAGAAATTGAAAAACTACAATGTTTTCATTCAACCATGATTTAGTGATTTTATTACATAACCTTTTGATTTTACAGCATGTGTTGAAAGTGTTTCCCACCATTTTGCAGGCACAGAGCAACTCGTCTACACTTGTTGTCAAACACTTTTTTTTAAAGTGTTGGTTGATATTGAAGCAGTGCAAGTGGATATTGCGGTTTTTAAGTTCTGAATTGTTTTCGGGCGGTCTTTATAAACAACACCTTTTGCTGCTCCCCACAAGAAATAGTCGGGCGGCGTAAAGTCTGGGGATCGTGGAGGCCAAATCCCCCTTGAAATTATGTGATCCTCAAACACATCATGCAGTAGCTCCATCGAAAGGTGAGCAGTGTGTGCCGTGGCACCATCTTGCTGGAAGTATGCATTCAGTATTTCCATTTCGTTTAGCTGTCCAATAAATGGATACAGAATTTCTGAACAGTATCGTTCAGCATTTATCGCGTTCTCAAAGAAAATGGGACCGACAATTCGCTTTCTTGATATTGCAACCCAAACGCCGATTTTCTGGTCGTGCAATGGTGTTTCATGAATTTTTTACCAAACTATCGACACACACTATTGCCACGATCCCAACTCTGTCACAGTACTGACACGATCGAGTTTAAACCGGCTTAGTGCGCATATACTGGTATACTGGCTATAGCACGTTGACTGCGGAGACACTTTTCGAACGCACTGTGTATATATATATATATATATTTGTAATAGTATTAAATAGTATTTTAAATACTTGGGATCAACAGTCGAGGCAGAGGAGGGAGCAGAGGGAGAGGTAAATCGTAGGATACAGTCGGGATGGAGGAGCTGGAGAGAGGTGTCGGGAGTTCTGTGATCGTAGGATGCCGGTGAAGCTGAAAGGGAAGGTCTTCAAAACAGTGGTTAGGCCAGCCATGTTGTACGGAATGGAGAAGACTAGTGACAGAAAGATGCATGTGGCTGAAATGAAACTGTTGCGATGGATGTGCGGTGTAACTAGAAGGGATTGAATCAGAAACGAACGCATTAGAGGAACGGTGAAAGTAGTAGAGGCGTCAAGAAAAGTCCAAGAAGCCAGAATGAGATGGTATGGGCACATGCTGAGAAGAGAGGATTATTACGTGGGACGTAGGGTGCTGGAAATGGAGGTGCCGGGACGGAGAAGAGGAGGTAGACCGAAGACGAGGTGGAGGGATTGCATGGCGGCAGACATCCGGGAGAAAAATTTGGACGAGGACATGGTGCGTGACAGAAGAGAATGGAAGAGACTCATCAAGAACAACGATCCCATATAGAGATGGGATTTAAGCTGCAGAAGAAGAAGAATGAGGGGAGCATGAATCCCTCGTAGTCAACAAGAATAAAGTATTCTCTGAATTTTAGGAAACTGTTATAATGTAGAGGTCCCTATTTATTGAACACAAGATAGATGAAGGCTCTTTATTCTCATTATCACAAACTATTTCTCTTCGTATTTCATGCGTACTCTCTTGCTACATTCGTCCATTAAAATCTTTTTTACACATGCTCCAAAATGTATTTTAGACGCCTCTTTTACACATTCATTGTTATAATAGTGGCTCATTATGCATCTTCTGCGTATGACCATACCAATATAACAAACTAGGCATCATTTTACATTGTGCCATATATGAGTGATATTTTTTACTGAAGGTCAAAACCAGGTTTCCCGTAATGTTATCGAAGTTAAGCGACGTTTGGTCTGTTTAGTGGTCTGATGGGTCAACATGAGGGGTGTAGTGCTGCGGGGGCGCCGTTCCCGCACCTCCATCCAAATTTTATTTATTTTTTTTTAGTTGATACTTGGAAGTTGGGAATAAACAGACTGAGGTGAAAGCACTGGCTTCTAATTGATTTAAAATTTTTAATATTTCAAGTCTTAAGTGAATATTATTATTATTATTATTATTATTATTATTATTATTCCTTAGAGTTCCTACACCTTAAAATTTGCCACTACACCCCTGTTCACCATCCTCTGACACGTTTAGATGATGATAGAGTTCCTTAAATGGTTCGGATCCTACGTAAAGTTGTAGGTCCTCTCCGTCACATGACCTTTGCCGTTACGAAGGAGGTTCACTGCAATCGTTGACTCGTTGTTATTAACAATTATTATTAACAATTATTATGCATAAAGAGTGGAAAGAATAGAACTTTGATTCCCAGAAGAGTTTAAGTAAATGAAGGATGAGGCATAACAAGAAAAGAAACCCAGGTAACGAGGTTGTGAAAATTGTGAAAACAGTTTAAGAATTATTTATTTATTTATTTTTAACTCCAATTGGCACTTGAACGAATTTTATTTTCAGGCAGAACTTTTTAATTATGGAACTTTAATTGACATTTTGATTGTCGTTCCTTTGGCTTTGATTTGGGCTTTTCTTCCCAATGACGGTGTGGCCATGGTGGCGCATTGGTTCTTCAAACGCGTTGTGAACACACTCGTACAACTTCCGTACTCCAGGAAATTGGAGAAGGAAGCAGACGCAGTCGGGTTATTTTTAGCGGCGTCGGTAAGAAATATGACGTTAAGACGTTTCCCTTTAGTCGAATGTAAATTAAGACCTTTTTTGGACTATGTAGGATGAATCTAAATAGCAAATTAGCTTCGTATTCAGAAATGTCTCGAAAAGATAGATTATAAGTAGGCTTTTACTGTTATGCTACAGTCGTGCTGTAATAATGAAATCAACATTTCATGAATGCTCTTGGCTCTAAATTTGAATATTGACTGAGTATTCTAAAACCTCATAAACGCCATTTCCCTTAACTGTAGTGTTAATATTTCTCTCTAATTCGTTTTGCCAAATCTTTGTACAAAATTTAGAAATCACTTCAGTTTCTTTTCCATCATAGCATTTATGTTTCAAACGCGTTTCAATCGTTGATGACATTACCGAAAAGACACTCTAGCTCAGAACTTTGATCAGTTTTAATTGGAAGGTCGGAAGTCTCTAACTTTAGTATTTTTATTTTTATTTTTTAATCTTAATTCTAGGCTTGCTTTGACGTACGGGAAGCAAGTGCTTTCTGGGGCCGTCTTGATCTTTTGGAAAAATTTCGGAGCCGTCAAAAGGACAATAAAGAGATGTCAGAAGTAGCTTTTTTGAACACTCACCCTTCACATTCAGAAAGACAATGCCACATAGACCAGCTAATGAGTAGCGCTCTCAAGACGAGAGAAGATAGGAAGGTAAAATAGTTTTTCTCCATAGGTAGCTGTATGGAGTATTTAAGAAATTATTAGTCTAAAGAAATATATAATTATCATCATATCACCTATTTGGTTTGCGTTTAAAATACACAGTTTTACTGTATCATTAATAATGATAGTTACTTAGTGGAATAGAACTCGGGAGAGATATTAAAGTATTGTAGTGTTATAGTAAGGGTTTTTAATATCGTTGGCTTTACTCCAGAATGCCTTAAGTTCATTGTTGTTGTTTTTACAGGAAAAGCAAAAACTTTAGATTTCAAACAAAGTAATTATTCTGGACATGACCTTGGTTTTTCTGTCGATGTTCGTCAACATAGCAGGAAATTGGATTAAGAAATCTAAAATTGCTTGACAGTGGACATGAGGCCTTATGAAGTATAGCCGACGATATATGTTAATGCAGGAATTAATGGCCATTCGACATTTTCTCTTTTCAGTGTCCAAATTTAAACAAACTTGACCCTCGGCACTCCGTTAGGACTTTGCAACAACAGTTTGATGCAGTCTCAGCCCAAAAATAGCCTGCAAAAGTGGTGTCATTATTTGTGATGTACAGTTTCGGGAAAAGGTTCGCCGAGTAACTTGAAATGTCTAAAGAGCATATAAAGTTACTAATTGGTAAATACTCTCGTTTTTGTTTTGATATTTTATTTTTTGTGACGAATAAAATTTCAAGAACAAAAGCCTCTCGTTACTGATTAGTAATTTTTTAGGCTTTTTAAAATATTTCTAGGAGAACTTTTTTCCGAAACTGTACAATCGATTGAAAAAATTATGAAGTCGGATGTTTCTCACCGATAACTATTCGTAAAACGCTGAGTTGCATGAAGAAAGAGTAGTTTGAATGCTTTCAGAAACCCGTAATGGCCATGTGTAGAAAATTTGAAATTTTTGTATGTATATTTTTTACATTTCCTACGTAAAACCCAGCTCAGTTGTAGATGGGATTTGCTGGCATGAATGAGTGGATTTCTGTAAATATCTTTTTAATCGACAGTCGATAAAAAGTAGGCTACGACTGCGATACTGTCAGTAAATATATGGTAGGAAGAGTTATTTTTATTGCTTTACGTATAAAAATATATTTTACCACCAAAGTAATATATTTACCAGTATTAATTAATTGTACTCATTTAACCATCCACTACATCATTCAGATTAAGTGTCAACTCTGAACACTGAGGAGTGTACTTTTATGTTCTTCCAAGCTCGGTCCGGATGCGTACTTACTAGGCCAATATGAGTGGTGGAGTTTTAAGGCAAATGAAATGCATAAAACTCCATCCCCTCAAGAGACGGAGGTTCATTAACTTGTTTGCGTCAAACAAATTATTTTCATGATGAATTTTATTACCCTGTATGAATGTATCATTGTTCCAGTAGTCTCATGGCCCAGTGTATACAGACAAGTGTGGTCCAATGTATCCTGGCTGCTGGAGCCGATGGTACACTCGGGGATGTATTAGCCAGCCAATTTCGTGAATTCTTCAGGTATCATAACTGGTCCGTTGTATTAAATTTGAGATTGGAAAGTCGATTGAGAAAGAATGTGAAAACGATTGTAAGGTATACATGGCTTTATGGATCATAAAAAAGCGTATGATAGCGTGAATAGAGAGAAATTATGGCAGTTCTTGAGTATTTATGGAATTGGTGATACTCGTGAATGCGGTGAAGAGTTTTTATGATGGCAGTAGGGCATGTTTGAAGATAAAAGACTGAGCAAATAGTTGATATAATTGTTGGTGTGCGTCAAGGACGTATGATGTCTCCGTGGCTGTTCACATGATGTTTATTGGTGGACTTATGAGAGAGGTGATTGCTAGGAGGAGGAATGAATCTAGTGTGTGAAGGGAGGGATTAGGTGGGGCGCCTCGAATATGCTGTGCTCGGGCGCGGATACAAGGGGCCCCCCTTTTTCCAGTGTTATAAATATTGCCAGCCCAATATTATATATTATTATACAATAATAATATTAATTAGAATACGAGATGTCATTCAGGTTAAAGCTAGAGTTCACTGAGCTAATCAGAATAATTGACATTTTCTGCCATTCAGGTACCTGTCATTTGTGCACTTTTACAACTTTTATTAATAGGTTGATGGTATGATTTGTTAGATGTAAAACTCCTATAACAGTTTAATGTTTACTGTTTATCAATATTCAAGAGATGCCACATACAGAAACCTCTTACAAGGACATCGTGTGCCGTCAGGCTCAAAGCACCTCCCCCTTCTACAAAATCCTGGATCCGGTTTTGGTGCTATTTGTCCAGAGTGAGTGTTTTATGCAAGCGGCTGTTCAGAGTTTTGTGGCGGTACGTGAGAGAAGATTGTTGAAGGTGAACAAAGCTGGGCACAAACCGTTAATCCGTTAATCGTTAATTAACGAAGTTAACTTTTTCGTTAACGATTTAACTTTTAAGCTAACTTTGAAAATCATTATCGGACTAATTAACTTCCGTTACATTTAACTTCCGTTAACTCAAGTCCGTTAACCCAAAAAATTCATAAATAAACGTTTAAAAGTTTTTATTATTTTCAGTGCTGAGCAGGTGCGCAATTAATCCGCCACTGTTAATAGTGATGAACGAATTTCCATTTCCGCAGTGCAAAATCAGGCGATATATTTGTTTCCGTCGCCACAATTTGTGTCTTATCAAATATGGTAGTTATTTATGGCATTGGTTTGAGCAAAACATGGTCGACTGTAAAATCAGGCGGAAAGATTTGCCATTTGAGTTGAATGTTTCAACTTCTTTCAAGAAATATCACGAGCATTTTAAGGCACTTTCAATAATATATATGTAACAATTACAACAAATAACTACATTCGTTTCATTTGCAGTCTGTCTCTTGCGCAACATGTTTGTGCTAGTGAATATTTAAAAATAATCGTTGTCAAGTAAGTCATGTATATTTATAATATGTCTGTGAGTACCTTATTAGTAGTCTCCTTGATACATTTCAAGAACCATAAAACTGATCAGGTAAGATTTCAATTCTCATGTCACTTTGTTCTCTATGGGCAAGGACATCCTGAGGGCCAAGAGATCATCCCTGTCTGATGAAAACTTTGATATGCTAATTTTCATGAAGGGCAACATGCATCTCATGGACAAAATGGAGAACGAGAAGAAGAGGGAAAATTAAATTTTATATATATATATATTGTTTTTCATTTTTTTTATAATAAAAGTTAACGTTAACGGTTTATCGGTAACTTCCGTTACATGTTTAACGGATTAACGGTTAACGAAGTTAACTTTTTGGTTAACGGTGCCCACCACTGAAGGTGAATATGGGTAAGAAATAAATAATTGTGGAGAGAGGGAAATTCGGATTTTCATGTAATGGTGAGTGATGAAAGGCTAGAAGTAGTAGAGTCTTAAGTATGTTGGGTGTGTACTGAATAAAAGAGGTACGAGTGCGGATGAAATTAGTAGTGAATCAAGGAAGAAAGGTGTCAGGTGCACTGAAAGTAGTTAAGAGAAAGTGGAGAGTGGGCAGAGATGATGGGAGTTGTTTACATGAAGGTGTGTTCGTACCGATGTGTTTGGATGGGTGTGAAACGTCTTCTCCCTTTCATGCCATGCTGACAAGGTAAGAGTAGTTGAGGAGTATGTGAGGCGTGCGTCGGAGTGAAAGAGTAGGAAAGATATGTTCAGAAGTCGGTGGAAATGAAAACTAAGGAAAGTGTGCTGTGGTGGTTTGGACATGTGGAATGGTGGACATGGTGGAATGGAAGATGACAGTTACGAAGAGTGTGTAAAGCAGTGGTGCTCAACCTTTTTAGCTTGCGGGCCGAATTTATCTTACAATGGGCCAATACATTTCAATTTTTCAAGTGTTCCATGCAATGATTCCTCATTTCACGGTCAAGCTTGTCGCCCCACCTCCTCTCAAATTGGCCTGGTGAAGTACAGAGCTGGTTTCTTGTACTTTCCACCTCGCATGGCCAGGTACGCCTGGTTCATCTGGGATTGTTCTGAGTCCGGCGTCTAATTTTTTTTTTTTGAAGATGTATACCGCAACACCACTTGTGTTCCTTAGTTCTTTGGGCAGCTGGTTAAAGTGTCTTGGTCCTCTCGCAACAAAATTATTTCCCTTCAGGGTTAAGGATGTTCCCTGTCTAGCTTCTAATTTGGGAACATTACACATTCTTCCTTTTCTACTTTGCACTGTTTGGGGGGTTATCGGGTTCAGAGTAAGATTAGGGGCTAGTTTCTCCATGATTTTCCAAATGTAAATAATGGTTTATATCTCTCTCCTCCTTTCCAGTGAATATAGGGTTAATTCACGTAGCCTTTCCCAGTAATTTAGTTCTTTGCACCCATTGATCTTGGCTGTGAAGCTTCTCTGAATCCTCTCTAGTTGACTAATGTCGTCTTTTTTATATGGGGATGTTATGCTGCCTTAAACTATACCCAATCTATTAACATATGCATCTAATCGATTTTTAAACATATTTATAGACGTGCTACTAATTGCGTCTACCGGCAAACTATTCCAGCTGCTTACTATTCTATGCGTAAAAACGTTTTTGGCAACGCCTATCCTCGTACGACTTTGACCTAAGCGACGGAATCATCATAGTTCGATTTTGTCTTATCTTTGCGCATATACGGATTCCAAAATTGGATCGCTACTACAAATGGGGTCTAACTAATGATTTATAAAGAGGAACTATAATATTGTGCGATTTGTACTCAAAATCCCGAGCTATGAAACCTAGCACTTTGTTCGCCTTATTGACCGCTGCTGTACTTTGTTTCACTACTTTCAAATCACCAGTGACTATAACTCCTAAATCTTTTTCCTGATCTACGTTTGCCAACTCCTTCCTTGACACACTATACGCAAAATTACCATTACGCGAACCTATATGTAAAATTTTGCACTTATCGACGTTAAATCTTATTTGCCATGTGACCGACCAATCAACAATTTTATTCAGATCTTCCTGGATTTTACTTCTATCTTCGTCATTTATCGCCCTACCACCCAACTTCGTGTCATCCGCAAACTTTGAAACTACTGACTAGGCCGACATCTAAATAATCTATCTCTATATATATATTATATATATATTATATATATATATATATATATATATATATATATATATATATATATATAAGCAAGGGGCCCAATACAGAACCCTGAGGGACGCCGCTCACTACATTAGCCCAAGACGACTCCGCTCCATCAACGACCACTGTTTCCTACCTCGCAACCATTCTATCCAATTTATTAGTACACCCCTGATCCCATGAGGCTTAGTTTTTCAACGAGTCTTTTGTGTGGTACGGTGTCAAACGCTTTCTGAAAAACTAAATACACTACATCTACCTCCCGATGACTATCGTAAACTTCAACCAAGCTTTGGAAAAATTCTAAAAGATTAGTTAAGCAAGATTTGTTTCGCCTAAAACTGTGCTGCGTATTTGTAATAGTTATGCAATTCTAAGTGTTCGACTATACAATCCCTAATTATCGATTCCAGTGGCTTACCTACAACAGACGTTAAATTGATTAGCCTATAATTTCCCGCCGCACCTTTATTGCCTTTCTTAAAGATAGGCATTACATTTGCTAACGAAATTATCTGGTACGCACCCCTCAGAAATAGACCATTAAAAATCTTTGTTTCCAGCACAACAATGTTTTCTTTTAATTCTTTTAGCTGTATGGGATATATGGAACACGGCCCCGGTGATTTAAGCATTTTCATTTTGCAAATATAGTGCAGTACCCTTTTACTCACCACAATATTATCTAAATTCTAAAGTATTACCATTATCGAAAGGTATCGTATTATGTCTATGACCGTAGGGATATTTGTTACATCTATTGTGAAAACTGACTTAAAAAAATTCGTTTAGCAGAGTAGCGATTTGCTTGTTCTTGGAAACTAGCTCACCGTCAGGATTTTTCTACGGCCCTAACAAGCTCTTTACCGGATTCCTGTTAACGTACTGAAAAAATCGCTTGGGGGTTTTCTTTGCCGTCACGAGCTATAGAAATTTCAAAATCGCTCTTGGACTTTTTTATTATGCTTTTCGCTTCACGCCTTAAAGATATATATCGGGTCATCCCATAAGTAATGTCGTTTTTTTACGATAGATTAAATTTAAACTAGTCCTACTCGGTTTAAGCATAAATTTTCCGAAGGTTATATCTAAGAGGAGATCTATCGTGTTTCGCTACATACTTTACAGACCTTGACCAGTGAAGACGTGTGTTTTGCTTTACGTGAACCCCTCATAAACATGGCTGTATCAGAAGAGCATATCAGGCATATAATGCTTTACGAGTTCAAAAAAGGGAATAGTGCTACTGAAGCAACGCGAAACATTCAGGACGTTTATGGCAACGATATTCTGCATGTGAGGAAATGTCAAAGATGGTTTCAAAAGTTTAGGAATGGTGACTGCTGTTTGACAGATGCAGCACGCTCTGGACGCCCTGCTGAGTTTGATGATGACCTGCTGTTAGCCGCACTTGAAGAAGACTGTTCAACAACTGTCGAAGAATTGGCCCAGAAACTCAATTCATCCCCGTCCACCATCCATCGACATTTGCAACAACTCGGGAAAGTGCCTAAGTTAGGAAAATGGGTGCCACATGAATCGGTCGGTCGGTAATCTGAGGGTGCGGGTGAACTCCGAGATCCGTTTTTGCACCGTTTAGTGACTGGTGATGAAAAGTGGATACTGTACCAGAATGTTAAGCGCCGTCGACAGTGGGTTTGTGCCGGAGAACCAGCGACACCACATCCAAAACCAAATCTTCACCCTCGGAAGGTGTTGCTTAGAGTTTGGTGGGATAAAGGTGGTGTAATACACTTTGAAACCTTACCACACAACCAAACAATCACCGCTCAAGTCTACTGTCAACAACTGGATCGATTGAACACTGCACTAAAAGAAAAGAGACCATCTTTGGTTAATCGGAAAGGAATCATGTTCCACCACGACAACGCACGTCCTCATACCGCTCGGATCACTTCTGCAAAAATTGAGGAGCTTGGGTGGGAAAAACTTCCACATCCTCCATATTCTCCAGACCTTGCGCCTTCAGATTATCATCTCTTCAGGAGTCTGCAAAACTATCTTGATGAGAAACACTATACTGCTTTAGATGACCTGCACACCAGTCTTTGTACGTTTTTTGCCTCAAAACCGCCTGACTTTTATAAACATGGCATTGAGAAGCTTGTAGGACATTGGCAGTGTCATTGATTCCGATGGAAAATATATACTAGATTAAAAAGTTTCAGTTGAGATTTTTTTTGTCCTTCAAATTCCGATCTAAAAAACGACATTACTTATGGGATGACATGATAGTTTCGTAACCACAAATTGTCTTTATCGCTCTTGTGTAGCCTATAAACCCTATTTCTACTCTTTATAATATCCCCTACTCTAGAAGTAAACCACAAGGGCTTGTTATTTACTTTCGCACCTTAATCTTGTACGGCACACACACCTCATTTATAGGCCTAAACACTGTTTCAAACGATTCCCACATTATTTTTTCGTTGGAGGTCCCCATTACGTTTTCCCATTCGACACGTGACAATTCATTTCTAAATTAACAAAAGTCTGCGCGCTGGAAGTCAGGAATTTTAATCGAGTTGGCTGGTTTTGAGTGACTTACCGAGAGGACAAACTCTACCATATTGTGATCGCTATTGCTTGCTCTATTACTTGAAGATCAGTGATAAGCCTATCATCTGTAGTTATTCCTAAATCTAAAATACTGTCCAACCTCGTAGGTTCCTCAACCTTTTGAATAAAAAAGCTATTCTCGAGAAAATTAACTAAACTATTACCTTCCGCGTCTTCCTGTATTGTATCGTAATTCACTTTAGCACAACTTAAGTCACCCATAATTAAGGCCTGTTCACTACCTACTATTCTCTTTAGTTCACGATATAACGCTTCGTCCGTATCAGCTGTTTGATTAGGAGACCTATATATAACGGCAAGAGGAAGTTTGAACTCGCTCAATTTAAGTTCTGTTATAGTCGAATCTATCGGTTCTGGAATTCTGTGCTTTAATTCTGTAGCGTTCCCAATATTATCTTTAATATACAACATACCACCACCACCTCGCCTACCTATTCTGTTTTTAACAAAAAGTCTATAACCTCTAATTCGATACTCCCCTACAAAGTCACGTGTTTCAATGCTAAGCCACGATTCATTTATAGCAATTAAATCATAGTCTTTGCAAGCAATTAAAGAAAAAAAGTTCGTTTATTTTGTTTCGTAGGCTACGAGCATTTAAAGATAGAACCTTCAATTTGTTTGTTAAAACCACGTTACCTTCGCGCGCGCAAGGTAAATTCATATTTTTTTACCTGTAATTTAAGGAAATTACGCCATGGATTTTAGGTCCTCCTTTTTTCCGTACCTTAACTCTAAAAGGACGACCGCTACATATTGGTAACCTTTCAAATACACGTATTCATGACTTAACCCTACAAATAATTCCGGCGTTAAAGGGTTAACAATTGAAATTTCTTAGTGTCAAACTTCATTTTGTTGTCTTCCGACCACTTTTAGATTGTCTGTCTGTGGAGATCCTATATCCTCTGGGTTTCTTATTTTTCTATTGATCTTTGTCATCATGTTACTGTGCTGTTTCTGGTAACGTCCTCATCTGTGTCAGTTAGAATGATTACGAAGAGGAGTGGAGCTAATACTGTTCCTTGTGGTAGTGAGCTGAAAACCTCTGATTCTGATGAAGATATTCCTTGAACTGTTAAGACTTGCCGTCGCTCGCTAAGGAGATTATATCTCCATTTCCCTACTTTTCCTCTTATTCCCATATATTTCAGTTATGTATTATGATTGCATGGTCACACTTGTCGAACACTGGTAAAGTCTCGCGTGTATATTACATCATAGTTTTCATTACTTTCAAGTGCATCAATAATGTTGTTGTAGTGTTCCAAATAGATGTGATAAGCATGATCTGCCTGACCGAAATCAATGTTGGTTCTGAGTTTCCAGAAAGTCATAGGTTTTTTCTCTAACTATTCTTTCAGATGTTTTTGTGAGACGAGATGTAAGCGACACTGGCCTATAGTGTTTGGTTTCGGATCGATCTTCCCCTATATATATTGGGACTATGCTCACTCTCTTCAGGATGCCCAATATTTCTCCAGTCTAGTGATCGTCTCCATATCTAATATAGGGGCTCAGCGATTGCATTCTTGCAGTTTTTGATCAGTGTGGCATTCCACTTGTCCAGTCCTGCCGCCGAATCTGCTTTTAGTTTCCCTATAGCTTGTGTAATACAGGGTGTACATAAAGTCAGGATCTATTTTTGTGAAATAATTATTTTTTTCTATTTTTCTTTTCAGAAGCCCTTAGAATGAATACAGAAGAGCGTGTGGCAATAGTAATTTGGCGAATCGAGGGAAAGAAATACAATGACATCAGAGAGAAGTTTAGAATGAGATTTCATAAGCCGGGGCCAATAGACAAGAAAATACGAAAATTGGTGAACAAATTTAAACGAACGGGATCTGTAAATGATGAAGCAAGATCAGGACGACCGTGTATGTCAGATCTTACCGTGAATGCAGTACGCGGAATTATCACTGAGGAGCCACGTACGTCCGTTCGTGCTGCATCACACAGACTCGGCCTCCCGACGTCATCTGTGCACAAAATTCTGAAAGTTAATTTGCAGAAGAAAAGCTATCATTTGCAGGTTTTACATGATTTACATGAGGAAGATTTCCCTCGACGAAGTGCTGTGTGTGCTGATCTCGTAGAACAAATCTGGAGTGATAATTTAATGGACAACATTCTCTTTAGTGATGAAGCCACTTTCCACACGTGTGGAAAAGTAAATCACCATAACTGTCGAATTTGGGCAGATGAAAGACCGAATGATTTCGTCCAAAATTGGGGGAGAGACTCACCTAAAGTTAATGTCTGGATGGGTTTAACAAAATCTAAGGTTTATGGTCCTTTTTTCTTTGCTGAAGCTACAGTTACGGGGCTTATTTATCTGGACATGTTGCAGCAATTCCTTGAACCTCAGCTGATTGGGGATAGGATTGTTAGTACCGTCGTCTATCAACATGATGGTGCTCCTTGTCACTATGCCAAAATTGTTCAGGATTATCTAAATGGACGTTTTCCAAATCGCTGGGTCGGACGCGGAAGCAACAGACCTTGGCCAGCGAGATCACCAGATTTAACCCCTTTAGATTTCTTTGCATGGGGCTTTATCAAATCGCACGTCTATCAGACGAAGATTACGAGTCTTGAAAATTTACGTACACGTATACGAACTGCTGCAGATAACATAACCCCGCAAATGCTCCAGAATGTGTTTAGAAATGCTGCGGAACGATTTGAGCTGTGCAGGGATACTGATGGGCGTCACGTCGAATCCTACTCTTGATTATTTAATAAATGTTACCACTTTATCATTTTATGATTGAATTCCATATAATTTCCAAGTGCTTCACAAAAAGAGATCCTGACTTTATGTACACCCTGTATTATCTGTTGTAAAGTCGAAATTCGTTATACTTTCCCCTTGTAGTTCTTCTTCAAAGAACGCGTTTTTATCGCATATCAGTTTTTGGGATACTGAATTATTCATACTGAGCTCTTCATATTTCAGATACTTCTGTTAGATCATCAGACAAAAACATTGTCTTAATTTTTCAAAGGTCCGATAGTCGTGATTTTTCGACTTCCTTTTTGCAAAATTATAGAAGTGCTTTGAGTTCACTTCCATCGCTTCTACAGCGTCGTCGTGTTCTTTCTCTGTATGTTTCTCAATTAGGTCCTGTATGACGTAATCCATACTCTACAGTTTATCATTTAATATTTTTCTGATGTCTTTGCAGTTTCTTAATTTTGCAGTCACTTTTCGGAACATTGACCACTTTTGTCTCTCAAACCTGCATCTCTCTCTTCTTTGTTGCATTTTTGGGACATGTCTTTCCACAATTTCCAGCGTCTTCTCCTCTAAGGTCATTAGTATCTCTTCCGTTGTCTTGGTCTTGAAGATGGTTTTCTAATCTATTACTTCCGTGCTGGATGCAACACCTTCCAAGTTTATAGCTTTGAAATGAAAATTAAAAATTTTGAATTTGCTTCTTTCTGTTGTGCATGTTCTTTCCTTTCCTGTTGCTTTTATATTGGTTATTATTTCAATAATGTTGTGATCAGATATTATAGTTGGGGATATTTCTACGTTATCAATTAGGTTGCTGTTGTTTGTGAATACCAAATCTAGGCAGTTTTTTGTTTTTTCTGCTATTTCTTGTGTTCATATAAATTCATTGGCTAGAGCGAGGAGTATTTTTACCTGTTCCTGGTCTTCCCGTGTGCCCCCCTTGTCTTGGTGTATACATATATTTTTTCCTATCATCTTGAATGGAAAATTAAAATCACCACAGAGAAAAATATTTGGGGTTGGAGTGTGTACATCTTTTACCCAGTTTCTGACCTCTTTAATGGAATCTGATAATTTTGAAGTTGGCGTGCTCGGGAGTCTGTACATTACAATTAGTACCATATTTAATTTTTCAACTTTTGCTGCTACACATTCTACGTAGCTGTTTGGAGTACTTATAGTTATTTCTGCCATATGTCTTTCGCGTGTGTAAATAGCACACCCCTCCTTTACGCTTTACTGTTCTGTCGGCTCGGAGTATGTTATGGTTGTTAATTTGTGTTTCTTTTTCGTCAACACAAAACTCTGTTTTCACAGTTCTCCTGGCAGTCCTTTAGATGGGTTTCCGTGAGGCATGCAAAGTCTGCTCCGGTTTCTTGCGTGAGAACCTTTCAGGTATATGACTTTATCCGGGGAATAGTTTGATTTAAGGCCTTGAATGTTGGCTAGGATTATTTTTTCGCTATCGTTTTTACATTTATGTAGTTCCGATTCGTTTTCGAATGGTGGTGCCGGTTTCGTTGCCTTGTGATCCTCCGAGAATATTCCTCTCTATCTTTTTTGATACCTGTTGTCCCAATATCGCATGAAGTGTCTTTGTGCGTGCCTTCTGTACGGCTCTCGAATTCCTGTGTTTGTCACTTGACTTTGTATTTGCTGGACCCCACAACTAAGTAAATTTCCTGTACGGTGAGCGGATTTCAAAGAAAACTAATGACAATTATGGATTTATTGAACATTTCTTTATGCCACTGGAAATTCTCCATTTACACTACTACTGCATTCTATGTGCAGATAAAAAGTTACAAAGTACTCACATATGGTGCTACCTTTATGTTAAAAAAAACTGTTCGATATGTTTACCACGAACTTCTACAACCTCTTTCAGTCTAGGACGGAACTCTTCTGTGGCTTTATTGATTTGTTCTTGTGGTAGCTCATCCCATTTTTCCAGAAGAAGAAGCTGTCGTAAATGAGCGACATATCTTACTTTGACCCGATAAATTCTCTGACAAATTTTCACAAAGGCCGTAATCGACAGGATTTAAATCAGGACTGTTTGGTGGCCAAATTTAATACCGCTACCTGGTATTCTTTTGATATCCTGTTTTATCGATTTTCTTGAGAAGCTTGTCCAAAACCACCTGCAGTTGGCTTACGTTAATTAAAATCGCTTTAATTATCAACTTGAACCTATGATTAGCAAGATTTTTCTGGGATATTCGCCATAAATTCAATTTCTCAGCTAAAATGCTAAAAGATGGCAGACAAAACCATAAAGTTACCTAGAATTAACATACTAAAATTTCATGGTTCTATGTACCGTATTTGCCGAGATATGAAGGATTTAAGCCCCCCCCCCCCCCGGACAATGCAGTAGTAGTGTAAATGGAGAATTTCCAGTGGCATAAAGAAATGTTCAATAAATCTGTAATTTTCATTAGTTTTCTCTGAAATCCGCTCACCGTATGGGAAATTTACTTAGTTGTGGGATATGAAAAAAAAAATTGAAATCTGACCATAACTTTGGATTTTACAGCTGGAGTTCGAGGTCTCCCTTTTTTTTTTTTTTTGCCCACCCGATGTGTGTGTGTGTGTCCATAAAGTCACGCATCATAGGAAAATACATTTTTGTTCTTATTTATTTATTTTGTTTTATTTATTTGTTCAAAATGATTCCCACCAATCTCAAAACATGTTTGTAAACGAAAAAGCAGGTTTCTTTGAATGTTCAACATATTTGGCCTAATGGAGACACAAACAAACATTGCTTATGTTCCTCTGATGTGTGACTTTATGGACACTATATACAGGGTGGGGCACGGGAACCAAGTGTTTTTGGAATAATCAGGAAAATATTTATTTATTTTTGTAAAGAAAATATATTGGTAGAACAACATTCGTAAGAACATAGCATTTCATGTCATAATAATCATGTACCGAAAATTATATCTGGCATATGATGTCCTGGCCGTCGACGCATTGTTGAAGGCGTTTACGAAATGTGGCCTCCACTCTTCCCAGCAGGTCTCTGTTGATTTGGATGATTTGTTGACGGATCGCTTCCTTCAATGCATCTAATGTACGGGGCTTGTCCTCGTAGACACGTGACTTGAGGTACCCCCATAGAAAGAAGTCACATGTGGACAAGTCAGGGGACCGAGGGGGCCATGCAATGTCACCAAATCTCGAAATGAGATGGTTGGGAAACGGGGGCGAAGAACAGCCATTGACGCTCTGGCGGTGTGTGCGTGGCCCCATCTTGCTGAAACCACAAATGTCGACGAGCAATACGCCTTCTTCGTACTCAGGGATGAAAAAGGTGTTCACCATCTCAATGTAACGCCCAGATGTTATGGTAACGGTAACCCCATTTTGTTCGAAGAAATAGGGACCGATGACGCCAAACTTTCCCACCGCGCACCAAACTGTAACCTTAGGGCTATGCAGCGGTTTTTCATGGAGTTGTCGCGGATTTTCAGCAGCCCAATACCGACAGTTTTTGATTGTTGACGGCCCCATTAAGGTGGAAATGGGCTTCATCACTCATTACCACCATCATGTTTTCATTCTGCTCATAAAGTGCAAGCATTTCCTGTGCAAAATTCAGTCGTTGGGGGCAATCGTTTACATTCAATTCCTGCACCATCGCTAACTTGTATGGGGTGAAAATGTAATTCTTCATGCAAAATCCGTCTAACAGTACGATTGCTGATTCCGAGTGCAGCTGAATGTCTCCGAGCAGAGCGGCCTGGGCTTTGCAACATCGCTTATCTGACCCTTTCAACGTTCTCTGGAGTACGCACAGTGCGTTGCGGCCCCTTCGGTTTTGTTTTCATTATTGAGCCTCCTGTTCGAAGATTGTTAACCCAACGTAAGATTGTGTCACGAGCGGGAACAGAGTCATTTCGATGAATGTTGAATCTGCGGCGAAACGCACGCTGAACTGCTGTCACTGACTCGCCACTCCTAACAAAATGATCATACGCGAACATGCGGTGTTCTAACGTCCACTGCTCCATGATGGCACCTGAAAGATAAGGTGAGTGTTAGTTAAAGTTAAATGCTATGAACCCAGGAATGGAATGCTACCTACCGCACGCCCCTCCCATTCCTAATGGCCGATTACTAGCTATTCAAAAAACTTGATTCCCGTGCCCCACCCTATATATATATATATATATATTATATATAACTGCAAACACGCAGTATAATTAACGTAAAGAACGACGCTTGTATAGGAGATATTCCGCGCAAGATGAGAGAGAGAGAACGAAACAAATGAAAAAATCGAAGATCCCGGGTTCGATTCCCGGGTGGTTACCTCATTTTTTCATGTTTCGTTTTCTCTCATCTTGCGCGGAATATCTCCTATACAAGCGTCGTTCTTTACATATACGTATATAGTTAACGGGTGCGGCAAAAAAACGCCCTTTTTAGTTTATTCTCTTTTATTGAAGGAAATAAATCAATTACAGCATTTAAGAGAAAATAAGGTTTTTAAGAAAAATACAGCATTTAAGAAAAATAATAAGTACTTTCTCAGTAAAACTAAAAAATAACAAAATGATACAATATAAAACTAAAAATTATACTGTATAAAAACTATAAAGATAGAATTATTAAAAGGGCGTTACTTTTGCCGCACCCGTTATATAATATATATATATATAGAAACAGCATTATTGTCATTATCATTAACACTTTTGTAGTCTTATCAATGGGTATTTTCTCTCTCCTTCAGTCATAATTTTTAGCGTTTGTTTTTAAATGTATTGTTGTTCGATACATCATCTCGCTTATTACCTTCAAAGATGACTTATATCTGCCAGTGAAGCTGCTTATTATTACAGTGGGAACTAAATTTTTAATTTATTTGTTTGTATGGAAAGGCAACAGGGAAACTGTCGATTAATAATGAAAATATTTATTTTATATTTAGTAAAATGAAACCTACTCCAATAATTGCTTTCAATGCAAATCATTCATTAATGAGGCTTATATATTGTTAATAGTCTCTTTAGTGCTTCGTTTCTGACAAGTGTGCAGTCCAACTTTTTTTATATTCATTTGAAAAAGTCTTCCAAATCCTGATGACAAAGATAATTTTTCTTTCAGAATTTCTGAGGAAATATTAACTAACATACACCGCCGACTGCCTTTTCAATTAAATATCTCAAAGAAAATACAATTTAAACATCAACACTTTTTTTTGTTATTATTATTATTATTATTATTATTATTATTACTAAACAAATCATACAAGGTCTTAGTTTGAAACATGTCACGAAATTAGTTTCAAACTCAAATTCTAAATATTTCTTTTGAGCTCGACATTAAGGTCTTTGTTCATTCTCTGCTTACCTACAAACAATGAGGCAAATGTAGGCAGAGGGAGAGGCAACATATTTTCAGTAACTGCCTTCTCTTCTTTAAAGAATGTAGAGATTTAAGAATCGACACGGAGAAAAGTGATGTGCCAAGAACCGATTTCTCACTAGATATGATTAACAAAAATTGAGTAGATCCGATTGTACAGCAATCCAAATTACAGTCTATACAATTCTTTATATCAACAGTTCTGCAATGAAAATATCCACCTTCAACCCTCGTTCGCATCTGTATTACTTTCTTGATTCCCAGGAGTGAGAAAAGAAAAATGGAGGTCGGAAATGTTTTACGACCTTATTTGAGTGACAAAAGCGACGTCCATAATTAATTGTATTACCGAATACATCTCACTAAACCTGACAATGTGAAATAATTCAGCATTAAGAACATACTGTATTTCCATTCTATGGAAGTAATAAAAGGTAACATTTCCTTAATGGGTCATTTACTGATACAAAATTAACACGTTACAAGTATAAGACACCAGTGTTTAACTTCTTCAAGGCAAAACAAAGTTATTAGTTTTCAATTAACTTCTCTCTATATATTATATATATTCTAGATTTTGTAGCGGGAATTTCAGTCGAATGAGGAAGAAGACTAGTCTGTAGGCAAACATTTGATAATCAGAGATTTCGGCGTTTTCTAATACCATCTGTGCTAAAAACAAAGCATCTGTAGTTAATAAACCAAGTTAACTATTTCAAATACCGAAAGATCATCACTACAAAATTAAAATTAAAAATTATACGATTAGTAGTGACAGTTAACCTTTTTCGCCGTTACCCCTTGAGCTAGCCAACAAAACCATAATTACCTCCATCCCTTTTTAAGTGGCAAATATGAGAAAAGGAAAATTAGGAAAAAATTTTACTGAAGCCATAACTCGGCTCGTTACCCAACGAAAAGGGTCGAATTACTCCCAGGTAAATACCACTATATTAGAGAAACAAGAATATAAAAATAAAGCCTAAAAAAAAAAAGCTTACCTTTACCATGAAGAGCAAAAACTTAAGTAATTTACATTTTAATAAATTTAGGGGTAAAACAGTATGAAGTTGTGAACATGTAAATTACTTAAGTTTTTGTCTATCCCAGCAAAAGCAAATCTTTCTTTAGGTTTCATTTAATATATTCTTGTTTTTAATCGTATATTTTTTACTTAATTATAAATCTAAAATTGTTACATAACTTTAATATTTTAAAATCATAAGCACTAAAAAATTATAATTTTCTGGTTTTTAACTACAAATAGCACTGAAGATGATGATGATGATAGAAAATGCTGACAATTCTGATTATCAAATGTTTGCCTATGGATTTGTATTGTTCCTCCTTATGCTAGACTTCTAGGAGACCACCATTTTTAATAAACAGTGTATCAGGAGTACAAACTTTAAAAAATATAGTTTGGAGAAAAAAAAGGATTGTGTGACATTTAACAGAAAAAACGGGAACAATTCCGTTACAGTTAAACTGAAACGGCGTACGAGAGGTTAGAAGTTGTACTTTTAAATTCTTTCCGAAGGAGAGGTGCATTTTATTCATGTGTGTTTCTAAGCTTTAATTTGGAGCTCATCATAAACGTCTTGAACAAGTTGTGCCTTCTTCTTCTTCCCTGTTACTACTCACTCCTCGTTCTTGCAACCACTGCTTCAATACATCCACCGTGAGTTTCTCAGCCTGAAATTAAATTATAGAGAATATGTATCGTAATAATGTACTGTATTTTAAAACATTTTAAGCTACTTCCAATTCTTGTAGCATAGTTTTTGAGTGATGTGTTAAACTACCTTCTTTTGTCGGGCCATTTCTTCTACGCCAACTGCTGAGGCATCAGGTTTAACTCTCTTTGGAGCTGAACTGGCGGTGGAGGGAGGAGGTCGCTTTTGGCCACTTGTTCAGGGTCGTATGAAGAGGATAAGACCAAGGATTGAACTGCTCAATCAAAGACCGGCCTTCTTCTCAATCCCTTTATTGTCTGGAACTTAAAACGCAAAACAAAATAAAATCCCAATTCTACATACAATACCAACTAAAATAAAAGTACTCCTTACTGGCATACTGAGAAAATGTACCAAAATGTTTATCTAAAATCTGAAACTCTGCTAAAGCAATAGGGGTGCAATGATTAAATAACAGAATATTCCTACCAGTGTAATCTGTTACTGGTTCCAACTGGTGCCTATTCAGAGCTAAGGCTCCACATTTCTCCAGTGTGTTTGAATGTCTGGGTTTTCAAAACAATCTGGGTGGTACTTGAAATGCAATTTTTTCATAATTTCTTTAGCTGCATCAACTTGATCTGCGTGAGCTCGGGTCCGGTTTTCAAGCGAAATTGAACGAAAATCGTCTGTTACAAATTAAACTACAAACTTAACTCAAATTGTTTCAACTAAAAACTGAAATAAAAAATATGCAATGGAAACCGCAAAACCATTAAACATATCAGAAAAATTATTAAATGCCTCGAGTAATATTCTTTTAGTCCTAACCACATTTGTGAGCAAAATAATGCTAAAGTTCTCCACTTAGAGGTTAATGTTCAGAAAAACTTGTCATTTTCATAAATGAGAATGGAAGACGTTACAAGTGATGTACCGATTCCAAAATTTAGCCGATGCCGATTCTTTGCCTATATTTTAAAAAAATCGATTCCCTTCACAAATTATACTAGTAGTCTAATGTGAAAACTTCCAATTTTCATATTTTTACATTTCAAATTTGTGTAAATGCTTTTCCTCAGCTTACTCTACAATATACAGTACCAGAACTTGTTACTCATATACCATTACAAAAAATAATGTTAAATAGTTTTATCATTGAGTAAAATGATAAAATAATTTTATTTTAGTTTCATAAGTTGAAAACCAATATTTAAGTTGTTTTTTTCTTATGTTGAAGGTATTTTCTTTCTTCAATAATGTAAACAAAAATGTTCATTAAAATTTCAAGGCCCTGGTGGCCAACTAGGAGAGAAAAAAGAAAAAATATACAATTTGGATTTATAAAATTATTAAAATACTTAGTCAGCATAATAAGATGGTTTAATATATAAATTATAAAGTACAACTTAATATAGAAATACTATTAATATATAGGAGTAGATTACCAACAGTTTACAATATTTTGAGATTAGCTAGTGGAGAAGTTGCCTCGAAGTGGACTCGTAATTTTCGTAGTAGTTCCGTGCGTTGCTCTCTCTTCACACGAAGGTCAAGCTGATGGCCCCGCCTCTAGATGGCTTGATGGAGGAGCGGTTGCTTTTTTGGGTTCTCCACCTCACATAGCCAGGTACACCCGGCTCATATGGTACCTTCCTGAACCAGGCAAAGTCTTGGCCCACTAACAACCAAGCTGTTTTTCCTTTAATGTTGAGATCCTTGTCGGGCCTTTAATTTGGGAACACTACACACTCTGCCTTTCTTATTTTCCAGTGCTGTTTCGATGATAATTGGGTTTAGTTTGAGGTTTGGTACCAGTTTTTGATCATTTTCCATGTATATATTGGTGGTGGACCTGTCTTCTTTCAGTGAGTACAGATTTAGTTTACATAGTCCTTTCCTGGTAGTTGAGTTCTTTGCAACCATCGATCTTGGCTGTAAAATGTCTCTGAATATCTTTTTTTATTATTTCTTCCTTCTTGTCAAGACAGCAGTATTCAAATTTTGGTATGATCAGTGTTTTCGACAGGGGAGTCGTTACTTTTCTTGTCCCCTCTTTTAAAGGTTCTTATTACTTATCCCGCGACTCTTTTTGCTTTGTTTATCGCTTTCTAGAATTTTGCATCATCGGTCATTATAATCCACAAATCTATCGCTTTCGTACTTCTCTGAGTTTCCTGTCTGTCTGGAGTATAATATGCTGTCTGTTTAAGTTCCTCATTTCTACCATATCTCAAAAGCTGGAATGTGTGTTAAATGTCATGTTGTTCTGTTCTGACCCATTTGTATATTCTGTTTGTATCATTCTGCAAGGCCTCCACCTCTTTTGCATCGCTGGTTTTCTGCTGATCTTGTATAGTCTGCAAAAGATGTTACTATACTATTGCTGTTTACTTCATTGTCTATGTCTGTTCATTGTCTAATACTCTTCTTTGTGGTACTGAGCTGCATAATTCTGATGATGTTATACCTTGAATTTTAACGACCTGTAGACGTTCTCTGAGGAAGTTGTAGATCCATTTTTCAAATTTGCCTGTTACTCCTATGTTTCATTTTATGCGCTATTATACCATGATCACATTTGTCGAAAGTTTTAGCAAAATCCATGTATATGACATCATAGTTTTCATTGCCTTCAAGTACGTCTAAAATATTACTATAGTGCTCTATAAGTTGTGATAGGCATGATCTTCCTAATCGGAATCCGTGATGATTTTCGTGGTGTCTTTCCAGTGTCTCCAAGAAGTCATAGATTTTCTCTCTAACTATTCTTTCAAATATTTTAGTAAGATGGGACGTCAAGACACCGGTCTGTAGTTATTTGCTTCAGATCTATCCCCTCCCTTATATATAGGGACACTGTTTGCTCTTTTCAAGGTATTCGGTATTTCCCCCGTCTCGGGATCTCCATAACCAGTATATTGTTGTGGCTATTTCATTTTCACAGCTTTTAATCACTAATGCGTTCCATTTGTCCGGACCTGCGGCTGAGTGTGATTTCATTTGTCCTCTTGCTCGCGCTATATCTTCTGGGGTAAAATCGAAATCTGTTATACAATCTCCTTGCAATGTCTCTATATCAGGTATCGGTTTTGTCACTTTTTGGGGTACTGATTCATACTGGGCTCTCAATGTTTCCCATATTTCTTTTAGATCGTCGGTTAGTTCAATATTTCCTTTCCTTACGAGTCCAATAGTAGCGCTTTTAGTTTTTCTTTTCGCATAGGTATAGAAATATTTTGGATTATCCTTTATTACTTTTACCGCCTTTTCCTCTTCCCTCTCTGTATGGCCCTATCGATACTCGATAGTTTTTCTTGTATTACTTTCCTGGTAATGGCAGGAATTAACTAACTTCTCCCCCTCCCCCCTCTCTCAGAAAATTGTTCGCTTTTGCCTCTCGAACCAGTTTCTCTTTCCTTTTGGCTGTGCTTTCAGACTATATTTTTCTAAAATATTCACCGTCTTTTCTTCTAAGATTGTTAGCATTTCTTCGGTTGTTTACTTCTCGAAAACTGTTTTCCACTCTTTTTGAGCCATGTGTGATCTGATTGCTTCCCAATTTAGTCTTGGAGTTTAAGTTAAAAGTCCCAAACTTGCTTTTCTTTCTCAGTATGGGTATTATCTTTTAATGTTTTTGCCATATTTGTTGATATCTCTATTATGTTGTGGCCTGAGATAATAGTTGGGGTTATTTTTATATTAACAATCAAGTTCGTGTTATTTGTGAATACCAGATCGAGGCAGTTATTTTTATGGTGTTTTCTGTTATCTCTTGTGTCAACATAAACTCGTTTGTTAGTCATCAACATTTTTGCTTGCTCCTGGTCTTCTCTTGTGCCCCCCTTGTCCTGGTGTATATATATATTCGTCCACTTTTTTGTATTTTATAAATGGTAAATTAAAATCTCCGCAGAGTATTATATTGGGGGATGGAGAGTTTACGTACTTTATTCAGTTACTGATATCATCAATGGCATACGAGAATTTTTCAGTTGCAGTATTTGGACGTTTATAGATGACAATCAGTACCACATTTAGTTTTCCTATTTTCACTGCTCGGAGTTCCACGAAACTGTTTGATTTACTTATTACCGTCTCTGTCATATGACTCTGATGTACATAAATAGCAGAGCCACCAGGAGCGGATCCAGACTTCTCCAGTGGGTGGGTATGAAGCAAATTTTCAAACTTAAATTTTCAACTTATATTCAAAAAATGCTATTTTGTATCTTATGAATACTAGTTGAAAAGCGAAATTTTAGTTAAAAGTATATTTCTATCACTGAACAATGTATAGAGAGAAGGTGAAATTGAGAATTGTTTGTAAAGTAAAATTAAATTAAAAATTAAACCACACTTCGACATAGGCGTAGCCAGAAATTTCAATTAGACGGGGTCAAATTGAGCATTGCAGTGTCAATGACTTCTTCTTAGTTTAAAAATGTAAATTTTTAGCAAAATTATTCATTTTTAAGAAATTTAACTTGGACAAAATATAAAAAAATCAATATAATTGCAAAAAACTATAGTTACATGTAAAAATACCTATAAATCAAATTTAATTTGTGGATTGGAGGGGCAAATGGCCCTTGTGGCCCGCTCTGGCTACGCCCTTGCACTTCAATAATTAAAAATTAAACTAAAATTAAGCAAAATTAAATTCCTAAATGTATGTATCATAAAAACTGAAAGTGCTGAAATGCAGATTTGCAGATTTTCAATGATTTGGAAAAATTTAAAGATGAACGTATTTTTTTTAAACAAAAAGAGCAAAGCTTGCCAATAAATAATTTGAACGTGACAAATTTAATTTGAAATTTTTTCTAAATGTATGTATCATAAGAACTGAAAATGTATTGAAATGCAGATAACTATATAACAAAATCGCTTCGGCGCTTTTTTTGATTGGAGAATTTCTGAATAACACCTGCACGAATATCAGTCTCAGGATGTATATACATTAAGGCCAATCCAGTGGATCGTTCATCAGTCATTCGATTCCGGAGATAATTTTTCAAAATCTTCATTGCTCTGAAGGCTCTTTCAGCTGCGCAAGATGTCACAGGCAAGGTGCAAAAAATTGCCGAGAGTTTTCTGATATAATTGAACCTGCTTAGAATGACGTCCAGAGTTGCCAACGGTGTTGATGCTTGGAAATGTGGCTGAGTAGAACAAAATTCTTTCCATTGGAAATACTCGTTCGTTGCGTACTTCTTCCTCATCATTACTGCCAATTGGAATAAGAAACCTGCAGTGGTAATAATTTAACCATTTTAGCAGCCAGTTTTTGATGAGAAGTAAAACGTACTTCAAGCGATGGAATAATGATGTCGAGATATGGATACCAGACTGCACGCTTAAAATATTATCCTGGAGTTGTTGATAGTACGTTGTTTCGATGAATCTGTTTTGTTGCACAGCGAGGTGTATTTAACTGAACATCGACAGATTCTACCAACTTTTCCGCTACACTATAAGCACCGTAATCCTCATCAATCCATTCGTCGTCGGTGTCATCTGACGATTCAGAATTAGCACGCCATGACTTCAAGCGATTCTTGATAGACTCCACTGAATCCATTGCATCGATTAGATCTCTATTCACTGTTTGTAGCCCACGTGATAAAGGTGCTGTCAAAGCCATCACCATTTCAGCACAACTAAGAGATACGATGAACGTTGAATCACTGAGGGATCTAAGCAGTGACCTCGATTTATCAACCGCTTTCCTGTCAGGAAACTGCGCTATATTTTCTAAGCAACTCATAATGATGGTGAAATTTTGCTGAAAAAACAGCAATGCATCGTGGCGTTTTACAAACCGAGTGTCACAGAGAGCTTCCAAACTAACATCATTGCAACCAGCATCGCTCAGCTTTCGCTCCATTACACTACGTCGCAAAACTGAATCATTAATGAATGTTGTAGTCTCCCGAACAGTGTTGAACATATCACGAATTTCTGGTAAAGTGCATGATGAATTTAAAACTAAATTGAGCACATGACTACTGCAATGAACGTAGAGAGCAGGCGGTGCTTCTTTCTGTACATAGTTTTGTACACCATTTATATGACCAGACACTACAGATGCCCCATCATAGCCCTGGCCAACAAGAAATGATGTATCCAATCTATGTGCTTTGAGCGTTTGTATTATCTATTGACCAATTCCAACACAAGTGAGATCAGTCAATTTCTGAAATTGCAAAAACTCCTCTCTTATTTTGTGCACATCGTTTTCTGTTTGAACAAAGCGAACGCAAATACAAAGCTGCTCATAGTGTGACGAGTCCAGGGTTGTTACGTGATGGCAGGTAGAAAAATTCCTGACATTTCCTGACAAAGATTAACTACTTTCCTGACAGTCTAAATCGGGTAAATGATATGTAAATTGAAAGAAAATAGGTGGAATTTACCATTTTTAGGAAATTGAGAGGGTTACTCATCATTTTCCCAAAAATTTGAGGCCTCCTCCTCCCCTCATAGCCTCCACTTTCCACCCATGAGTAAATTCACACCTTTATTTATTCATCTTAACCCTTTACTTCCTGAATTTTTTTATGGAACCAAAAAATTTTTTTCACACAAAAGTACCTTTATGAAGGGTCATATAAACAATCAAAACCTCAATTTTCAGATTTGTATTGAAAATAAACAAAAATCATAAACGGGACTAATTTGTCCTTTTAGGCATACGAGATCAATTAAAATTTTCCTTAAAAATAGAAAACTAAATACAGCTGCTAAATTTTTAATATTTTCCTTAGTTTCCTTAGTTTAGACGTTATAAATTTTACGTAGTAACTTTAACTAATACTTATTTGTAAATAAAATATATTTGGGATGAACAGGCCTATGCATCCCAAAATTATAACATTAAAATTTGGAAAAAATATGATTATTTTGAGTTCCTATAGTGTTATGGGTTTATTTTGTGTGAAAGTCTAGGAAACAATTTCTTCTTGAATCGCAACATAAATGTACCTCACTTTTTGCAGTACATTGTCACCTTTCTGTGACAACCAGGTAGTTTGCATTTTCCCCTATTGGACGAAGCCATAGGGAAGTGTCCCATTTTATCTTTTCTTATATCTGTCTCTGGAATTGGCTTTGTTGCTCTCCCGGTTTTCTTCTTCAACTCAAAGGCTTTTCCCACAGTGTTACAACTTTGTCTTCCTCTTCTATTTGCCATGTGTTTACCACCATACAAAAGAGAATTGAAAGTCGAATTTTGAATTCACAGAGAGAATTTTGCTTCCTAACATTGACATCGAGTGCACTTGCTGCTCATTTATACAACAACCAACAATTTACCACCGTCAAATCAATCAACTGAAAGATGAGTCTTTGGTAGTATTTTTTTGACCTGAAGGACATCCTGTAATATGCAATCAATTGGTCATTCAAGTCAATACCCCCCATGTGTTTGTTATAGACTGTAACAATAGCAGGTCAAGGAATTTCAATTTTTTCCTTTATCTTTCTGTCAAACCTTGAACACTTATCTATTGGGTGTGCGGATGCAAATGTTGATACAAGGCATACTGGTTTTGTGTCCAGCCACTTTACCGCTGTGATATAGGTACTATCCTCATATTTGGTCTTCCACTCATCAAAAGAACCTCGACCAAGTGCTTTTAGTTGTTTGTCAGACATAAATGTCAAATTTGGTAGTCTATTCTGCTGTACAGTGCCGCAACACCATATTCCACGAGAAGCAAGATGATGAAGAAGAGGCAATGATGTGAACCAATTGTCGAAATACAATTTATGATTCTGAAAAGGAGGAATGCTCTCAGCAAGATGAAGTACAGCATTAGAACTTGGTTTGAGGTCTGGAACATTGGGATTATTTACAGGTTCTATTTTGCCTGTATAGGGCATAAAATCATACACCATACCCAAGTGGTCTGCCAACACAAAGATTTTATATAGCCCCATTTGTGTGGTTTTTTAGGTAAATACTTCTTCATGCAAGACCGTCCTTTGAAGGGAACTATTTGTTCATCCACACACAAATGTTCTGTCATAGCAATCTTTTGAAATTTTGATTTGAGGTGGTTAACTAGAGGTTTTACTTTGGATAATCTGTCATCTTTGTCAAGCTGTGTATTGTCTACAATATGTAAATTTGATTTTATTTCCTCCCATCTGTCTCTGCTCATAACTGAATTTACCCTTTCATTTATTGCACCAATGCCACCCCAATGAAGTCTAGTATTTGGTATTTAGAAAACTAGAACACCACCACAAAACATCGTAAATTTCTCCAGAAACACTCCGGCTGCGCCCTTATTGGACTCTTGAGTTTGTGTGATTTGTGAACATTAACCCTTTACTTCCTGAATTTTTTGTATGGAACCAAAAAATTTTTTTCACACTAAAGTACCTTTATGAAGGGTCATATAAACAATCAAAACCTCAATTTTCAGATTTGTATTGAAAATAAACAAAAATCATAAACGGGACTAACTAGGAAACAATTTCTTCTTGAATCGCAACATAAATGTACCTCACACTTTTTGCAGTACATTGTCACCTTTCCGTGACAACCAGGTAGTTTGCATTTTCCCCTATTGGACGAAACCATAGGGAAGTGTCCCATTTTATCTTTTCCAAACTGCAATATGTGCAGCATTCTTTGGGCTCAAGTGATGTTGAAGATTTTGAAGAATATGTTGTAAATGAGTTGGATGAAGCAGTTGCAATCTCAGAAGACGATTCGTTGGAGGGTTGGTACTTTTTTTATATTTTGACCCAGTCTTATTTATAATGAGAATAAGAATTGTGCACGTCTAGAACTTACCAGTATATTTATCTTACCCTTCCACCATGTGAAGCATATTCAATCAAAACGGTACTATACATTTTGTAAGTATTATAATACCTTTCCAAGTTGTAGGAGCACCCCATATATATATGTATGGGACTGGGTTGCCATCATATCATTAGCCACAAAAGTTATCTCATATTATTTTTACACTTCAGATTGTAGTTCTGAAGATGATGAAGCTGAAGATACACTAGTCTTAGAAGCCGCAGCCCCACGAATGACTAAGCGTCCACGGATAAATGCATGAAAGACAGATCACACCAACAGTTCCTATCTATGATGTGCGTAATGATGATACTGAAGATATACTCAGTCCCATAGACTACTTTCGAATTTTTTTTACAGATGATCTATTGGGTAGCATTGTAGAACAATCTAATCTATACTCGGTTCAGAAAAATGCGAATAAACCACTTGCCATTGATTGTATGGAGTTAGAACAATGGTTAGGGTTATGTATGTACATGTCGGTTAGTAAAATACCAAATACTAGACTTCATTGGGGTGGCATTGGTGCAATAAATGAAAGGGTAAATTCAGTTATGAGCAGAGACAGATGGGAGGAAATAAAATCAAATTTACATATTGTAGACAATACACAGCTTGACAAAGATGACAGATTATCCAAAGTAAGACCTCTAGTTAACCACCTCAAATCAAAATTTCAAAAGATTGCTATGACAGAACATTTGTGTGTGGATGAACAAATAGTTCCCTTCAAAGGACGGTCTTGCATGAAGCAGTATTTACCTAAAAAAACACACAAATGGGGCTATAAAATCTTTGTGTTGGCAGACCACATGGGTATGGTGTATGATTTTATGCCCTATACAGGCAAAATAGAACCTGTAAATAATCCCAATGTTCCAGACCTCAAACCAAGTTCTAATGCTGTACTTCATCTTGCTGAGAGCATTCCTCCTTTTCAGAATCATAAATTGTATTTCGACAATTAGTTCACATCATTGCCTCTTCTTCATCATCTTGCTTCTCGTGGAATATGGTGTTGCGGCACTGTACAGCAGAATAGACTACCAAATTTGACAGTTATGTCTGACAAACAACTAAAAGCACTTGGTCGAGGTTCTTTTGATGAGTGGAAGACCAAATATGAGGATAGTACCAATATCACAGCGGTAAAGTGGCTGGACACAAAACCAGTATGCCTTGTATCAACATTTGCATCCGCACACCCAATAGATAAGTGTTCAAGGTTTGACAGAAAGATAAAGGAAAAAATTGAAATTCCTTGACCTGCTATTGTTACAGTCTATAACAAACACATGGGGGGTATTGACTTGAATGACCAATTGATTGCATATTACAGGATGTCCTTCAGGTCAAAAAATACTACCAAAGACTCATCTTTCATTTGATTGATTTGACGGTGGTAAATTGTTGGTTGTTGTATAAACGAGCAGCAAGTGCACTCGATGTCAATGTTAGGAAGCAAAATTCTCTCTGTGAATTCAAAATTCGACTTTCCAATTCTCTTTTGTATGGTGGTAAACACATGGAAAATAGAAGAGGAAGACCAAGTTGTAACACTGTGGGAAAAGCCTTTGAGTTGAAGAAGAAAACCGGGAGAGCAACAAAGCCAATTCCAGAGACAGATATAAGAAAAGATAAAATGGGACACTTCCCTATGGTTTCGTCCAATAGGGGAAAATGCAAACTACCTGGTTGTCACGGAAAGGTAACAATGTACTGCAAAAAGTGTGAGGTACATTTATGTTGCGATTCAAGAAGAAATTGTTTCCTAGACTTTTACACAAAATAAACCCATAGCACTATAGGAACTCAAAATAATCATATTTTTTCCAAATTTTAATGTTATTATAATTTTGGGTGCATTATTTTGGGATGCATAGGCCTGTTCATCCCAAATATATTTTATTTACAAATAAGTATTAGTTAAAGTTACTACGTAAAATTTATAACGTCTAAACTAAGGAAACTAAGGAAAATATTAAAAATTTAGCAGCTGTATTTAGTTTTCTATTTTAAAGGAAAATTTTAATTGATCTCGTATGCCTAAAGGACAAATTAGTCCCGTTTATGATTTTTGTTTATTTTTAATACAAATCTGAAAATGAGGTTTTGATTGTTTATATGACCCTTCATAAAGGTACTTTTGCGTGAAAAAAATTTTTTTGGTTCCATACAAAAAATTCAGGAAGTAAAGGGTTAATGTTCACAAATCACACAAACTCAAGAGTCCAATAAGGGCGGCCGGAGTGTTTCTGGAGAAATTACGATGTTTGTGGTGTTGTTCTAGTTTTCTAATTTTTTATTTGCGGTTTTCTAAATATTCTTTGTATTCCAAAGATCTTTACGTGTTGCATTTGATTCAATTAGAATGGACATTTTCTTCTTTTTCTGCTCTGCTGCAAGATTATCAGTTTCCTTACACAACCTCTCACAAATGGTCTCCCATTTGCTCGCATTTTCTTTTCTAAACTTATTTCCTCTTTCAGCTTTTGTTTTTCCTTTTCAGCATTCTTCTGTTTGTTAGTCTTCCGCTTTTCATTTAAATACAATTCATACTTCATTCTAGCTCCTTCATATTATTGCAACATTTCGTTGGTAATGGGAAATCTTGGACCGGTCTCTTTCGTCCTCATCTTTGAGTAAGTGATCAACAGAATCGCAGAAAACTCTGTGAAGCAATTATAGTTTGTTCAATCATGTTTACTGTACATAAATCTTTATTAATGCTGAAGCCCCGCTCAACTGCTGCTTGGCCACGGGACAATGTTAACATCATCTTTAAAAAGTCAAACAATTCCTTGTATGTTCTTTCTCTCCAAGTAGCTCACAAAATACATCTACTCTCTTACCTGTTTTCACATTATATTCTTTAAAATCATCTCTTTTTTTCTAACTTAATTTCTCTCATGAAAGATTTAAACTGCTTTAAAAGTACATCACAATGTGATGGCTTGAAAAACTTCTTGGTAATCATAGTAGTCATCAAACCTTCAAATTTGCTAATGCTTGAATTGGAATGGTTGATCATATACTGAGGATTCAAACAGCAGAGTTGACGTGCTAGTTCGTACTTTAGAGGTGAGCGTTCCTGTATCTTTAAAATTAAAGTCTTGTAACATGTAAGACACTGCCGTTTGAATTCCTCTTCGTTTCCTTCAGTAACTTCAGCACTATTTATTGCAGCTTGTGCAGCAAATCCAACGACAACTTTTGCTAGTGTTACATGATTTTTTTTATCTTCAACACCTAATTTCAGTACGGATGACATTGACATATTGTCAGATAAGAGGTGTTTCTTGATGAAATTATCCATCAGTGATTTCACAATTTTACACGCTTCTTGTGCAAGGAACGGGATCAACGGTTTTCGCTTTTAGTCAGGGGGCTTAATCCAAAAAATCACCCGATTGTCCCTTTGTTCCAAAAGTACCATTTTTTACCAGGCGTAGATATGACCATAAGCATTCATTTTTTTGCGGGAGCCAACATGGGCTCTCCCTGTGGCGGCCATTATGGACGAATCCAAGATGGCCGCCATCTGGTCTGACATTGGGCGATAAAATAACAACCAATCATAGTAGAACAGCAAATAATGACACTTTTTGTATGTTTTTGAGTATAGAGAATCCAGTTCTGATATTTGTTTTTTAATTCAAGATATACGTCAGGTCGTATATATCCACATTTGATATTATTTTATAAGAAATGTACATGTTATGTCAATTGAATCATGATACATAATTTGCACTTAGATTTGTGGTTGTAACAGCTATATTAACTTTTACATTGGATTTCTACTGACATTTTGTCCACTATTAATCTATTTTTTATTATTTTTGCAGGTGTTGGCATACCTGTATTCCTCTGAAGCAAGTCTATGCGGTGGTGGTCTTCTTCACATTCTAGTCTCTTCAGGCCTGCAGATATGAAGATCTCGTTAGTGTGTAGTTAGTAGTGTGTAGTAGAACATTAATACCTCAACATGTCTACTAACATAACTGGAATTAATTGGACACTGTGTTGCCTATGTCAGTCCAGCAATCATATCCAGATGCGGATATGACAGAATTTTTCACATACGAGAATCAGCGAGACCGAGGTTCACTCAGAGCTGGAAATAAATCAGACATTCTTGCATGTGTCAATGCACCAACTGGATCTGCCAATCCTGCTAAACAAGTGACAGTTCAGTTGTATGACATGGCCGCCATCGTCCACATTGTGCGTCCAAGTAGAGCATCAACATTTGCTGAATATGTATCTCTACACATCATACCTTTCATTAAAGCACAGATGACTGACACAGTTGAGCGCGTCGATGCCGTGTGGGACCTATCCTGAAGACAGTCTGAAATCACTTGCACAGCAGCGGCGTGGTTCAGGAGCACGTACTCGACTTCATCCAGATAGTGATGGTACCACACCCATTCCCAAACGAAACTGGCAGTCATATTGAAAAATGTGGAAAACAAGAAGGAACTGTTCGTCTTTATCAGTAAACAGCTGATCAAGATTGACATGAGTGGAAAACTCCTCCTCAGCACTGAATTAGAAACTGTGCTCTCCAATAAAGCATTTGATATATCAGGGCTCCGACCATGCAACCACACAGAGGCAGATACGCGGATCATTCTGCATCTTGCTCACGCATCATCTCAGGGTCACAAGAAAGCATTCATCCGCACTGTTGACAGTGACATAGTCGTTATTGCCATTGCTTTCTTTCAACAGCTTGACCTAACAGAACTCTGGATTGGTTTTGGTAGTGGCAAATATTACCGAGGACATCCCAGTGCACAGCATTCAATCACAGCTTGGTCCATCAAAGTCGCGGCTCTACCTCTGTTCCATGCACTAACAGGCTGCGACACTACGTCTCAGTTTCTTGGATGTGGGAAGAAGACAGCATGGACTGCATGGAATAATACACCAAACTTAACTGAAACCATGATCAAATTGACTGAAGACCCCGAGTCCTTCAGTCTAGTATCTCCTGAAATGACACACATTGAGAGGTTCGTTGTGCTCATGTACAGTAAAACATGTGGACAAGCATCTGTAAACGTAGCCAGGCACCATCTGTTTTCTAGTGGCAGTCGATCATTGGACAGCATACCACTACCCCCCCCTCCCCGCGGGCGGTCTTTCTGGGTGGATCGCCCGCGGGCTCCTGCCTCCATGTGGCGAGGGGGGTCAGCCGTGGCTGGGGGCCCTGCCGGGTCCCCGCCCGGTTGCGAAGTGGACTTTTAGCATACCCTGCTATCCTACAGTCCCCTCTTTACCCTCTTCCTTGCCCCTCTGTTTTTTCTGCTTTCTCTGCTCACTTCGCGCGCCCGTGGGCTGCCGGGGCTAGTCGCTGGGGGTTCGCTCCCATGGCTGGGGCCGGACTAAGTTGGCTGGTAGGGTGCCCAGGCCTGGGACCCTGGGGGCCTTGGTCTTTGCTGCCGGCGGGGGAGAACTTTCGACGCTGCAAGGGCCCCTTTTGAAACGGGGGTACCTACATGGGACGAGGCACCCATCCCCCGCCGGCGTGCGCTTGGTCCCCTTGGGCCCGGGTAATCGGTTCCCCGCGGCCCCGGGCGCGAAACACTAAAATTTTTTTTATGGAAACACTTACAAATCTAATGGACCTCGTTGACGACCCGGCTTGTGCATCTGACCTCCCTCTGACTACCTCTTTGGACCTTGGGTCTGGTAAGGGCAGTCGGCAGCCCTCGCCCACCCCGTCTGCTCTTCTTGCCGACACCTCCTCTCCTCTCTTCCCCAGGCTCGTGGCGCCGCTGCCCGACCCCGCCAGTGGCGGATGGACCTGCAGTGGACCCGCCGACCCCTGGATCCCCCCATATTCCACGTCCCGATAGGGACCCACCTGCTTTTTCGCCCTCAGGTGGGAAGCCCGCGGCCCGGTCGCCTCCCACTCCGTTCGGGCCTCATCGCCCCCGGCCCCCTCGGCCCCTGGGGGACGTGGGACCCGACGTCGCCGTCCGCCTTTCTCGTCTCCCCGTCCCCTCGAAGTACCGGTGGTGTTTGGCCCGACGTCTTCGCTCGGCCTTAGGACGGTGGACAAGTTCCTCGTCCTCCGCCCCTCCTCCTCCAAGCCCCTCCCCACTAACCATGAACGCCTCTTTCGAACGATCCATGGGGTGACGGGGACGGCTCGTTTTGACCTTCGGCCTCAGAGGGATGGCTCCATTCTGATAAGGTCGCGTTCCTCTGTCGAAACCTCCTCTCTGCTCGCTATCCCCAATGTCCTGGGCTGCGGGATTACGGTGTCCCCCCACCCCCGCCTCAATCAGTGCCAGGGCACAATTTACGCTGCTCGTCTTCTACCCATCCCGGTGGAAGACCTCCAGATTGACCTCGCCTCCCAGGGTGTTGTGAGGGTGTACCGCTTTCCTGACAGATCGCGATCCCCAACCGCCCCTTCTCCTCGCCTGCTCCTCACTTTCGACTCACTGGTGCCCCCCGTTTCGGTATTCTGGGGCTTTGGTGAGAGACGAGCGTGCGAATTCTCAGTACGACCATACGTGCCAGATCCTACGCGCTGTTTTCAGTGCAATAGGTTTGGCCACGTGAGCAGCTCCTGCCGTCAGCCGGCCCCGTTGTGTGTCCGTTGCGGCGGCCCTCCCCACCCCTTGCCCTGTACTGCTCCGCCTTCCTGCACCAACTGCCATGGACCACACCCTGCTTCATCCCGCTCTTGCCCGTCCTTCCTCTTTGAAAGGGAGGTTCGGGCCCTCTGTTCATCAGAGTTTCTCAGCGCTCGGGAGGCGCAGGACCGGTTGCGTGGCTGCGAGGCCCGGCGTGGTGCCTCGTACGCCGAGGTTCTCCGTTCCCGGACCCCGTCCTCACCGGCGGTTCCCAACGCGCCTCCACCCACCGTGTCCGCTACTCCCAGTCCATCCTCTGCCGCCCAGCGGACTCCTACCGCGGCTCCCCGTACTACCAGCGCGTCCCCACGTGCTCCCCCCGCGAACGCCGATGCTTCGTCGGCAACCCCCTGCCCCTTCTACGCCCTCTCCACCGGCGCATTCGGCCACCCCATTCCGGGTCGTGACCGCAGTCACCCATGCGGGCCGCACGACGGAGGGGTAGGGGCCGCAAGCGCCGCGCCAGTGGTGACCCCGAAAGGTTCGAAGCCATAAGCCTCGCATCACCTTCCTCTCCCAAACACAAACGCCCCCTTCGCCCTACCGCCCCGGTGTCCTCACCATCCCCACTGCGCAACCGTAATGCACGCTCCCCCCTGGGGTCCCCGACGGCCCTCGTGGTGGGGGCTGAGATACACCCCTCTCCGGCCCGGTCGATGGACCCACTGGAGGGGGAACTCGCCCGCCTGGTCGGGGTGGGTGGGACGTGCACGCCCCCGCGCTTGACCCGCCCCATCTCTCTCCTCGACCTGCCAATGCCTCTGGGTGAGGTATTATTTTCCACTCCCCCTCGTAGTCCTGCCTCCCCCGCACCTCCGGTGAAGGGAGGGGCATTCTGGATACCTCTCACATCCCCTTCTCTGCATCGCTCTCCCCCGGACGTCCGGGAGACTCCTCTTCTGGAGGACTTGCCGGCGTCTGGTTCCACATCGCCCCCTCGTCGGGGTGACCCTCGCCTTCGCCCTCGTTCGGCGTCCCTCGCTGAACTCCGGGGCTTTCCGATTCCCTCTTTAATCTCGGGCCGCCCGATCGGCCCACCCACCCCATAACCATCCTTTACGCTGACTTTCCTACCCCTCCCTATACCTCGCTCCTGCAGTGGAACATCCGTGGGCTCCTGGTAGGCCTCGAGTGTCTCTCCTCTCTCCTGGCCTCCAGGTGTCCGGCGTGTTTCTGCCTTCAGGAGACGATTCTGGGATCCCGTTCCCTCCCTCGAGTGTCCGGTTACTGCGGGCTCCCTTCCCCGCCTCTCGATGGGGCGGGGAGGGGGGGCGCCGCGGTCTTCGTGCACGCTCCGTCCCTTTCCGCCCCCTCCCGCTCCGTACAGTCCTGCAAGCTGTGGCCGTGCGCCTTTCCTTGGGGCGCCAGCTCACGGTCTGCTCTCTTTACCTCTCCCCTAACGTACGCCCTCCACCCGATTCTCTCCGTGACCTAATTCTTCAGCTTCCCCGCCCTTTCCTGATTCTCGGGACTTCAACAGTCGGGACCCGGCCTGGGGGGACGTTTGCTCCACCTTTCTCTCCGGGACCCTTCTCTCCCTTATGGACGAGCTCGAGTTCACCTTTCTGAACGATGGCTCCCCAACCTGCCTTCACTCGGCCCACGACAGTTTCACCTGTATCGACCTTTCCCTGGTTTCCCTCGAAATCGTGACGGAGTTCACCTGGGAGGTCCTGCCGGATTCTTCCGGCAGTGACCATTTCCCAGTGTGTCTTACCCTGACCCGTCTCCTCCCCCCCACCTCTGTCCGCCCGCGCTGGCTGTTCGCCCGAGCAGACTGGGCCTCATACGCGAGGGGCACGGCGATCTCGCCATCAATTCCTGCCTTTCCCTCCGTCAGTGAGGCCCTCGCCTTCCTCGAGAGTAAGATCCTCTCGGCTGCCGCCAGTTGCATCCCCCGTACCTCTGGCTCCCCCAGGCCGCGAAGCGTCCCATGGGGACCCCAGAGTGCTCCCATGCCGTTCAGGAGCGGCGCCGTGCCGGCCGCCGCTTCTACCGGACCCGCCAGCTGGAGCACAAGATCGAGTTTCAGCGCCTGAAGGCAGTGGCCCGTCGGGTCCTGAAACTGGCCCGGCATACCTCCTGGCGGAGTTACGTGTCCGGGATCTCCTCCACGACTGCCCCCTCGACTGTTTGGCGCAAGGTGCGTAGCTTTGAGGGGACCCGTGTCCCCCCTCGACCCCCGGTGCTTCGGGTCGGGGACGACGAGTTCGTCTCCGATCCGGAGGCCGTCGCGAACGCACTCGCGGCGCACTTCGCAGCCATCTCCAGTTCCGATTCCCCCCATTCCCGCCGCGACCCACCGGATTTTCCACCTCATAGGGATGACCCCTATAATCACCTCTTCCGCATGACGGAGCTTCGGGAGGCCCTCCGCCCCCGACGCTCCTCCGCACCCGGCCCCGATAATATCCCCTATGACTTGTTACGGCACCTCCACCCCTCTGCTCTCAGCTTTGTACTGGACCTCTATAACCGGATTTGGTTGGAGGGTTCATTCCCGGACCGGTGGCGTGAGTCCATCGTCGTCCCCATCCCGAAGCCCGATAAAGACCCCTCACTCCCGTCGAACTATCGCCCCATTTCCCTGACATGCTGCGCCTGCAAGGTTATGGAGGCGATGGTCGCCTCGCGGCTGTCTCTTACTCTGGAGGCGAGTGACCAATACCCTGCTACCCAGGCTGGTTTCCGGCGCTTCCGGTCTACCACCGACCCTCTCCTCCTCCTTAGCCACGACGTGCAGGAGGCTTTCTCCCGGCGTCACTTTGTACTCGCCGTCTTTTTCGACCTCCAGAAGGCCTACGATACTACTCGGCGGAGCGCGGTCTTTGACTGCTTACGCTCCCTGGGTTTCGTAGGCTTTCTCCCTCCTTTATTTATAACTTCTTGTCCGCCCGTTCTTTCCGCGTCCGCATCGGTTCTACCCTCTCTGACCGTTTTCCGTTGGAGGAGGGTGTCCCTCAGGGTAGTGTCCTTAGCGTCCTGTGTTTCTCACTAGTGATGAACACAGTCGCTACGGCCCTGCCTACTTCCGTTCGTAGCTCCCTCTATGCCGATGACCTGGCTATCTATTGCTCTGGCCGCCTCCCGTCTTTGGCTGAACGTCGACTCCAGCTAGCCATCAACGCGGTGGTTCGCTGGGCGTCCTCGGTTGGCTATGCTTTCTCACCCTCTAAGTCTTCCAGTATGCTTTTCCGTCCTCGGCGCCTCCGTCTGTCGCATACCTTCGCCCTTACCCTTGCCGGCACTCCTCTTCCCCTCGTCCCATCCGTTCGATTCCTGGGTATGACCCTCGACGAATTTTTCGGTTGGGTTCCACACCTTAGGCGGTTGCGGCAATCATCTCGCCGCACCCTCTCCCTTTTGAGTCACCTGTCCCACATGACCTGGGGGGCGGACAGGCGTACTCTGCTGCGCCTGTACACCTCCCTGGTGCAATCCCGCATCGACTACGGCTGTGTGGTCTACAGCTCCGCCTCCTCTCCGGCACTCCGTATGCTGGATCCTCTTCTCCACCGTGGCCTTCGCCTGGCGTCGGGTGCCTTCCGCTCGTCCCCTGTCGCTAGTCTTCAGGTGGACTGCGGACACCCCCCCCTGCCGGGGCCTTCTCATGGCGAAGTGTTACCTTCGCATCTGCCGCCTCCCGAGGTCCCTACTCTTCTCCGCGATCTCCCAGGCGCTACCCCGGCCTGACACGTGGCATTTCGCTGCCTCCCTGGCCGACGTCTTTTCGTCCCTGGGGATCCCCCCACCCTCTATTCTGCCGTTCTCCTTCGACCTGTCGCCCCCCTGGCTGACCACCCCTATCTGCCGCTGCCAGGCGCTCCGAGGCCTGCGTAAGGAGTCTCCTCCTACCGTCCTCCGGTCTTCTTTTCTGGCCCATCTTCCCGTACACTCGGACGATGTTCCTGTCTACACCGACGGCTCGCGCTCCCCTGCAGGTGTCGCGGCCGCCGTCTTCTCTCCGTCGCTGTCACCTACCTCCCGGGGTATCCCCCTGCCGGTTCAGGCCTCCATCTTTTCGCGGAGCTCTTTGCCCTTCTGGAAGCCCTCCGTCTGGTATCGGGTTTTTCGCGGTCTTCCTGTACCATCTTTCGGACTCGCTGAGCGCTCTTCAAGCGCTCGAGCGCTATAATTCCCCGGACCCCCTCGTACGCATTATTCAACAGGAGTACCATGTCCTGCACACCGTTCACCGGATCCGGGTCACCTTCTGCTGGGTTCCTGCCCATGTCGGTGTTTCCGGTAATGAGGCGGCTGACCGCACAGCCCGGTCCGCCGCCTCGATGCCTCCCCTCCCCCGCCCGCTCCCCTTCTCTGACTATGTGCAGGTCTTTCGGTCCCTCTACGACCGCATATGGCAGCAGTCCTGGGACGATGCCACCGGAAATAAACTCTGGTCCATCCGCCCCCGCCTGTCATATTGGGCGTCCTCTTTCCACAGCTCCCGACACAAAGAGGTCGTCCTTGCGCGGCTTCGCATCGGCCATACGCGCCTCACGCACGGCTATCTTATGTCCCGGCAGGAGGCTCCTTGTTGCGCCTCCTGCCAGTCGCCCCTCACCGTCTTTCACATCCTTGTGGAATGCCCCACCCTGTCGTCAGTACGTCGTCGCGCCTTCCCGTTCCTCTCTGATTTCCCCCTCCCCGATCGTTTACGTCTTATGCTCGCTGAGAGCCCTCTCTTCTCGCTTGACCGTCTTTTCCTTTTCCTCTCCCAATCTCGCCTCCTCTCTGAGCTTTAGGTGACTTCTCACCCGTCGTCCGCGGTCCTCCCACTTCTAGTGCCTTTCCCCCGTCTCCGTTTCTCTTTCTCATATTCTGCTTCGCCATGATATCCGCTAGCGTATAGCGGGAAATGGCGGTAAACGCCCCAATACAAAAAAAAAAAAAAAAAATACCACCTACCCAAGCTGCCCTCTTCCAGCATATCAAGGTCATTGTTGCAGGCAAGTTTTGTGTGGAAGCAGTCACTACATGCCATCAGACACTCCCTGCTTTTGATAAATGGGGATGGGAATATGACAAGCGCAGCAACCAATGGCTCCCTTTCTGGACAACTCTCGCTGATGCCAGTAAGGCATGTGCTCTTCTCCTTCATTGCGGATGCACTATAGCCTGCAGAGGGAATTGCAAATGCAGTAGTGCTGGAATTCGATGTACGACACTCTGCAAGTGTGAGGGTGGCTGCCTGAACAATGACGACTATTAATCAGTGAACAGCCATCTATTGGATAGACATTATCATGAGATGCAGTACTGTGAGTAAAAGGAATAAAGAAGATTGTACTTGCGTATATACTAAAGTTTAATAGCAAAAGATGATGATGCTGAGTCTTATTTTTTATCAAGTTAACTATGTAACCTGTACTAGTATTGGTACTCAAGTGGATGTCATTTTGGACAGTGGCCATTTTGATTTGGCCAATATGGCCGCCACAGTGGGAGCCCAGCTTGGCTCCCGCAAACATTCAAATTAGTATGGTCATAGCTACCTGTGGTCCAAAAATGGCACTTTTGGAATGATTTGAACAATTATATGATTAAGCCCCATGACTATTTGAAATAGGACTAGAAAAGGTTTCAGTAGATTCGCCACATTAATAAACACATGGAGCATTGCAAGAGTTAAAGGGTCATTAGTAGCATCAAAAGCTGTTTTGTAAGAACAACATTTCGGAATTTTGTTTTTTGGTCCACTGGCCACTTTCCTGATATATTTGGAGATGTCTTTCCAGCACGACACAGTTCTCTCTACAACTGTGCTATCTTCAACCCATCGCGTTCCACAAAAGTGAAGGGGAAATATCGTGCTACCTGTTATTTCTGTATAATCAGCTCTCATTGCAGGTGATTCGTTGAAGAGATACCATAGTGATTTCAGGATGTTATCCAGCTTCCAAAGGCTGTCTTGAAGGCCCCATGCATAACGTGCAGACCACACGATCCTATTTCTAACAAGGAAGGAATCTCTGCGTCTAAGGCTTCTCTCTCAGCAAGAAAATCCCTATAGAACTTTAAGTTCACGTTTGGCCTATCCATTGATATCTATATTATTTTGTTATTCTGTAACTTGGTTGTGCCCACTTTAAAATGCTGCAGAAGATCACTGGCTGTTGCATGACCTAAGAATCGAGACCCAAGGTACCGACTGACAATCAGTTGCTTCTCAGTATCCCAAAAGCGTACACTTAAATCGATTTGTTCATTTCTTGTTACATTATTATAACTTTCATCAAATGCCACAGAATAAAAGGAAACTTCTTTCAGTTGTGAAAGTAGCTTGTTCTCAAAATATGGGTCTATTCCAAAAACAGATGAGTAATACAATTTTGCATGACAAATACATTTCTTTGCTATTTGAGAATCATGAAACATGACAGGAAACAGTACACTAGAGTGTTTTACCGAGTTTAAAGACTGATAGCTTGTAACTACATTTAATACCCACAAAATTTCAGCTCTTGAGACATCTGCGTTCAGTTCCACCTGGCTGGTGATTGACGATCTGTTATCTGTTTTCTTGGAGCCTTCTTCATCAGGTTGAGGAGCTGATTTACGGGAAGATGATCTACAGATCTACAGAAGCTAAGGCTAACAAAGACCCTAAGATCCACTCTAAGGTTAGCCCGAGAGAAAGGAAAAGAGTAGGGGGTTAAGAGAAGAGAATACGGGGTTAAGTAAGGAGGAACACCTATCACTCGTGGGTTAACATTCATTCAGAAAGAGAGAAAAAAGACTCACCATCATCATCCGCCGGCCACTGCCGACAAGTCAGAAAAATAGTCGGAGAAAATAGGAGAGGGGTGAAAGATGAAAAGAAGTAAAATAAGAACGCTTACAAACCATGCAAACACAGTCTTAACTCATTGTCATACCATGCAAACTACAAACATGCAAGAAAAGAGAGTTACAGACATGCAAAGTAAGGAGAGGATAAGAAAAAAAAAAAGTAGGTAAAGTTAAACAAAAAGTGGGTTAGCTTACGCTACGAGCTACATCTACGTTCGTGTTAGTCTAATTTTTTTTTTTTTTTTCAGTTCGAAACTTTGTTTAGCGAGTTGCTTTGTTTTATTCCTCTAATATTAGTCAGGACAATATTTATGTTCTTTGCTTTGCGCTGCCCCTTGTGCATTTCCAGTTCGTTTTCCTTCGGTATCACGTTTTTAGAAACCCTCTGGTCCTCCAAGAGATCCGTTTTCGCTTACCTGATCTGTTAGCTTCTTGCCAGGAAGCGATCCGGCTCGGGGGTTCCCAACTGTGTTAACCGCATGCGCTGTATGAGACTTAGCAGCCATATTGTTTCTGCCATGTTGAAAGAATTTTGTTCGCTATTTGTGTACATATTTGCTTTATATTTTTCCTGTTGGCCTTTGAACCTTGTCCTTCGTCCTTTGAATTTGTCAGGAGATGGTGGTGGTAGCATTTTTTCCCGTATTAGCAAGTTCCATATGTCACGCAAGTCTTCCAAATTTTCGGATGGTAGAATCTGCAGTTGTCACGAAATTTAGTGTTACCATTATTGTAGAAGAAATTGCACAAAGGAGGGTGTTCATATATACGAGTGCCACTCAATATATTTTGCCCCCACCTTTTTTTTTTCTTTCCAAGTTTCCTCTAAGTTCCAGAAATTTTGTACACAAGTAGTTACGTACCTTTTTTACAAGTTTTTATTTTTCCACATAGTCTCCATCCTTTTCTACGGCTTTCCTCCACCTCGAAACAAGGGCCTTTATTTCATGCTGGTAAAAGTCCACTGGGTTCCGCTGGAGCCACCTCTTAACCTACTCAACAACCTCATCGTCACTCTGAAACTTTCTTCCACGAATAGCATCCTTCATTGGCCCAAACAAATGGAAGTCTGAAGGTGCCAGATCCGGGCTGTATGGAGGGTGGGGTAACACAGTGAAATGCATTTTTGTGATGGCCTCTCTTGTTTGCAAACTGCTGTGTAGTCTTGCATTATCGTGCAAAAGAAGGACATCTTCCATTTTCTCTCTCCGGTCGAACTCGCTTTATACGTCTCTGGAGTCTCTGTAGGGTAGCAATATATGCCTCTGAGTTGATTGTTTGTCCTTTCTTCATAATGTCCACGAGAATCACCCCTTTCATGTCCCAGAAGATGGTGGCCATAACCTTTCCTGCAGAGGGAGCCATTTTGAACTTTTTCTTGCGTGGGGAGTCTGCGTGATGCTACTCCATGGATTGGCGTTTTGTTTCAGGTTCAAAGTGGTGTACCCAAGTCTCATCTCCAGTCACAATTCATGAAAGGAAGTCATCCCCTTCTGTCTCGTATCGAACCAACGACTCAGAAGCAATTTCTTTTCTTTGGGCTTTGTGATCTTCAGTCAGTTCGCGAAGAACAAACCGTAAACACACTTTTGAGTATCCCATTTGCTGAATTATCGTATTCACACTTCCTTCACTAATTCCTAGCTCCAGTGATACCTCCTTGTATGTGACGCGCCAATTTGATCGAATGATGCTGTTAGCCCGTTGCACAGTGTGAGATGTCACGGCCGATGCCGGGCGACCGTTGCGTGGCTCATCATCGAGGCTGGCTCTCCCTCTCTCCGATGATCTCACACGTTTAGACCAGCGTCCAACTGTGCTTCGATCAACAGCAGCATCTCCGTAAACGTTTTGTAGACGTTTGTGAATATTTCCAACTGTTTCCTTCTCTGCGGTTAAGAACTCGATAACAGCTCTGTTTACGACGCACATCACTGTCAGACACCATTTTCGAAACTGCGTTCACCATCGGTTTTATACAAGGGCGTTTAAAAGCGGTTTTATACAAGAAGGGAAGGTTCAAACTAGAAAAATCTGGTTATGTGAAGCGCAGAAAGTTCAAACTTAGGGCCCAAAATATATTTCAGCCCCATGGCCTATTATTTCGCTAAGAAAAAAGGGTGGGGCAAAATATATTGAGAGCCCCTAGTGCATTGTCCTCCCTTATATCTACAGTTTCCTTTCACATATTATTTACATATAATTTCTTCCCCATTTTAATTCGGGGCCTTTGTTTTTGACGGTTTCAGTCTACTTTCTTGACTTCCTATTTGTTTTTTATATTGGTGCTAATGTCATTTGGTTGAACTTTTTTGATTATGTTTTGTGCCTGCGTTTCATTTTTACCCATGTAGGGTTGTAGGAATTTATTTGTCGTTGCCATATTACTAATAGTAGGCAAAGATGGTGCCCGAAAATTGACTCAAAAGGGTAATGGAGAGAGGTATTTGGTTTGACTCAAAGACTGGGATAAGGAACGTTTTTCCGTTACTCCGGGGGATGGGGGATGTGGCACGCTGTAGATTCTCACTGATTGGTGCCCGGGAGTATGGCCGCGTGGGATAAACTAAGGGATATTTCCTTTCGAAACGAAAAACACTGGGAAAAACGCTGGATAGGTTTAATTGATTTGTTTTTATTTACTTTACTTTGACATACGCCGCGATTTCACTAGTTAGACCGTTAGAGAGAAATATAACTGTGTGCAGTATATTTTCACTCAGATATTGGCACTGCTTAAAACTGATTAATTGCAGGATTTTTGTTGTAATACCACTTTCATTCGGACTTCAAACGAAACACGTGCAACCGTCACCGGGCAGAAAGACTAGTTAGAGAAAATGTAAATTTACGAGTAATTTAACTCATTAAGCTTTGCCTTTTTCGTGAATGTAAAGTAGTTTTATATAACTACACTTTGAAATGAGTATAAATTAGCCCTAATCATAAATAGTTTTTTGTCTTTGTCTTTGTTCAATTTTCTGTAAATATAAATTGTTTTATAATGAAAATTTTAAAATTTCAAAGAATCGGTAAGAGAATCGGCTAAATTTGGCCGATGTCAATGCCGATTAACCGGTACACCACTAAATTATATTACAACTTCAAGATCACACTTCAGTAGGAAATACCAAGATAGGAAAAATGCTGAAAAACATCTCCAGAAATGGAGTACTGAAATCAGTGAACCGCATGACGAAGAAGTAAATGAAATACAAAAAGGTGTGAGCAAAAGGAAATATTACAGCAACAATAAAAACAGTACCGGCAAAAGGCAAATAACAAATGTGGAATCCAGGAGATTTCTCTTGGTATCCTCCTTCGTCCTTCACCTCTTCCTGCGGCAGTAGAAATGCCCAGGCAACAGAGGACCCTTCTCTCGCATTTACACGCACAACGGGACAAACCTTCCGCGTCAGGCATCTCTCCAGCAAACAAGAGAACAATTTATGACTCCCTGAAATCAAATATTTACACTAAAATGAAAAATAATACATACTAATAGGCTAACAACTAACAAAATGCAATGACATTAATTCCCAAAGCACAATAATAATGTTAAATCGCCACATCATCCGAACTCGGAGGACGGTCACCCATCCAATTGTTGAACAGAACTAACGTCGCTTAACTTGGCGGATCTAATGGGAAGAAGCAATGCAGCGATGACCACAACATAGCCCTTCCAAAGCGTAATCGAGTATTTTGATCAATATGATTACAATTATTTTAAGTACAGAAAGAGACTACAATAATTGTCGACTCGAAATCGATCAATCAAAAGAAATGTAATGGCATTTTATTTCTTTCTCTACTGACTTTAACCAACTTAAGAGTACTCATTCGAATCTTCAGTGCTATATATTTTACAGAAAATAAATAATTACTGTACGTAATTAGGTCAACGTACGTTAGTAAAGTATAGAAATAAAGAAAACCTTATATTTAGTCATTAATTAAGAGAACGTAATAATTTTGGTTCGATAATGACCAGTTCTGAATGACGTAAATGCAAAAAAAAACACTTTTTTCTACGTGAAGGTCAAAATATGAAAATAAAAACCCACTCTAATAGACAGAGTTTATTTCCACGACAGTTTCGACGCCCACTGGCATCCTCCTCGGGTGGATACAGAAACACGAATGAACCAAAACAAGAGGGAAAAACAGTCCAGGGACCGACCGTTAAGAAATTCACACCTAGGTTAGATCTCATTCTCCCGACACCGGAAGGGCATTTTTCATTAAGTACATTCGCGCAAATTTAAAACTATCTTCCTGTTCTAAACATACAGATTCTATTATATTTTTTACATAATTATTACATTTATTATTAAATTTATTACATTTAATATTGCATAATTATTTATTACAGAAATTATAAATTTATTATTACATTGGTTATTACATTATTGTTTATTATACAGAACTTATAAACCGAAAAACGAATGAAAAAAGCCGATTGGGAAACAATCCAGAGACCATTGAGAAATTCGCACCTAGGTTAGATACCGTTCTCCCGACACTGGAAGGGCATTTTATTACAGGGTCCGCTTATAAGTACATTCCCACAAATTAAAACTATCTTCTTCTTCTGTACATACAGATTCTAATATTTTGACATAATTACTGCATTTATTATTACATTTACATTTTTTTAACATTTATTATTATTACCTTTACCCTAATTATTAAATTTATATTACCTTTATTATTACATCTGTTGCATTTATATTTATTTCCACATTTATTACTTCCATTATTACATTTACTAAAGGCGAGTAAGGAAACATTCCAATCCAGAGACATTTAAGAAATTCACACTTAGGTTCGAACACGTTCCCACGACTCCGTAAGGGATTTTTTGACCAAGAATCTCATTAAAGGGTCTAACTTATAAGTACCTTCGCACAAATTAAAATTATCTACTTTTTCTATACATACAGATTCTATTATTTTTCTTTTGACATAATTATTACATTTATAAAGTACCTTACTTGATTCCCAATCTATAGCATGATTATTTTGGCTGGCATGATAAAAAATGGCATTATTAGTATTACAACTTCTGAAGGCATATTTGTGTTCTTTAATACGGGTTTCAATATTTCTTCCAGTTTCTCCCACGTATACTAAATCACAACTTTTATAGGGAATGCTGTAGACACAGGCTTGTTCCTCTTTTGCCACGTTATTCCTAACCAATTTACTTTTCACGGTAGACGAATATTTGAACGCCAAAGCAAGCTTAAAATCTTTCGTCAACGGTTTTACTCTTTCTAAGCCGGCAATGTAAGGCAAACTCACATATTGTTTTTGGTTAACTGAAGGTTCCCGAGGGGCATAAAAAGATTTTCTGGCTTTAAAATACGACTTTCTGATAAACCACTCGGGATATTTTAAATCCTTAAAAATGTTCCAAATCTTTGAATTTTCCGGGTCCAGCAAATGTGGGCTACAAATCCTGAGTGCTCTTAGAAACATGGAAGAAATAATTGAGCTTTTAACCCCTTCGTCATGATATGAAAAATAATGAATGTACGAATTACAATGAGTAGGTTTTCTATAGACCGTGAAATTGGGCTTTCCGCTTTCGTTAATGACCAAAACATCTAGAAAAGGTAATTGTTTGTCGTTCTCCCATTCATATTTAAATTTAAGAGGGAACAAGATTATTTAATGACTGAAAGAAAGTGTCAAAGTTGTTCCAGTGGTCAGGCCAAAATGAGAAAATATCATCTACATAACGAAACCAAATTAGATTCCTGGGACATATTGTTTGCAACAATTCCGACTCATAGTATTCCATGTATAATGTACTCAGTATTGGGGATAAAGGAGACCCCATTCCCATACCAAAACGTTGCAAATAAAATTCTTCACCGAAGGAGAAGGCATTATTGGTGACACAGAGTTTTATCAGTTCTAAAAATACAGATGTGGGCATGCCTAGTTCTACGTTACATGTTGGCAATTTTCTATCTAAAAAACTAAGTACATCATCAATGGGAACTTTCGTAAACAAGGACTCAACGTCAAAACTGATCATTCTTCCCCGTTTTAAATCTAAGGACATAACTTTGTTAATAAAGTCACAGGAATTAGTGATGTGCGAGCCTGAAAATTTACCAACTAATGGGGATAATTTATCTGCAAGAAATTTAGATAACCTGTTGACGAAAGATTTTAAGTTTGCTTTGGCGTTCAAATATTCGTCTACCGTGAAAAGTAAATTGGTTAGGAATAACGTGGCAAAAGAGGAACAAGCCTGTGTCTACAGCATTCCCTGTAAAAGTTGTGATTTAGTATACGTGGGAGAAACTGAAGAAATATTGAAACCCGTATTAAAGAACACAAATATGCCTTCAGAAGTTGTAATACTAATAATGCCATTTTTTATCACGCCAGCCAAAATAATCATGCTATAGATTGGGAATCAAGTAAGGTACTTTATAAATGTAATAATTATGTCAAAAGAAAAATAATAGAATCTGTGTGTATAGAAAAAGTAGATAATTTTAATTTGTGCGAAGGTACTTATAAGTTAGACCCTTTAATGAGATTCTTGGTCAAAAAATCCCTTACGGAGTCGTGGGAACGTGTTCGAATCTAAGTGTGAATTTCTTAAATGTCTCTGGATTGGAATGTTTCCTTACTCGCCTTTAGTAAATGTAATAATGGAAGTAATAAATGTGGAAATAAATATAAATGCAACAGATGTAATAATAAAGGTAATATTATAAATTTAATAATTAGGGTAAAGGTAATAATAATAAATGTTAAAAAATGTAAATGTAATAATAAATGCAGTAATTATGTCAAAATATTAGAATCTGTATGTATAGAAGAAGAAGATAGTTTTAATTTGTGGGAATGTACTTATAAGCGGACCCTGTAATAAAATGCCCTTCCAGTGTCGGGAGAACGGTATCTAACCTAGGTGCGAATTTCTCAATGGTCTCTGGATTGTTTCCCAATCGGCTTTTTTCATTCGTTTTTCGGTTTATAAGTTCTGTATAATAAACAATAATGTAATAACCAATGTAATAATAAATTTATAATTTCTGTAATAAATAATTATGCAATATTAAATGTAATAAATTTAATAATAAATGTAATAATTATGTAAAAAATATAATAGAATCTGTATGTTTAGAACAGGAAGATAGTTTTAAATTTGCGCGAATGTACTTAATGAAAAATGCCCTTCCGGTGTCGGGAGAATGAGATCTAACCTAGGTGCGAATTTCTTAACGGTCGGTCCCTGGACTGGTTTTCCCTCTTGTTTTGGTTCATTCGTGTTTCTGTATCACCAGGAGGATGCCAGTGGCGTCGAAACTGTCGTGGAAATAAACTCTGTCTATTAGAGGGTTTTTATTTTCATATTCTGAATGACGTGTTCCTCCGTTTTTATTGGAAAAAAAAAGGTGGGTTTAGGTGGGTTTGACGCGTCCTTCCATCTACCGTATGAATCGACCAACTCTCGTGGCCCAATAGGGCTGAGGAATAGCATTCACTCGAGGTAGTTTTGATACTCCGAATGGTAGTAAAGAAAAAGCATTACGTAATAAATCCATAGTAATTTATTTCTATTCTGAACGGTGATGTAGTTAATATACTTAATTATCCTTATGTAAAAATGTTCAATTAAAAGGTACAGTACATAAAACATTACTGTACGTAGTTGTTGCTTTTTGGACTACATATACTGCATGTACATGAGCCGATTTTATCCAAAATTAGCAAATTAGTTCAGCCACAACCGATGAAGAGAATCATTTGACTGCAGTCAGATGTCAGAATTTAAGTCAAAATCTAGGAGGTAATAGTTTTGCGCAGTCAACGTAACTAGAATTATTACTGACAAGGTGAAAGGAGACTAGGAACAAATATTCTACTGTACGGCATCCATGAGACTTATGTTGATGACTATTTTCTCGTGAGCGAATGTGCTCCTCTACCGCTCCCCCCCAGTTTGATTTATTTTTATTCGCAATCATACACTAATTATGCGAATTGTGTATAGTGAATGAAACACTTGCATAAAAGCATTTCACAATACTTCAAATTTGACACTACTGAGATATAGCACTATAAATTTTTATTTTATTATATTATTCAGTCGTAGTTAATTCAACCCGATATTATGACAATGTTTTTTATAAAACATTAAAAAGAATTATATGACTCAATGATGTAAGTAAATACACAATTCTAACTAATTAGCGCTTACAAAATCCATCTTCCCACACCCATCATTATTCAACTATTACTGTGGCATTCTAATCTCTCTCCCCTATCTAGGTCTTCAGGCCCTATCTGTGATTTTCATTTACCACTCCGTATCTGAAAAACATTTTGCATATCAATTTTATTTTGCTTTTTGAATAATATTGGTGTGTTTCAGGCTGTAAAACATCTATAATATAGGCCTATATATACATGATGCAAACCACAAGGAAAAGAAAAATGATTCCAAGACCTCGTCAGGGAATGAATTAAAAATTTAAATTTAGAATTGTTGTACACAAAATTAAACGCAGAGGAGAACGCAGCACAATTTTTTGCGAGATTCCAATATAATACCTAATCCTAACCTTGTAAAAGAGAAATAACACGCAAAATGTTTTTCACATACAGTGTGGCAAACCAAACAGAAAATATCAAATTTTATATATGGAAATTAATTTTCAGAGCAGCTGAGTTTATCGAAATTTCAAAGCAGAAATAGAACCTGAATTATGATGTCAGAAGTTGGTGCAGTATTGCTGGGATGAGCGTGTTCGAGTTAGACCACCCGAGTATTCTAATAACTGATAAAAAAACGCTACTCAACAACATTATTATTACACACATTGATTCAATATACTGTACAAAGTACGGTACACAAATTGTGGGTTCATTGTATAGTGATATTTTATAGCCAATGAATTTGAATTCATGATATAAACGATTTTTAACCAAAACATTCAGCAAACACGAAGCTATTCACAATATTCGGTAAAAATTTATGTATCTATCAATAAAACTGCAAAATATTTTCTAACTTTAATTAGTGAGATTAGATCTTGCCAACATCTGCCATATTTTTCAATCTGACTCATTGGGAAACTGTTAAATTACAATATTATTATATTACTATCATTATTTTGTATTAGAACAAATGCCCAACAATTTTAAAATTTACTGGTAATAACCGGTTGCGGCCAATTATTTTTTTCGCATCGAGCAAGAACCCAATCTTGCTGAAGAAACACTTGTAACCTTGACCTTTGATGCAGTGTGTGTGTGTGTGTGTTTCAATTTATGAAGAGCGGTACAAAAGTTACGACATGGATCTCCATTTGACCTTTAATGAAGGGACCCGATTCTTGCTCAAAATACAAAGGCTTGTAATGATCTTTAAGTTTCATCAAATTGTGTCTAGTTCAAAAGCTATGGCATGGACCTCCATTTGTGACCTTGACCTTTAATGCAGGAACCTGAATTTGTTCAAGACACATCATCATCTCATGATCTACTTGTATGTGAAGTTTCTCAATTTATGTTGAGCGGTTCAAAAGTTAACTTGAATATGACGAAATTATGACGAACAGACAAAGTGCAATCCAGTATGGCCCCTCCATATTTATTTTGTCGGAGACGTAATAATCGCATAATAATAGATACTCTTTTCTCACCTTTAACGGATGACTCATCTGGATAGATAAAATTGGCTTGTTTAATGTAGAGGTAAGGTCTGAAGGAAGATAATGGTTTGAAGCCCAACAATTCAATTCCTGGTTCGTATACTTTAGAGAGTGATTTTACTTCATCCTAAACAGACAGTTCGACAAAGTTATAGTATAGTGAAATTTTAATAAAAACAAAAGTCAACAGTACGGTAAACAAATTTCTATTTCTGTTTAAATCTTCAAAGATTTCTCAAAGTTTTAGGCAAGATTAGGAAATTAAGTTTTCAATGATTATCCGTTAACTACATGATAAATACAGTATATCGAAAAGCAAGATCCAAGCACGTCATAGTTTTTGGAAGAAAAAATACTGAAGTTTCGACTTACCCTTTGGAGAAGGGTACGAAAATTGTATTTGAAAAGGTCTCTCTAAAATTTTGTTCTATATAAAGTTACGTTAAACGGAGTTGAACAATAATCATACAGACAGTATTAACTATCTCTCAGTAATTGAAATAACTGTTCTCAAATTTATATCAGACTTTATTGTATGCTATAACTAGAGCCCGGATGTTTAGGCACTGAACTCCCTTAAAAAAGGCAGGCAAATAGGCAAAATAAACATTAAAAATAGGCAGTACACCCCCCCCCCCCCAAAGGCATTTATAAATTTGCTTTCAAAAAACGTTTAATCTAGAATACCTTTATATATGCATAATACATATTACAACGCCCTTATTGAACAAAACAGTAGGTAATGCAAATATTAGTTACGCATAATAACAATGACTTCATTTCCAAAAATAAAGTTTAATATACAGGGTGGGCCGTAAGTTTCCATACATAGGAAAAATAAACATTTTTTTATGGACAACCATTTTTATTTATATAATATGCTCTACATGGTTGCCATTGTTTTGAAAACACATTTCAATACGTGTTCCCCACTGTTGATGAACACGCATTAGCACAGTTGACGTTATGCTTGTAATGGCGTTGGTGATACGTTCCTTTAGATGATTTATGTCTCGTATCTTTTCCTGATACACCATGGCCTTCAAGTGCCCCCAAAGATAGAAATCAAGGGGGGTGAGATCTGGGGATCTGGGAGGCCACTCCACAGGACCACGCCGACCAATCCAAGCATCCGGAAACTGCTGCTGATCCAAATACCGACGCACGTGAAGACCATAATGAGGTGGAGCTCCATCTTGCTGGAAGTAAACTGGGAAGTTACCTTCCTCGTTTAGCAGGGATGGGAAAATCTCTTCTTGCAACATGTTAAGATACCTTTCGGCATTAAGATTTCCACTGACAAAAATTGGTCCAATAATTCTGTCACCCCATATCCCGGCCCACCATCACTTTACCGGCACCTTGCATCTTCGTCGGACTCAGCCAGTTAGGGTTAGCATTACTCCAATAACGTATGTTTTGCCGATTAACCTCTCCATTGACGTAAAAATTTGCTTCATCAGTAAACAAGATCTTACATTCTTAGGGTATCTGAAACATAAAAACAAACGTTTAATTTTTCCTATGTATGGAAACTTACGGCCCACCCTGTAGAATAATACCATTATATGTATATACGCGTATAAATAAAAAAAAATACATTACAACGCCATTACTGTATAGTGAACAAAACAGTAGGTATTGAAAATGATTTTTACACAATGACAAGGACTTGAATTTAAAAAATGTTTAATATAAAATAATAATATGCACGCTCAGTTTGATATATATATATATATATTATATACACACAGGGTGGTGCAAAAGTCAGGAACCATAGGCACATTTTATTAAATTATAATAAATGTTCGAATTGGTGGCCTTCCACTTGGAGACACTTCCTGACGAGTTGAATGCATGATGTAGGAACATTCCTTAACACATTGATACTGATTTTGGCACACTCAGATGTGATTTTATCCTTTAGAGAACGTATGGTTCTGGGTCGATCAGCATAGACTACCGACTTGAGATGGCCCCACAAGAAAATGTCAAGAGGCGTGAGGTCTGGAGACCTAGGTGGCCATTCGACGGGCCCTCGCCGTCCGATCCACTTGCTTGGGAATGTTTCATCTAAAGAGCTCCGGACGATGGTTGCGAAATGTGGTGGTGCACCATCCTGCTGAAACCGCATTTCCGCCCGTTCTGTCAATGGAATGTCGTCTAGTATGGGCATTAGAAATGTTTGCAGCATATGCAGATGTGTTTCACCTGTTACATTGCCGTCGAAAAAGTACGGACCAATTAACCGATACCCCCAGAGCGCAGCCCACACCATAATTCGTGGATCAAATTGCACATATCCTTCCTCCATCCAGTGGGGGTTCTCATTGGTCCGACAGCGTGCATTACGCCTATTGACACGACCGCTGAGGTGAAATATGCTTCATCGCTGAACATGATCCTTCGTTGAAGCTGTCGATGTTGTAGAAACCACTGGCAGAACTTTACACGACGGTCTGTCGTCACCTTGCAGTTCCTGAACGAGTTGCACTTTGTAGGGGGTGGAAACGATTTGTTGTAAGAATTCGTTGAATGGATCTTCTGGAGACACCCGTTTCCTGGGATAACTTTCTTAAGGACTTACGTGGGCTGTTTTCGAGGTGATTGAGTACCGTTAGTGATGTTGCTGCATCGGTTGAACTTTTTGGCCGGCCACTACGCGGCCGATCATGAACACTTCCCGTTTCTTTGAAGCGAGTGAACAGTTTTCCAACTGATGCCTGAACAACTGGCGGCCTCTCAGGGTTACTGAGAGGCCGCAGTCAGTCAAGGCCGTAAAAGCAGTAACAACTGATTGGTGTGTTACCACGCCTTGCACACATTAAAACTATCTCCACCCGTTCATCTATTGTCAATTTCTGTGCCAGAGGTTGAACAACAAATCTGAAAAGAACAAAACACACATTAAAACAAAAATTATTAAAATGTGCCTATGGTTCCTGACTTTTGCGCCACCATGTATATATATATATATATATTATATATATATATATATATATATATATATATACATACACAGGGTGGGCCGTAAGTTTCCATACATAGGAAAATTTAAACGTTTGGTCTTCACGTGCGTCGGTATTTGGATCAGCAGTTTCCGGATGCTTGGATTGGTCGGCGTGGTCCTGTGGAGTGGCCTCCCAGATCCCCAGATCTCACCCCCCTTGATTTCTATCTTTGGGGGCACTTGAAGGCCATGGTGTATCAGGAAAAGATACAAGACATAAATCATCTAAAGGAACGTATCACCAACGCCATTACAAGCATAACGTCAACTGTGCTAATGCGTGTTCATCAACAGTGGGGAACACGTATTGAAATGTGTTTTCAAAACAATGGCAACCATGTAGAGCATATTATATAAATAAAAATGGTTGTGACACGTGAAATAGTAATAGAAGGCAAAGTAATAGATAATAATAGTCTATTACTTTTCTATTACGGTGGCGATGGACATATTGTGTGAACAAAGAACTGAAAAATGAACTAAATCTACTCTAAACTAAAATAAACATGTATATGAACTAATATTGTGGCAAATTTTTCCTTCAATAAAGTAAAATTTATCAAGACCTACAGTCTCTGAAATTGTAATGATTTAGTTGAAACAAATATTTGTTATTTGGCTGCCATTCAGCCTCATCCTGAATCCATGAGTGCAGAGCCCTCTGCCTCATCCTGAATCCATGAGTGCAGAGCCCTCTGCCTCATCCTGGATCCATAAGTGCAGAGCCCTCTGCCTCATCCTGGATCCATGAGTGCAGAGCCCTGCCTTTGAGCCTCATTCTGGATCCATGAGTGCAGAGCAGAGCCTTCTGCCTCTCAGCCTCATCCTGGATCCATGATTGCAGAGCCCTCTGCTTCTCAATCTTATCCTGGATCCCTGAACCCAGACACTGCTACATTGCCAGCTCAATACCATCTCACACAGGGTACCCCCAAGGGGCCTTGGTGAATCGGGATGCTGGGAATGCAGTCGGAGGTCATGATGAGGAGGTATCTTGGACAATGGTGGTAAGGAGGGGCCGGAAGCGAGCGACCCCTCCGAGAACTGCAACCAGTGCAGTAGCTAATGGTGGTGGTCCCTCAAGGAGGTCTGGTCCCACTCATGCACTGGCTAGAGGGAGTCAGCCTGTGGCAAAGGCTGGCAGAGAACGGCGGGATATCATAGGGGCTGCCAAAACAGATCGTATGATGGCTGTACCAACGAAGACCGCAAACATTTCCGTCTCAAGCTGTCGACCTGATCTTACGGCCGAGAAGCTGCAGGCATTTGTGGAAGATAAAGTGAACCTTCAGGTTACATGTAGAAAAATTTACTCCAGATAGACCACGTACAGTTTCTTTCAAGTTACAGCAAGTCTGTGATGATCCAGGGGTATTTATGGATCCAGCAGTATGGCCGTAACGGGTATATGTACACTCATTGTACAGCGGTTCTATGAGAAGGGAAGAAAAACACCTGCAGCCCCTCTCGCAAGTGCTGGAGAGGGTAATTATGGAGACATCATGCGTCGTACTGTGGAGGAAAATCCAGCTGGGTCTAATACTGTAACTGCTGTGCCTGGTATAAGTGGAATTCAACATGTAGAGATGGCTGGCAGAACTCCTGCATCTTCCTAATTGCAACATTCAAGGTAATCTCTTATAACTGTAGAGGCATAAGCTTAGGCAATAACAGCAAACACAGTCGGATCATAATTGATAAGCTGTTAGAGGATGCTGATTGCTGATACTCTCTGTCTGCAGGAAACATGGCTATGGAAACAGGACTTAAAGGACCTGAATAGCCTGTCCAGTAACTTTCATGGGATAGGGGAGGCCACCAGAGATAAACAAGATGGTCTCCTTGCAGGCCACCCACCTGGTGGGGTAGCTATTCTATGGAGGTTGGGGTATGGAAAATATATTAGTGAATTAAAACTTGGTTTGAATTGGCTAACTGGAATAGAAATTTGTAACCTTTGGTTAGCTTCCGCCCGAATTGTTCATTCTGACGAAGGTCAAGCTTTTCACTCCACCTTAGACCTACAGTTTAATGTGGAATCCGAACCACGCCCCATCAGCAGCCCAGCGTCTTAACCACTAGGCCACCTATTTATCTACCAACCACTTTCTTTTATTGTGTGGAAGGATGAACAGCTGGGTTTCGTTGCGCGCCGGCTGCCGTCGGGTCTCGAATCCGGGGCCGATGGATTAGTAGTCAACGACGCTAACCACCACCACCGAGACAATAAAAAATTTGTAATTCTGTGTATCTATATGCCTTTTCAGGCAGTATAATGAAGATGGTTACCTCATTAAATTGGGGCAGGTCAGCAGTACGGTATTATTGATGAGTTGGATACGACATGTGTAGCTATTATTGGTGATTTTAATGCTAATGTGCTTAATGATAATTCTTTGTTTAGCAACCGCTTAAAAGCCTTCTGTGAAAATAATAACTTGACCCTTTCATTCATGTGTAGTCTTCGTGGTGATAGCTTTACTTATGTTCTTATGTTAGTGATAGTTGGCACACCACCTCATGGGTATTTGTACGTTCATTATACACAGTGATTCACTGGCTTACTTAGTCAGTGCTCCAGACAACTATCTCTTAATCTTCTATGGACCTCTTGTATAATGTTTGTTTTTTAATTTCAAATTTCAAATGAGTGAAGTACTCCACATACAAAAGTAATAGTAATAGATGACCAAGCTATAGTAATAGATGAAAATTAAAGTAATAGTAGTAGTAAGGTATGGAATCAAACGTAATAGTAATAGAAACCCAGTAATTGACTCCATGTCTGGTTATAACCCAAGAGAAATACTTTTAAAAATTAAATCATGGTAACTGTGAGTTTAATTTATTTAAATATGGAAGGAACTCACGAGGATAAGTTTAATTTTCTTCCCGCCAAACTGTTGGTACTTAACGAAATCTGAAGGCATCAAAAGGTCTCCACTCTGTCAAAGAAAAGCAAAAACAAGTAAACAACTTTACAAAATTAAATTTCACTCCATTAAGAATCACTTTTTCAAACCGGTATATCTTCTTATTAGGTCTTACAAACGTAACATTGCATACATAATGTACACAAGTCAAAATCGTAAACTACCTCCAAATACTCCTTTCTCTGCGAGGCAACCTCTTCGTTTGTGACTTTATAAAGCTTTATTTTGGACTTGTACGTCTTCCTGTTAACAAGAATCACACTATTATAAGGACAAGGGACAGAACGATGATAAAGGTTAAAGACGTTTAACTTCCTCCGTAACATCTAAGATCATCTGACAGAGCTTTTCATGGAAACAAACCACTATACCACGGGAGCCCGGATTAATTCACTGTTACAACTACAGTATCACAAAATCTGGTAAACAACCGCTTCAAGTTCTCATGTTGTTACAGTTTTCATTTAAATGGTGATTTTCGGTATAAGGCTATCTTTTGTACCACTTATCTCGTACATGAGAATTAAGTTTTTCTTTTTCTTATAGGACATACTGTATTGTTTTAGCTAAATTTAAGCATATACTCCTACAGGATGGTGCCAGATATAATTAATATAGCACTGACTGAATCCATTCTAAGTTACGTTCAGTTTATAATTTGCGACCTAAATCGGATCTTCGTATTAATAAATAAAAGTACAATAAATATGATCAAAGTTACTTAGCTGCTCATACTTAAGTTGCATTTCAAATATAAATTGCACTTAAATTCCTCATTGCATTACCGTATTGAAGTGAAGACCTTGACTCCCACTTCCACTCCAGGGGCAATTGAGAATGACACTTTCCCTGAGCTTCTTTTCTTGTGCTCGAGACGACGTACTCTTTCGAGTAGCTCTTCGAAGCGCTTCGTTGGATTCGCGAGCACAGTCAAACTCTCGGATTCTTCTTCCTCTCCTTGCGTCAAAAGTTCCTGCGAAACGAGTCTTAATTTTTCTCTATAACCCGTGTACAACCGATTAAAAAACCGTGTTTCTTAGCGATAATTTCTGGTTAAGAAACATAGTGTCTTACGACAGACTTTTCTAACCGGCTGTAATTCCTCTCAATAGTGTTTGAGTCAGACTCCAAAACTCGAGTATGATCGTCTCTTGACCAAGTCTAAAAGTGAATATATTTCTCTCATCATCAGGCCCAACTGACTACCTCAAAGTTTCTACTAAAACTCGTCAAGTTACAAGATCTAACCTAAGTATAGTTTACTGAGACCAAATCTTATATATATATATATATATATATATATATATATATATATATATATATATATATATATATATATTAGTGATGGATCGAATAACCGCAACCGCAACCGCACTACAACCGCACAAAAATTCGCAACCGCAACCGCCGTTCCATAAGTGCGGTTGCGGTTGTAAAAGCTTAGTTAATTTTATTTTAGGTTAATTAGAAATATTTCTTTTTTAAAAAGAAAATGATGGGTCTCCTTATGCATGGAGCGGGAACGTTGTACGATGAGAGGCGTTGCCGCTTGAAAGGTGAAAATGCAGCAAAAATATTATTCTTGAAATTCACACTGCCTGTCATTAAGTTTGACATCAGTTTTTCAAATGAATAATAATCCATAACTTTCCAATGGGTGGAGGCTGGGGAAAGTGGTAGGTGGGATGAACAGTGCGATGGGTCCTCGTCCCTCATCCTGGTAACACACTTAGTGCAAAATATGGTTTTAATTAATTTCACCTATTCTTTCATAATAGCTATATAAGTTTAGAATATACTTCATTTAAATAGTATTTATTTAGTAAATACCTTATGTTCAACACAAGTTTTGCAACACACAAATAGCGGTAGCGGTGTATTGCAAAACTTGTGTTCAACATAAGGTATTTACTAAATAAATACTATTTAGTATATATTATGTACCAAGTGTGGCTAAATCGCACTATAGTGCCTAAATCCAGTTAATAATTACGCATTTTTCCTAGTATATGATAACCGCAACTGCGGTTGGAAAAAATTCGACAACCGCAACCGCGGTTGTGAAAAACCGACCACTCGATCCATCACTAATATATATATATATATATATATATATATATATATATATATATATATATATATATATAAGAGGACGAAGAAATGGTACATGTTTATTTACAAACATTTTGGAAATTTTCATTTTCATCATCAGTGCTAAAATCATAAAATCTGCTAAAAAAAAATTTAATAAATATAATGAACGGAAACTTATACAATATATTTAAATAAATGTGTGATATTAATGGTGTTTCTAGGGCATATTTAAGTAATTAAAAGCAAAATAATATAAAATATAGAAAAGTAATCAATCGTCAAACTATAAAGTTAAATACGAACAAAATTGAAAGGAGTCTTACCAGGTTGTTGTTATCGGGGTAAGGGGACTAATTGAGCAGAGGGTTGGGAATGATTGGTTGTTGGAAGGGGCCCATATTAGGAGAGTTGGAGCCAGATGGAGCGATAGTGGATTTCTTCTCAGTTGTAGGATATGACAGTTTATTTGGCTGTGTTTAATTTAAAGGCAGAACTGTAGTCGTTGAGAGTTAGTTTAATATTGAGGATGTATAGGGACTCCAGAATGCGGAGGTCGGTTAGATGGTTGGTTGTGTTAGTAATTTTGAAATTGGAGGGAAGTAGTGGGTGGTTGTGAAGGTGGCAGTGATCTCTTATTGCTAATTTAGAGGGTTTTTTCTTTGTGGTTGAGGTATGATTTGATGCCATTATTGTTGGTGAAAATGAATTGAAGGTTAATTTGGGGGTATAGAGGGGTGAGTAGGAGGCGGAGTTCTGAAAGTATTTTGTGGCTGATATGGTCATAATAAGGAAAGAAAAAGTATTGTACGTCTTTTTAATGGTGGGAACTTTAAGAGGGGGTTCCTAAATATTATTAAGAAAATTTCTGGTTAAAATTGTAAAAGATGTTTTGGGAAGTTGTTGTTAATGCTGAAATTATGAATTAATTCTATTTCATTGTGGAGGGATAAGTATGAAGAGCAAAGATGATAGGCGTGGTGGATTAAAATTTTGATGCTGTTTATTTTATATGGCGAAGTGGTGTGGCTTAGGCAATTAGTACCTAGGCCTGTGTATGTGGGTTTTCAATATATGGAAGTGCTAAATTTTTTTTTTATTATTGTTTTGTTTTGTTATTCCTTTCCCTATTACAACCATATCAGTCATAGAATACTTTCAGAACTCCGCCTTCTACTCACCCCTCTGTACCCCAAAATTAACTTTCAATTCGTTTTCACCAACAATAATAGCATCAAATCATACCTCAACCACAAAGAAAAAACACTTCAGCCCCTTGGTTCATCCACCATCTACGTTTTCAACTGTGTTCACTGCAAAGCGAACTATACTGGCAGCACCATCTGCCAATATCAAACAAGAGTGGATGAGCATCGCGTATTTCTACCAGAACATCGCAGCCATTAAATAAACCCTCTAAATCAGCAATAAGGGATCACTGCCACCTTCACAACCACCCACCACTTCCCTCCAATTTCAAAATTATCAACACAACCAACCATCTAACCGACCTCCGCATTTTGGAGTCCCTATACATCCTCAATATTAAACCAACTCTCAATGACTACAGTTCTGCCTTTTACTTAAACATAGCCGAATAAACTGTCATATCCTACAACTGAGAAGAAATCCACCATCGCTCCATCTGGCTCCAACTCTTCTAATATGGACCCCTTCCAAACAACCAATCATTCCCAACCCTCTGCTCAATTAGTCCCCTTACCCCAATAACAACAACCTGGTAAGACTCCTTTCAATTTTGTTTGTATTTAACTTTATATTTTGACAACTGATCACTCCTCTATATTTTATATTATTTTATTTTTAATTACTTAAATATACCCTATAAACACCATTAATATCACACATTTATTTAAATATATAAGTTTCTATTCATTATATTTATTTTTTTTATCTGATTTTTATAATTTTAGCACTGATGATGGAAAATGAAAATTTCTGAAACATTTGTAAATAAACATGTAGCATCTCTTCATTCTCTTATTCCTTGCTAAGCTACGGTTCCCCAAGAACAAACCTATGAAAATAAATTACTATCACATTTCAGAATCTACCACTGATGTAGTCCCTTTAACATGTCGAAATATGTATATACGAGATATATTCGTCAGTTTTAAAAATGCTACTGAGAACTTGCAGTATCAGCATTAACTGACAGATTTTGACCAACTTCACAAATTTTGACAAATGTATTTCAATGCAAAACTCAAAACTGTATTGAATAGTATAGTATAGTTAATAAGTGTAGTTAATAACAGGTTACATTTAAGCATATAACACATTCACAGGTGTATGCTCGGCACAGGTTTATAACAGATACAACGTAACTCTGAGAGAAAGGATTTAGTACCTTATAAAACTTTCGTGGATTGAATGTAGCTCCAAGGGAAAGAATTTCGATTTCAATCCCTCCTTCCTTAAGATCTTTGGCTCCTTTCATTGCTTGGTTCCGTTTGTGATCATCATCTGCATGCGGATCCTCCTCACACGTGAACAAAAGAACGTTTTTCGTCAATAGGTTCTTCTTACTGTTTGCAATATAATCATCAGTGCAATTTCCATCATTATTAAGCTTTATATTTAAGGCATCAACAAATTGTTGGTACAAATCACTATCATTAGTTTATCAACTTTACGAAAGTAAACTATCTAAAAATATGCAGCTTGCAGCCTTTTTTTCTCATGTAACAAAAGTTAACATTTATTTCAATGAGCCAAATTTAAGCCCAAAACTATTCTCTCTCACTAGTTTATAACAGAATTTATAAGTGTACTCTTACTCTTAAAGCTAAATTATGAACAGACCCCATTCAGTATTAAGAGTAAAATTCAGAACTTAATGTGGTATGTTAGTTATTGATGATAAAATTCCAAACTGCCTGGTATGGTTTTTCTCCCCTCTAGAATGGTAATCATCAATTGGCTAAAAATTCTATTATAATACATGCAGGTGACCCTCTGTATACTGTACACGGTTTCAGCTATACACTGTTTTGGTAATGCTCCCCACCCCCAGTGTACACAGGAGGGGATCTTGTCCATACACGGTTTCCGGAGCTGACACAGCTGTGTGGTGGCCTGTCGCTCTACCTCTCCCCTCCCTACCCCTCCACCACTCACTCAGTCAGTAGCGCACCAGTTACCAGTGTTGCCGATCTACAATACAATTGCTCTAACCAATCCCCCAATATTGAATCTAATTGTGGCGAGGATTCTAGTACCAATTTTGCAAATTTACAAATTATACATCACATAAAGGATGTTATCCAATATTTTAATTAATCATTATGTTAAATATATGCATCTCTAATGATTTTAACTTCTTTACAATGTATTTTTATACTTTATAAGTACTATAATTAAAAAAATAAATCACAACAAATAATCACACTCTCACCAGTAAACATCATCCACAGCAACTCTACCCAATCTGCCTAACTTTATTTGTAAGTTAAACCATTTTTTTCTTGTTACTGCAGTAATAATATTATGTGCAGTTAATATATAAATATACATGTATGTATAGTATGTATTTTGGTGTTTCTGTACGTGTTTTAGTGATGTATGAGGAAATATAGTTGGTCATAGGGAGGGGGTCAGTTGGTCTAGGAATTGATTGTATTTTTTCCCATAAGGTATTAGTCCCTGTATGCACAGTTTCTGTTTACATGGGCATTTTCAGGAACCTAACCACTGTGTATACCAAGGGTCACCTGTATATATATTATTATATATATTATATATGATGAATAAAACCACGAAGGAAAGGAAACACAAAATGGTGCTCAAGCGCTTTCGTCTAATGACGAACCAAAAACAAGAGGGAAAACAGTCTAGGACCATTAAGAAATTCGCGAATTTCTTCTTAATGGTCCCTGGAGTGTTTTCCCTCTTGTTTTTGGTTCATTCGTTTTTCTGTATCCACCCAAAGAGGATGTCAGTGTGCATCGAAACTGTTGTGGAAATAAACTCGTCTTTTAGAGTGGTTTTTTTTCATCATATTAAGGGCAATACAGTTTACATAAACAGTTTAACATATGGTATAAATTTAAATCATAATACGGTTGGCAGTTTGAAAACAGGCAGGAAAAAGGTCATAAAATGCAAAAGTCATAAAACCCTCATGACCATCAAAAGGAAAGGAAAAGAAAAAAAAGTGTGTGTGTACATATTTCTTTTTATGATAATTAATGATTAATAATTAATTAATTACGATAATTAATCCCTCATCATGAATGCCAAACAGATGGCAGGGGTCAAATTTCTGTGTGATGCATGTATACAGACTGTAAACTCTTTTGCAAAGAAATGGAGAAAGCAAATACGAGTGTTATGGAAAAGGAGGGAATAATGAGGAAACAAGAGTCCCGAAATGTCCCAATGCAAAACCAGATGGATGAGGGAGGAACAAATAAAAATATAACATGGAATGAAGACATAAAAGAAAGAGAGAGAAGTAAAATTTGTGATATGATAAAAAGAGAAAAACTAAAAACATTGAAAATAAAAAGCCGATGAACTAGAAACGTAAGAAATGATAATGATATAATAGTAAAAACAATGATAATGATAATAGTAAAAACAATGATAATGATAATGAAAATAATAATAATTATTTTTATATACAGTGGACCCCCGATTTGAGTACGCTCGTCCATAGGCTCCTATTGACTCGACTTGAGTAGAAAACTTGATTTGAGTACGCCAGCCAGCGACGCCGAACGCGTTTCAGTTTGTCTAGAGCGTTCGTTGCGGGAACATTCGGGGTCTAATGTTTTGAATAGTACAGGTGTTCTTAGGGATTTCTGTTAGAATTTCGTACATTTTGTTTTCTGACTTTGTACTTAGTGTTTATTTATGTTAGTTTCTGTTGATTACAGCATAAAATTGTGAAAATATAGCATAAATTTGGTGATTCGTACATGCAGTGACTTTGATACTGTATTTTATATTGTGGCATAGTGACATAGTGTACTGTTATAGTGATGGCTTCTAAACATACATCTATATCAAAAGACTCACAAAAGAAGAAACCTTTTTACAATAAAGATGAAATTGGAGATTATTAGAAAAAGTGAAGAGGGCAAAAGTCTCAAAGACTTAGCTGAGGAATATGACATTCCTAAGACCAGTATTTCGAGCATTTTGCGTCGTAAAGATTCTGTGAAGGGTATGAGGGCTGTTAAGGGCCAATTTCTATAGAAAAAGTAAGGGTGGGGTGAAATTTTTGGGTTTTGGAACGAATTAATTAATTCCCATAGGTTATTAAGTTCGATTTGAGTACATTTCGAATTGAGTACGCCATGCTGGAACGGATTACGTACTCAAATTGGGGGTCCACTGTATATTAGGGTGGGGTGAAAATTTGTCAACTATTGCTTCACTGGTAATAAGGTGGATTGAAGGGTGATAAAAAAGAATATGAGAATTAAAAAATTTTAAATTCATCCTAAGTACCCCATTTTTCCCCCCCAAAAAATGGCCACCAGCCAGTCATTATACGCTACATAACTCGAAAAGTATTCTTTTTACAAAAACGTTTGCTGAAGCAAAAATTGTTTATTTCACATTTTCTACCTCATATAAATGTTTCAAATGTTTAATGAAATTTTTTTATTTTTCAGGTTTTTGTTGGATTTGGAATTGGTAATTTCTGATAATTAGTAACAAATATGGCTTCTGCTTCAAACATTAGAGCTACAAGCAGTCAATCAAAACCACATTTTATATTTTGAACCGCATAAGAGCTTCCTCTTACAACATTGCCAACAAATAAACAGGTGGGCCAATACCATGTTCTTTTAAAAGAAGCCACTTCAGTGACTTCACGTAACTCTGATATTTTCAACAAAATTACTGAAGATATACTCTGTATTTGGAGAAAAGCTTCAATTCCTGCAATAGCTGATAAATCAGTTTATATCAAATTAAAGCGGTTCATCTGCAAAGCAAACGATCTTAGTAGATCAAAAAGTAGTGCCAAAATGAGAGAAAATTTTAATGACACCTTGGAAGAATTATTCGATATCAGTGCCTGTAAATGCCCTTTCATCTCCCATCAAAACTTTGGCTGTCCTGAGAGCTGTGAAGATGTTCACATAAGATGCACCTGTCGAAGAGAACTGAAGGTACCAAAAGAAGAGCTTCTGTTTTTACAGGATCAGCGATCGACGCGTACAATGAAAATAGGGGGCATTGATAAAGTCATGACAAAAAGAATTCAAAAAAATGCAGTCTAGGAAATTGCAGACAGAAGAAGGAATGGTTAAAAGAAGAGAAATGAAGGACTCTCTCATTTTAACCAAAATAGTGTTTTTCAGATGTAGAGAGTACTTCCACACAATATAAATTAGACCCACATCAGAGTGAATCAGACTGAGTCAGTTGCCATACAAGGTCAAATGAGACTTCCATTGCCTACTGTAGTGATGGAAGCCGATAGATTTGGAATTTCAGATCGAGCAGCAGCTGCTTTAGTTGATTAAATAGCAATCACTAAAGAAGATAGTACACTCTTGATTGACAAGAACAAAATCTGACGGGAGAGAGAGAAAATGAGAAAAAGTTTGGTGATGGAGAGTAAAGCTAATCCTGCTGTCATATCTGCTATATTTTTTGATGGAAGAAAGGACAAGACTTTGGTGAAGGTGAAGAAAGGAAACAAATAGTACGGAGACTCCATTAGAGAGGAACACTATGTTTTGGTGTCTGAGCCAGGAAATGAATATTTAACCCATGTAGTGCCTTCTGGTAAAGCTCAAAATATAGCTGATAGTTTGTTCTCCTTTCAAGAGTCAGCTGTTAATGAGAGCATTCGTCTCATAGGATGTGACAGTACAAATACCAACAATGGAGCATTTGTATGCTGCATACAAATGAACTTCCCCTTCGACACTTATTTGAACATTTTGATAGTAAAACAAAATGTCCAACATGTTTCACTGGAAAAATCGGAGTAGCACTGAAAGAATGTGAAAAAATGCCTGCAGTCAATTTCAAACCAATTAGAGAAGGCATTGATTTAACACACACATCAGAAGAGGTTATCGATGATCTTAGCGAAGATCAACAGTATTTGTACAAAATTATTGTGGCTATAAGAAGTGGGAATGTCCCAAAACATTTGGAAAATACAAAACCCAGACCACTGAACCATTCTTGATGGCTGACATTAGCAAATCATGTCTGCCATCTATACATTGCAGAGAAAACTCCTTCATTCGCTCTTTATTCAATAATTTTCTTCATTGTTACAAATTATGGACCAAGCTGGTTCAATATCAAGAGTAGACCATATATATGGAATGGACCACATCACATATTTGGAGTAATTAAAAGATTTCATCTCCTTCCAAAGGATGTTCAGAATGTAGTGAAGCCTTACATTGCTAGAAATGCGTATTTTGCTCATTGTGAAAATGTTCTGATAGCAATGTTATCAGATACATCAGAACAAAAATGAGACAAAGCAGTTGATTTCATCATGAACATTAGAACAAAGACGGAAAATGTGTCCAAAATCAGAGAATTTAAGGTTCCTGAGATAAAGTTCAACGCAAACGCATGGGATGATATTATTTACTGGTCAAAAGAAATGCTGACTGAACCTCCCCTCACTATGGCACTCACGAATATTGAACTCAATGCACTTAGGGTTAAAAAACTGTGCCTACCCAATTATCCACTTCATTCACAAAGTGTCGAGAAGGCAATAAAACTTGCCACCAATGCGGCCTCATCTGTATATTCCCAAGAATCCTGTGATGGATTTGTGAGAGCAAGAATTAGGTCTCGTTCATTGCTGCTATGTATGGAAACCAAGAAAGAAATGACTTCACTTTTTGACAATTACCGTAGCTTTTAATTAGAGACTGAAATAATTCACCAAAACTTCATAAAAGCAAACACTTCATGATTTTTGAAAAGGGATCGTTTTTGGAAGTGTATTGATTATATGTTTCTGCAATTGTGGCAATAAAATGTCAATAATTTCTCTCATTGATTAGTGGTATTGTAGATTATAGTTTGAATATTCAAAATTATATAAGGTTATTAACTATTATCAAAGTAATATACTTCAGTCATCAAAGAATTTTTCATTTATTTAGAAAAAAGTGATTTATTTGTGATATCATTTACCGAGGTAAATTTTGATAAAATTTAAAATTGAGAAAATAATTTATAAAAGGGCACTTTCTAATGTATTTTTTTATTTTGAATCATTTTTATTCCATAGTGTCTTTTAATTGGATGCATATTTTTCAAGTTATAAGCATTTATATGTTTGACTAGCGGCCATTTTGTTTTTCTCAAAAATGTGCTAGTAGGGCAAAATTGATTTTTATTTTATATCACTATGTCATCTATAGAACCCAATACAGCAAATTATAGGTGAAGCAAATAAATATTCCACAAAGAATTGCGTTTCACTCCACCCTAATACAGTACACTCGCAACTTACGCAGGGGTTACGTTCCTGGGATGCCGCGTAAGGCCAAAAACCACGTAAAGTCAGAAACCAAAAACAATCCCCCAAATCCCCTTTAAATCACTATATATTGTAACTCTGTTATACGTATAACACAAAAGTGATGCAATTGGCAATGTTGAATTCCTTCCAGCATGCCATAACACTCTTGTTAGTGCCATCCTCCATGGCATTGTGAATGCAGATGAAGGTGAGATGTGTGTATGTTGCCTTAAAGCACCTAAATTGTAAAATTATAACCCATGTATAGTTGAAACTGCGTAAGAAAAATCTGGATAAGTTGCGAGTCTACTGTATATATATATATATATATATATATATATATATATATATATATATATATATATATATATGTGTGTGTGTGTGTGTGTGTGTGTGTGGTTCACATAACTGGACTTTTCCAGTTTGAACCTCCCCTCCTTGTATAAAACTGATGGTTAACAGTTTTGAAAATGGCATCTGACAGTGATGTGCATCGTAAACAGAGAGCTGTTATCAAGTTCTTAACCACAGAGCAGGAAACAGTTGGAAATATTCACAAACGTCTACAAAACGTTTACAGAAATGCTGTTGTTGATCGAAGCACAGTTGGACGCTGATCTAAACGTGAGAGATCATCAGAGAGAGGGAGAGCCAGCCTCGATGATGAGCCATGCAGCGGTCGCCGGCATCGGCCGTGACACCTCACACTGTGCAACGTGCTAACAGCATTATTCGATCAAATCGGCGCATCACATCCAAAGAGCTAGGAATTAGTGAAGGAAGTGTGAATATGATAATTCAGCAACTGGGATACTCAAAAGTGTGTTCACAGTTTGTTCCTTGTGAACTGACTGAAGATCACAAAGCCCAAAGAAAAGAAATTGTTTCTGAGTCGTTGGTTTGATACGAGACAGAAGGGGATGACTTCCTTTCATGAATTGTGATTGGGGATGAGAGACTTGGGTACACCACTTTGAACCTGAAACAAAATGCCAATCCATGGAGTGGCATCACACAGATTCCCCATCCAAGAAAAAGTTCAAAATGGCTCCCTCTGCAGGAAAGGTTATGGCCATCATCTGGGACATGAAAGGGGTGATTCTCATGGACATTATGAAGAAAGGACAAACAATCAACTCAGAGGCATATATTGCTACTTTACAGAGATTCCAGAGACGTATAAAGCGAGTTCAACTGGAGAGAACTGGAAGATGTCCTCCTTTTTCTTTTTCATGATGACACAAGACCACACAACAGTTTGCAAATGAGGCCATCACAAAAATGCGCTTCACTGTGTTACCCACCCTCCATACAGCTCAGATCTGGCACCTTCAGACTTCCATTTGTTTGGGCCAATGAAGGATGCTATTCATGGAAGAAAGTTTCAGTGTGATGATGAGGTTGTTGTTGAGGTTAAAAGGTGGCTCCAGCGGAACCCAGCTGACTTTTACCAGCAAGGAATAAAAGCCCTTGTTTTGAGGTGGAGGAAAGCCATAGAAAAGGATGGAGACTATGTGGAAAAATAAAAACTTGTAAAAAAGGTATGTAACTACTTGCATACAAAATTTCTGGAACTTACAAGGAAACTTGGAAAGAAAAAAAAAAGGTGGGGCAAAATATACAGGGTGTACATAAAGTCAGGATCTATTTTTGTGAAGCACTTGGAAATTATATGGAATTCAATCATAAAATGATAAAGTGGTAACATTTATTAAATAATTAATAGTAGTATTTGACGTGATGCCCATCAGTATCCCTGCACAGCTCAAATCGTTCCGCAGCATTTCTAAACACATTCTGGAGCATTTGCGTGGTTATGTTATCTGCAGCAGTTCGTATACATGTACGTAAGTTTTCAAGACTCGTAATCTTCGTCTGATAGATGTGCGATTTGATAAAGCCCCATGCAAAGAAATCTAAAAGGGTTAAATCTGGTGATCTCGCTGGCCAAGGTCTGTTGCTTCCTCGTCCGATCCAGTGATTTGGAAAATGTCCATTTAGATAATCCTGAACAATTTTGGCATAGTGACAAGGAGCACCATCATGTTGATAGACGATGGTACTAACAATCCTATCCCCGTCATCTATCAACATGATGGTGCTCTTTGTCACTATGCAAAAATTGTTCAGGATTATCTAAATGGACGTTTTCCAAATCGCTGGATCGGACGCGGAAGCAACAGACCTTGGCCAGCGAGATCACCAGATTTAACCCCTTTAGATTTCTTTGCATGGGGCTTTATCAAATCGCACATCTATCAGACGAAGATTACGTGTCATAAAACTTATGTACACATATACGAACTGCTGCAGATAACATAACCCCGCAAATGCTCCAGAATGTGTTTAGAAATGCTGCGGAATGATTTGAGCTGTGCAGGGATACTGATGGGCATCACATCAAATACTACTATTAATTATTTAATACATGTTACCACTTTATCATTTTATGATTGAATTCCATATAATTTCCAAGTGCTTCACAAAAATAGATCCTGACTTTATGTACACCCTGTATTGTGTGGCCCTCATATAATGTTGTTGCACTTTCCAGACTTTGTTTGTCTCCTCATTTTTTTCTCATTTTTGAATTAAACTATATAATCAATTGATGTGTGAAATATATTTCCACTGGAAAAAAGTTATTTTTAGTTCTAAGGTTCCATCCCATCATTTCCAAATATGGGGTTTCACCATAGACTATATAACAATATCAGCATACTAGTAGCGTACTGACAACTAATGTGGCACCAGATAATACAGGGTGGGCCGTAAGTTTCCATACATAGGAAAAATAAAAATTTTTTTATGGACAACCATTTTTATTTATATAATATGCTCTACATGGTTGCCATTGTTTTGAAAACACATTTCAATACGTGTTCCCCACTGTTGATGAACACGCATTAGCACAGTTGACGTTATGCTTGTAATGGCGTTGGTGATACGTTCCTTTAGATGATTTATGTCTCGTATCTTTTCCTGATACACCATGGCCTTCAAGTGCCCCCAAAGATAGAAATCAAGGGGGGTGAGATCTGGGGATCTGGGAGGCCACTCCACAGGACCACGCCGACCAATCCAAGCATCCGGAAACTGCTGATCCAAATACCGACGCACGTGAAGACCATAATGAGGTGGAGCTCCATCTTGCTGGAAGTAAACTGGGAAGTTACCTTCCTCGTTTAGCAGGGATGGGAATTTCTCTTCTTGCAACATGTTAAGATACCTTTCGGCATTAAGATTTCCACTGACAAAAATTGGTCCAATAATTCTGTCACCCCATATCCCGGCCCACACCATCACTTTACCGGCACCTTGCATCTTCGTCGAACTCAGCCAGTTAGGGTTAGCATTACTCCAATAACGTATGTTTTGCCGATTAACCTCTCCATTGACGTAAAAATTTGCTTCATCAGTAAACAAGATCTTACGTCAAACGCATACTCTTAGGGTATCTGAAACATAAAAACAAATGTTTAATTTTTCCTATGTATGGAAACTTACGGCCCACCCTGTATAAGCCAATTTAGCTCAAACTTTGCTTCCAGCACTTTTTTGAGACTAGTAACACTATCCAGGGGTAGCTGCACTGAATTTCGGAAGTTCAAAAATAAGGACCACCCTTATATATATATATATATATATATATTTATATAACGTAAAGAACGACGCTTGTATAGGAGATATTCTGCGCAAGACAAGAGAGAGAGAACAAAACAAATGAAGAAATCAGGTAACCACCCGGGATCTTCCGATTGCCAGTCAGATGCGATACCATTACACCATGGGCCTCACTCTTCCAAATGCCGTAATTCTTCTACATACTCACAGAAACCAATGGACCAAGGGGGCACCTCCCGCATGCCGTAACATTATATACATTCAACTACAAAGAACACGCAGTATAAATAACATAAAGAACGACGCTTGCATACGAGATATTCCGCGCAAGACGAGAGAGAGAGAACGAAACAAATGAAAAAATGAGGTAACTACCCAGGAATCGAACCCGGGATCTTCGCATCTGACCGGCAATCGGAAGATCCCGGGTTCGATTCCTGGGTAGTTACCTCATTTTTCATTTGTTTTTCTCTCTCTCTCGTCTTGCGCAAAATATCTCCTATACAAGCGTCATTCTTTACATTATTTATACTGCGTGTTCTTTGCAGTTGAATGTGTATATGTGTGTGTATATATATATTATATATATATATTATATATATATATATATATGTATATATATATATATATATATATATATATATATATATATATATACACCTTTGGTAACCTTTGGTTAGCTTCCGCCCGAATTGTTCATTCTGACGAAGGTCAAGCTTTTCACTCCACCTTAGACCTACAATTTAATGTGGAATCCAAACCACGCCCCATCAGCAGCCCAGCTTCTTAACCACTAGGCCACCTAGGGTACCCATTTATCTACCAACCACTTTTCTTTGTTGTGTGGAAGGATAAACAGCTGGGTTTTGCTGCGCACCGGCTGCCATCAGGTCTCGAACCCAGGCCGATGGATTCGTAGTCAGCAACACTAACCACTACACCACCGAGGTGTATATAGTATATGATACACACAGACCATGCATGGAACAAGGAACTCTTCTAGGATAATTAAATTCACTATAGTCTGAATAAGTAATGGTTAATGACAAATACCATAGTTTTTCTTTTTCATGATGCTAGCCCAATGTGGGCAATGGGTCACTCGCAAAGAGGTCCCATAAATATAGCTTCCCTCACCAGCTATCTGCAAAGCAGACAGGATCCAGCTTTGGGACGTGGATCTAGGGTTTAAAGCAGCCTAGCCCTGCTACATTTAGAACCTCAATATAAGCAAAAGACTCGCTGCCTTCATGTCAGATTGAATACATCAAAGAAAAAGGGTAAGTATTATATTTTTAGCCAAAAAACAAAACTTAAACCTCAACTGGCAGAATTGAGTGTCCATTTTTCAAGGCACAAAACATGTCCGTTTCAAGATGGGAATGAACTCAGAATGGTTCCCTATAAGTTTTTATGATACACACAGACCGTGCATGGAACAAGGAACTCTTCTAGGATAATTAAATCCACTATAGTCCGAATAAGTAATGGTAAATGACAAATACCATAGTTTTTCTTTTTCATGATGCTAGCCCGACATGGGCAAAGGGTCACTCGCAGAGAGGTCCCTAAATAATAGCTTCCCTCACCAGCTATCTGCAAATCAGACAGGATCCAGGTCTGTGTGTATCATAAAACCTCAGGGAACCATTCTGAGTTCATTCCCATATATATATATATATATATATATATATATATATATATATATATATATATATATATATATATAGGGTGAACCAAATGTAGGTGGACAGTAAATGATAACGTTTATTTTGAGAATACATATTTAATTTTTTGTATACTATAATACAAAATAAAATTTAAATAAATTTAGTTATAATATTTAATATAATATAACACAAACACCATAGTTATAATGAACACCATAGTTATAATATAATATAACACAAACCGTATTCAACCTACTGTCCACCTACTTTTGGTTCACCGTGTATATATATATATATATAATACATTCAACTGCAAAGAACACGCAGTATAAATAACGTAAAGAACGACGCTTGTATAGGAGATATTCCGCGCAAGACGAGAAAGAGAAACAACAACAAATGAAAAAATGAAGTACCACCTGGGAATCGAACCCGGGATCTTCCGATTGCCGGTCAGACGCGATACCACTACACCATGGTCTTCACTCTTCCAAATGCCGTAATTCCTCTACATACTCGCAGAAACCAATGCCCCAAGGGGGCACCTCCGCATGCCGTAACATTATATACATTCAACTGCAAAGAACACGCAGTATAAATAACGTAAAGAACGACGCTTGTATAGGAGATATTCCGCGCAAGACGAGAAAGAGAAAACAACAAATGAAAAAATGAAGTACCACCTGGGAATCGAACCCGGGATCTTCCGATTGCCGTCAGACGCGATACCACTACACCATGGTCTTCACTCTTCCAAATGCCGTAATTCCTCTACATACTCGCAGAAACCAATGCCCCAAGGGGGCACCTCCCGCATGCCGTAACATTATATACATTCAACTGCAAAGAACACGCAGTATAAATAACGTAAAGAACGACGCTTGTATAGGAGATATTCCGCGCAAGACGAGAAAGAGAAAACAACAAATGAAAAATGAAGTACCACCTGGGAATCGAACCCGGGATCTTCCGATTGCCGGTCAGACGCGATACCACTACACCATGGTCTTCACTCTTCCAAATGCCGTAATTCCTCTACATACTCGCAGAAACCAATGCCCAAGGGGGCACCTCCCGCATGCCGTAACATTATACATTCAACTGCAAAGAACACGCAGTATAAATAACGTAAAGAACGACGCTTGTATAGGAGATATTCCGCGCAAGACGAGAAAGAGAAAACAAATGAAAAAATGAAGTACCACCTGGGAATCGAACCCGGGATCTTCCGATTGCCGGTCAGACGCGATACCACTACACCATGGTCTTCACTCTTCCAAATGCCGTAATTCCTCTACATACTCGCAGAAACCAATGCCCCAAGGGGGCACCTCCCGCATGCCGTAACATTATATACATTCAACTGCAAAGAACACGCAGTATAAATAACGTAAAGAACGACGCTTGTATAGGAGATATTCCGCGCAAGACGAGAAAGAGAAAACAACAAATTTGTTGTTTTCTCTTTCTCGTCTTGCGCGGAATATCTCCTATACAAGCGTCGTTCTTTACGTTATATATAATTATATATATATATATATATATATATATATATATATATATATATATATATATATATATTAGGGTGTTTCCTAAATGAGAACCACATTATATTTTTAATCCACATAGATGCCTGTGTTTGTTTTACATATTTATCACTCCTGGCCAAAAATGAGACTCCTTCGACAACAATAAGGGGTCCCGAGAAATCACGCCTTACGTCAGATAGCACAGACTCATCACTTCATTATTTCCCCCTTCTGCTTCTTCAGAAAATCCTTCCTGTTCTTGAAAACTGCTTTCAGCAGGTACTGTTTGTCTTCTTCCTTCGTTGTTAGGGCAGTATTGAATTTCTCGATGAGAGCGATCCCCCGTTCAGCCGAGTCGTTCACCACAGCCAGGACGTGGCCCCTAGCTAGGCCTGCTTGGTAGTGTGGGTCGCTTTCCCAAGACGAAGCGGGATTTTCGACGAAGGCGCCGTTGATCCCGAGTGCGGTGAAGAGATCCTTCGTCCTCGAGGTAACGAAATCTGAAATCTTCTTTCCTTTGAAGGAGCCGAGGACAGCCTTCCCCTCCAGACGCTTCAATGCTTTCCTCGATGCCGGCTTGGCGAGGTTTTCTCGCATCCTTTGTTTCTCTTCCTGAGGAACCCCTTGATCGAAGAATGCCAAGCTGACCAGCGTCTCGGAGAAGTACCAGAGGTGTCGTTTCATGGCCGCTTGCGCTTGCTTGGCTACGTCGACGATCACGGCATCTTCCTGCAGTATTTCCAGGTCCAGCAAGAACTCCAGATCCACACGTGGGGCCTGCTCTGCTCTCGTCGCACGACTCCAAGCCTTTGCGTAGGCCAGGGCAACGAACAGGCAAATTTCTGTGACTCCTTTCAGCTCCTGCCCAGTCATCCTGAACTGGTCCTGAAGGAGGTACAGCTTCAATCCGTAAATGGCTTTCGCCATCCACCGCGCATGGTGGTATGCTCCTGGCTTCCACAGTGGCACATTGGCGACAGTCTCTTCCCCGAGAAAGAAGATAACCAGTTGAAGAAGTTCTTGGTAGTCATCCCGCGGCTGACCAGAAGCCAGAGCTTCCCTCACGACAAGGACAGTTCGGTCCTTGAGACCCTGAAGAGGTCCAGCGATGCTGCAGCTATCTGAATCAATAGCAGTGGTGATAAGAGATCAGTCGATGAAACCCCACTGCTCTTGGAATCTTTTGAAGATCCCAGTCTCAGGCCCAGAGGTGAGGCCCATCGAAGACCAGAAGACTTGGGCCAGAACGATTTCGTACATATGGTGCCTGCATGCTAGGTAAAGTTGTTGTTTCCCGAGACCCTCCTCAATCTTGACGCAGGCTCCCACGTGAATCCCGGTGTTCGATGCCGTTGTGTCGAATGATAACCCCTTGATTCGTTCGGACAGGTCGTGTTCCCGCACAAGATCAATGCAGACGCGTGCCGTCTCCACTCCCGTGCCAGCTGGAACTTTCGGAACTCCAAGCAGCTTCTCCTGGTCGTTCCCGGTGACCAGCACAACAATCCGGTCCACAGATCCGTCACCTGTGATTTCAGGCAGCATTTTCCCATCCCAGTGCAACACTAAGGGCTCCTCAGGACAGAATTCTCCCTCTTGATACGCCTCTGCTGCTTGCTTCCGAAGCGACTGGCGAGCACGATACATTGTGGAAGAGGAGATGGATACCTCGTTCAAATCGTTACCCAAGGATTGCGCGACGACGACGTAGGACATCGCTGCATCACGATAAGAAATATTCATCCAGTCGTACGCGACAGCCACATCCTGAGTGATGAGGTTCCTCGACCGCTTCCTCGGAGAAGGACATGAAGCAGACGTGGAGGCTACCAAGGAGGGATCATCTTCCGCAGATGGCGACGCCGAGGACGAGGAGCTGTCTTCAAAAGTAGCAGCTTCTGTAACCGTCTTGGCCCGCTCGAATTCCCGGTGTCATCTCTCCTCCTGCTGTTCCTCTCGACGCCTTTTCCTACTCTCTATTTGGGCCAGCTTCATGTCTGCCAATCCCATACTGCTCTCTGTTGGGTCCTCCTGCTGACTCTTGTAGAAGAGCTTGTCTTCCTCGTTTGTCATCATAGAAAGGGCATTAGAATGCCCAATATCGAGGATTTCGTTCTTGAGTTCCGCCTTGAACATGTCCTCTGCAACACGACAGCTCTCCTCGGATCTGTTCCTGCTTTTCACCAACTTGTCGTAACGCTGGAGCAGAGCTTCCATTTTCCGAAGGGTGCTGTCCCACCTCATAGTAGGGATCCTTGCTCTTTTCCAGAACACCATCACAGCATCCAAACAGAGGTTCAGACATTTTCTCCATCCTAGGTTTTCCTGTTTTTGATGGAAGAAGCACTTTTGCAAGACTTGCAACTTCGTCGGCAGGCGGCTACCCAGGATCTCCTTATTCGGGTGTCCGATGAGCCAAACCTCTTTCTTGCTTCGAGTTGCCATGTTTATCTGCAATGAGGAAATATACGAATTAGAAAAGAGTACAAATACGCAACGGTAGACACAATGAGGACAAAACTCAACAACTGACACAAAGGACAGAGAGCAGTGCACCCTTCCATCAGGAAGCAAGGCAGTCGACTAACACTAGAACAGCTGAAATTAGAAATACCTAAGCAATCTGAAGCGTCAAATCTCGGGACCCCTAAACGTGTTCTGATCTGGTTGAAACCTGTTCAGACGAGTTTCCTCGGCAAAAGGAACAGGGGCATCAATGTGGATTGAACTTCCTTCCACTTCATCCATCAACCACACTGCCGTAAAACACCTAATATATAATATATTATATATATATATTTATATATATAGGGTCATTCTCTGTCAGATCAACCAGTGCCTAACACCCTCATCTCTCAGATTTTGCTGAAATTTGGTTTATAGGGAGTTTGTGGGCCCTGAATCCATTTCTGAAATTATAAGGTCAATCCGACCAACGGTTCAAGAGATATGACCTCGGGAAATTTGAGGTCACTTGCGAGGTCACTAACATTTGGCGACCCATAACTTGGGTAATAATGGTCACAATTATATAAAAGTATATATATTTAGAATCAGAAAACGACAAGGAATCCAAATATGCAAGTTTTAGAACTCTAGGTTGAAAAATAAAAAAGTTACACTGTAACCAAAATTTGAGGTCACGATTTGACCTCTGGGGTATCAAATGAGAATTTTTTTTTTAAATGTAAAAAATGAAGGCATAGGCATTGGCTATTAGAATCAGCAAAAAAAAGTTTGTTTATGTTAGTATTTTTCATGTAACTAACATATAAGTGAACACCATATTCATAAGTTGTGCGTCAATTCTACCCATTTTTTCACACAAGCTCATAATTTGACCTATAGAAATTAAAATTACATTTTTTTATAGATATAAAAACAAAGGCAAAAAATGTAAAATTGTATTTCACTGCTAATCTACACTGGCAATAATAGTTATAATAGTGAAAGGGGAAGACCTACTTAGAGGATTCATGTGCTAGCCTAATACAATTTTTGCATGCTCGATGCTCTCATCAATTTCTTTTTGTGGAAAAATGTATTGAATTCTGCTGCCTCCTCTTAGGGTAGGACAACTCATTACAGTTAATATATGATGTCCTGGCACTGCACATGAATCCTTGTTTGATGGATAATAATATGCACTTGATCCTGATGACCCAGAGGGATGTAGAAAGTTCACAGTGAAATCATCAAACTCTTCACAATATTCCTCCACAATTCCATACCAAACTTGCATGTCATAAATGCAGCCAACATACTCTCCTGGTTTGACACATTTTAGGTTACCAAGCATTGCAGGTTCATTAGTAAAATGACTTTTCCTTATTCTTTTCTTTTCTCCAATGCCACTTGAAATGGGATACACCATCAGTTCTTCCTTGTTTAGGGGAACAAATCTATGATATTTCTGAGTTCCAGGAATAGCCCTACTATCCTTGAATCGATGTTCCAACCGTTCTTCTGCATCTTTCAAATCAGCTGTAGTTACAAAGAAGAAATTTATCTTCTTGCTCAAGTTTTCTTCACAAAACTGAAACATGTGTTCTGGTGTAAGAATTTGCCTCTCTGTAGTTCTCTGCAAACTGGCACGAGCAGTAGCTCTTTTCACTGTTCCTCCAATCCCATCACATGCATTTTTGCCATGGGATGTAGCAAAGAAGTGCCATTCACAAGACAGACCAAAATCCTCTTCATGGTAACAGAGATTTGTGAAGTTGTATCTGTTCTTATATTGGCCAGCACATCCATCTGAAAAATAGTGCACCTTCTTCAATTGTGGGCATCTGAATTTAACATATGTCATAAGCTTCAATATGAATGAGTAAACCATTATAGTGTTGTGTTTTAGTGATGCAGATAAGAAACAGACACTAAAATGGCTAAGTTCCTGGTCTGCAGATGATCTATAATAGATGACAAAAGGGTGAACTGTACACTGTGAATTGTCCCAGTGAAACCCTTGGGCAGCATCCTGGACAATGAAAGAATAATTCTCAGAGAAATCACCTACTATAACTACCTCGCTCTGAGGTGGTAGTGTTTCTTTCAACTGCTTGAAGTACTGTGATTGTTGCTGAGCAACAAAGTGATGACGAACCATGCGGGATATTTTCATGCTTAGGGATGATAAGTATTCATGAAGTGGCTCCACCTTATCAACCATTGTACAACGGTCAACAGTCACCCATTGCTTGTAAGATATTTCATTTGGAGCTAATTTCACACCGTCAAGTAACTCAAGAAAATCCAGGACACCCTCTTCTCTTGGGCAATCATTGCAAAGTTGCATCATGCAAGTCTCTCTTTCTGTACTGCAGACACTGTAATCCATAAGATCCTTGTATGAAAGACCTCTTTCTCCCAATGCAGCCAGCTGCAATTTTGGATTTTGATGGTATGTGCAGACACAGACAGAATGAGTCCCACCACTACCGGCAAGCACACAATATGATGGCCGTAATTTTGCAAATGTGGAAAATCCTATTTTGGGATTCTTTTCATCATTTTTATATAGTTCAAACATCTCTCTTAAATTCCCGAGGACCAATCGTTTTTGCACCTTCATTGCACCTTCAGCACTGATAACTTTCACGCAATCCTTTTGGCCAGGACACATACGACTAACCTCTTCTGACTCATAGAATCTTCTAACTATATCTTTGTGTTCTTCAGATATCACTTTTCCTTTGCTCATTAGTGGAATCTTCGGAAGGATTCCATGTTCTGATTTAAGTGAACGGCTTCTTTTCACCATGTATGTTGTAGTTTGAAAGAAACTAGCTATTTTTTAATTGTGTATGGTGAGAGTGTCAATATTTGTAGTTTGTGATGGTGACATTTGCTCTCCAGGAATGACTGTTTCAATTCATTCATTAATTTCTAGATGTTTTTCAGATTTAGTTTCAGGTTTTGAAGTATCACTTACCTCCTCGGTAATTTGAACACCATAACTGAGTTCTAGCCTCTCCTTCAGGTGTTTCTGAGCAGATGATAGCTTACCACGAGCCTTGCGCTTTTTCTGGCTTAATGACAGCCCTTCTGAAAAGAACAGAAAAAAGGTTTCACACACCTGAATATTAGTAATTAAATATTAATTATAGTACCTTAAATGCTATATAATTGGCTATATAGTAGATCAAACAGACCTTGTAGTAAAGTATAAGTTATTATATTAATTTATTACTTACTTTTTAACTGGTGTTTGGTCCAGAAATGCTAGAACTGGTTCAACTGAAGTTGAAGGATTTTCCTTTCAAGCAATCACTGTCATTGTCCAGATCTTGAATTGAAGAGATGTTACTCAAGCCACTGATAGTAGATGATTCATTTGAATCCTGCTCAGACTCGTTGTTTTCAGTGGTACTAAGTATAGTGGGGTTTTTCATTATCAGTGTCCAGCAGTTCACACACAACAATGAGTCTTTTTTCACTCTTCCAGCACATTTTTCAACAAGTACATCAGTCACTTTTCTAAGATTGATTGTTATGCGTTTCTTGTGTTTTTGAATAGGGTCCTGGCAGTATTTCAAGTGCCGAACCATTGTATTTTGATCTGTAAAGATATAGGATTTACAATTAGGTAATATATATTTTTTAGAAAATATATAGCTATACACACTTAATATTTTAGGCCTTGATAGTCTCTGAGGCTCATTAAAACATCATACCCACCAGCCACCCACAGTGCTGGCTGGAACTGTACTAACCTGTAGACAAGGAATTTTGCAACTATCTGTGTTGATTCTGCACTTAGACAAGTAGCAACATATGAAAATAAAAACCCACTCTAATAGACAGAGTTTATTTCCACGACAGTTTCGACGCCCAGTGGGCGTCGAAACTGTCGTGGAAATAAACTCTGTCTATTAAAGTGGGTTTTTATTTTCATATTTTGACCTTCACGTAGAAAAGCGTGAAGTTTTTTTGCATTAAGTAGCAACATGTTTCAACAGGTTTGTTTAGGCTACATGTGAGCTTAGTCTTCCCCTTTCACTATTATAACTATTATTGCCAGTGTAGATTAGCAGTGAAATACAATTTTTATTAAATTCTTGGAGCTTGAGGTCAAATTGATAGCTAAGATATAAAAATTCCTTGAAATGACAAGCAATTTATAAATATGGTGTTCACTTATAAGTTAGTTACATGAAAAGTACCAACATAAACAAACTTTTTATGATTGTTTCTATTAGTCAAGAACTCTGACTTTGTTTTTTATATCTATAAAAAATGTAATTTTAATTTCTATAGGTCAAATTATGAGCTTAAGTGTGAAAAAATAGGTAGAATTGACGCACAACTTATGAATATGGTGTTCACTTATATGTTAGTTACATGAAAAATACTAACATAAACAAACTTTTTTTGCTGATTCTAATAGCCAATGCCTATGCCTTCATTTTTTACATTTAAAAAAAAAATTCTCATTTGATACCCCAGAGGTCAAATCGTGACCTCAAATTTTGGTTACAGTGTAACTTTTTTATTTTTCAACCTAGAGTTCTAAAACTTGCATATTTGGATTCCTTGTCGTTTTCTGATTCTAAATATATATACTTTTATATAATTATGACAATTATTACCCAAGTTATGGCTCGCCAAATGTTAGTAACCTCGCGAGTGACCTCAAATTGCCAGAGGTCATATCTCTTGAACCGTTGGTCGGATTGACCTTATAATTTCAAAAATGGATTCAGGGCTCACAAACTCCCTATAAACCAAATTTCAGCAAAATATGAGAGATGAGGGTGTTAATTTCAATTTTTTTTGGTTGATCTGACAGAGAATGACCCTATATATATATATATATATCCCCGCAAGGGGGTTCTAAGCTCGTGCTCTTGAGTGCTCTTTGTGCTCGTTTGTACGTGCTTGTTCCTGGAGGTTTCACGTGCGCCCTCCCGGCCCTAGCACCCAAGGATGATGGGGCTCGACCCTGCAGTCCTTGGTCTTTTTCCACTTCGACTGTCCCCTCCACCCTTTCTTTTTCCTCTGTCTTTCCTCTCACTTTTTCCGCCGAGATATGCCCTTTTAAATAGAGGCGAATCGGTTCTTCCCGAACTTAAAAAAATATATATATATATATATATATATTTTTTTTTTTTAAGTTCGGGAAGAACCGATTTGCCTCTATTTAAAAGGGCATATCTCGGCGGAAAAACAAAGAAAAAGTGAGAGGAAAGACAGAGGAAAAAGAAAGGGTGGAGGGGACAGTCGAAGTGGAAAAAGACCAAGGATGACAAGGACTGCAGGGTCGAGCCCCATCATCCTTGGGTGCTAGGGCCGGGAGGGCGCACGTGAAACCTCCAGGAACAAGCACGTACAAACGAGCACAAAGAGCACTCAAGAGCACGAGCTTAGAACTCCCTTGCGGGGATATATATATATATATATATATATATATATATATACAGTGCCCGCGAAAAGTATCCGATCACTCAAGAAAATACAATATTTTCCCTTAATATTCAGAGACACGTAATTCACTTTCTATTTGTTCTAGCGACATCTGGTAACTTTGAGGTTGCTCGCTGATATGAGAGCTATCCAACGCATTCTCAAATTAGTGTTCTGGTAGCCTTCGTTGCGGGTGGCTGTGTCTCAAATTTGTCAGATTTCACTGTTTGTGTAAATTTCTTGATTTTTTTTTTTTTTTACAGAAAGTGGTGTAAATAAAATTTATATATAATGTGTGCTAAAAAACAACTTAAGAGTGATTGTCGAGGTGCTATTGTTGCTTTGCATGCATGTGGGAAATCACAGAGACAGATAGCTAATGAATTAAACATATCCCAAAGTACCATTAATTTATGGGTTTCACGGGCTAAGAACAATGGTGGCCTAACCACGCCAGTCCCTAAAAAAACGATCTGGCAGACCGAGAAAAACAAATTCGCGAACAGACAAACTTATGAAACGTTTAGTATTGAAAAACCCAACAATAACTGCGAAAGAAATAAAATTTAATATGAATAATTTGTTATCTGGTGTTTCTGAACGAACTATCCAGGAGCGGCTCCAAAAAGAACTCGGATTACCATCTCGCCATGCTGCTAAGAAACCGTTCATTAATGAAAAAATGCGTAAAAAACGTGTCGCATTTTGTAAAAAATACATTCATTGGACTGTTGATGACTGGAAGAAGGTTTTATTTAGCGATGAGTCGACATTTTTGACATTCAGAAGTTTCCAAAAAAGGTTCGCCGGCCTATTGGCTCAAATAGGATGGACCCTAAATACACCCTAAAGACAATGAAACACCCTCCAAGTGTGATGGTTTGGGGTTGTTTCGGTTACTATGGGCGTGGAAACTTATATTTTCTTCTGAAGAACACAACTATGAATGGTGCACGGTATTTAGCAATGCTACAGGATAAACTTCTAATGGCAATGGCAATCCAAAGGACAAAAACATACATGCATGATGGTGCACCATGTCACAGGGCCAAATAGTGACAAAATGGATTACTGACAATAAATTTGATATTTTGGATTGGCCTGGTAATAGTCCAGATCTCAATCCGATAGAAAATCTGTGGAATAATAAAAAATAAGGTTGAATGCCACGACACTGGCTCAGTCGAAAAATTACAAGAGGCCATCAAAAAGGTATGGTGCAAGGAAATATCAGTGGAAGTTTGTCAAAACTTGATTAAATCCATGCCAAAACGTCTAGAACAAGTCATCCAAACCAAAGGACAGATGACAAAATACTAATATAAGGTTAGTATACATTTAAACATTGTTTTTTATGTAAAAAATACAAATTTCAAGGGTGATCGGATACTTTTCGCGGGCACTGTATATATATATATATAATATATATATATATATATATATATATATTATGGGATGAATTTCACAGTAAAACACGTGAAATGAATGAATGCTGCAAACCCACAAGGAAAAAGAAAAACGATTCCAAGGCCTTTCGTGTATTCAAAGCTACACCCTGATGAGGTGTAGCTTTGAATACACGAAAGGCCTTGGAATCATTTTTCTTTTTCCTTGTAGGTTTGCAGCATATATATATATATATATATATATATATATATATATATATATATATATATATATATATATATGGGAATGAACTCAGAATGGTTCCCTGAGTTTTTTATGATACACACAGACCGTGCATGGAACAAGGAACTCTTCTGGGATAATTAAATCTACTATAGTCTGAATAAGTAATGGTAAATGACAAATACCATAGTTTTTCTTTTTCATGATGCAAGCCCGACGTGGGCAACAGGTCTCTCGCAAAGAGGTCCCATAAATATAGCTTCCCTCACCAGCTATCTGCAAAGCAGACAGGATCCAGCTTTGGGACATGGATCTAGGGTTTAAAGCAGCCTAGCCCCACTACATTTAGAACCTCAATATAAGTAAAAGACTCATTGCATTCACGTCGGATTGAATAAATCAAAGAAAAAGGGGTAACCATTATATTTTTAGCCAAAACCAAAACTTAAACCTCAACTGGCAGAATTGAGCGTCCACTTTTCAAGGCACATAACATGTCCGTTTCATGATGGGAATTATCCCAGAAGAGTTCCTTGTTCCATGCACGGTCTGTGTGTATCATATATATTATATATATATATATATATATATATATATCGTAAAGAACGACGCTTGTATAGGAGATATTCCGCGCAAGACGAGAAAGAGAAAACAACATAAGTCATAAGTCATGCCCAATGGGAGTTTTTATCTGTTGTTCATGCTATGTTTATGTTTCAGATAACTACTAGAGATGGCTGACCTCATGCATGTTGCTGGAATGAGTCAAACAGAGGCAGGCATGTGAAGAATTCCATCGCTGGCACCCTATGAAGCCAAAGCCGAATCATCGTATGGTGGAGTGAACACTAAAAGTCTTGAAGGATACAGGCAGTGTTCATGACCAATCATGCAGTGGATGGCCTCATACAAATACAGATGAGGAGTCGTGTTGATTTACTAGCTAAAGTAACTTGCAGTCCACAGCGTTCAACCAGAAAAGTAGCACAAGAAACAGGACTTTCTCAAACTGCAGTGGAGCAAATTCTCAAAAGGTATCAATTTCATCCGTATAAGCTACACCCTGTACATGAACTACTGCCCAATGATGCTGATAGATGCCTTCAGTTCCACCAATGGTTCCAAGAGTGTAGGCAGCATCAGCCAACAGTAGCAGCAGACATCATGTTCAGAGATGAAGCGTGCTTCCACTTGCATGGGCAGGGTAACTGCCATAACACCATTTATTGGGCAACTGATAACTCACACATTGTTGATAAAAGGTATCATCAAACGAATCTGTGGATGACCATGTGGTGCGGAATCCATGGTGACAGGATTGTGGGGCCCGTGTTCTTTGACCATAGTGTCAACTCCGACATGTATCTAACTATGCTACAGGAAAAGTTGGTGCAATACATGAATATTATTCCCATCTGTAAAATGCGCCACATGTTTTTTCAACACAATAGCACACCAATACATTTCCCCAGACCTGTGCATGAATGATTGGATACAACCCTTTCAAGGAGATAGATTGGATGCCATGGCCTTGTAGAATGGCCACCACGGTCCCCTGATCTAACTTCCCTTGACTTTTTCTTGTAGTGCTATTTGAAGGTCCAGAAACAAAGGAGGCCCAAAAACTTTGGAAGAGCTCAAACACAATGTGCATACAGAATGTGCAACAATCACACCACAAATCCTCCAGACTGTGAGAGAAAACTTCATCAGTTGTATTAACATTTGTTCTTGACTTCAAGGAGCACAATTTGAACACTTATTGTAAGAATTAAAAAAATATTGAAAATCCTATTTTACATGACTTATGACTCACCCTATACAGTATATATATATATATATGGGATGAATTTCACAATAAAACACGTGAAATATATATATTATATATGTGTGTGTGTAAAAATGAACCATAAATAATTCCCATATTCCTATATTATCTTATCCTTCATGTAATTCTTGTATTCATTTATATAGTCTCTGTATCCATTGTAAGAAAAAATATCCATTTTAAAAATTCATGTGTTATATGGTTCATGTATTTATATAATTCTGTATATTCTTATATATTTAACTTTATATAATGCCTATACTCATATGTATGTACTTGTGTGTATTCATTTTTACATAAGGACCAAAATCGCCCAACGCGAGTTTGGATAAAATTTTTGATTTGCTTTCTACTTTGCTAAATAATTGGTGACCTGTTGTTTTTTAAAATCTCATAATCATTTTTTTAGATTTCGCTTAATAAGGAATCCTGTTTAAGCTTTGCAATGTTCACATTTTGTATACACTCTCTTTCGTTATAAACAATGAGATCATGTCTTGCCTAAGCATTAAAATTGTACATCTTAAACCTTAAAATTTCACTCGTATGCATATTTTAGTGTAAAGATGCATAGTCCGATTTCCACTTTTAGTTAACTTGGCAGATCATGATAACATCAGATCTGAAAAGTCGCGGTTTAAGATAAAAATATGGTTTCGTCTTCAAATATTTTGTTTACTCGTTCAAGCCTTACCACAGCTAAAAAATTTACTTATTTTTAAATATTGTGCAAAAATAATACAGCCTTCTTAGCATTTAATAATAATACTTTTAGCAGTTTTTGGGTATATAAACCCATTAAAATTATTCCATTGTCATTCAGAAGCTAATTCAGAGGCTGAGCACTACCTGTATCTTTTAGCAGTAAAGTTACAGTTGAAGAAACTTTTTATTGTCCCCTTCGAGCCTTGCTCTCTTCAGAAAAACTTAGAAAACTTTCCGGATACGCTATAAGAAGAATCCGGAACCTTCGGCATTTAGATTGCAAATCTACCAGAGTCCTCCGAGCCACTATAGAAGAACTCGGAGAGTAACATAGAAGAAAACCACTTCAAGTCACACATCCGTTGCTTGCCTCCTAACCAGAACCCCCGTCGATCCGAACCACCCCAGGGCCATAGACGGAGGGGTTAACAACTGGCGACCCTTTAACCAGGATCTTCACGACTCCAGGATTCTTCCAGTCTTCCAGACCCTGGAACCAGAACCAACACCCAGTTGACCGGCGTGTCACGACTTCTAGTTCGTCACATCCACCCTTGAACTGGTGCGTTAAGACTCCAAGTTCTTCACGCCTACTTTTCATCTAGGAACAAGTGGCCAGCCAGACACGTCTTCAGGACACACCTCAAAGGATTTCGCCGTAGGAATCTTGTTAAGTACAAAACTTTTTTTTAAAAAAATAATTTCTAAACATTTGAAAAGTCATTATTATTAACAATTAATATTTAGTATTGAGCCAGAATTAACAAAAAACACAGTGAACACTTCAGACACCAGTGATACACTCTTTTTATTGAAAACAGTATTGTCACAGTTATTTTTACTATTCTAGTTAGTATAGTATAATTTTATTTAATGTACCAAACATAGTATTACCATACCATCACGTACATTTGAGTGAAATTTTGTTTACATTTTTATTTTTGGTTGCAATCTTTTCAAATTTTCCCCGAGTTAGGCAAATTGTTGTGCATTATTTTTTTTTAGATAGTATAGTTAGAAAAACCCCTTAAGTGATCATTCCATGAATTAAGATCGGTCAAGCAGACCTAATTAGAACATTAATAAGTACCTTCACATATGAGCGATTCAGACAGTGCGCTTTCTGACATCGAAGAATTACCTACACCCATTTTTCCACCTACCCCGCGCCCTTCAAACATATTCCCAAACACACAAGTCAGTATGTCTCAGTCTCAAACCCCCACCCCAGCATACATTAACTTAGGCAGATTAGTAAATCTTCCTCATACTGTTTTAATTTTTAAGGGGACCATAGATAATCGTTTTGTTGAACCGCGCGTAAGACCTTGGGTTGAGTCTTTAGAGCAACATTTCTTACGCGAGAATATTACCGATGATGATATAAAAATCAGAGAAGCAAAAAGATTTATTGACCCTAAAGAGGGAAATGCCCATGACACAGTCACTTACGTCCCATCAATTAGCGAAGCTACAACATGGGACGATTTTAAACAAAACTTATTAGAATTTTTTAAAGAAATAACCCTTGCACAACCCTTAGCCACATTAGAAGCAGTCTTCCAAGCTAAATGGAAGAAAGAGGAACACGAGGATTTAAACAATTTTATTACACGTACACACAAACTTGTAAAAGAAAACCACTTCAAGTCACACATCCGTTGCTTGCCTCCTAACCAGAACCCCCGTTGATCCGAACCACCCCAGGGCCATAGATGGAGGGGTTAATATATATATATATATATATATATAATATATATATATATATATATATATATATATATATATATACACGGTGAACCAAAAGTAGGTGGACAGTAGGTTGAATACGGTTTGTGTTATATTATATTATAACTATGGTGTTCATTAAACTATGGTGTTTGTGTTATATTATATTAAATATTATAACTAAATTTATTTAAATTTTATTTTGTATTATAGTATACAAAAAAATTAAATATGTATTCTCAAAATAAACGTTATCATTTACTGTCCACCTACATTTGGTTCACCCTATATATATATATATATATATATATATATATATATATATATATAATATATATATATATATACCCCGCAAGGGGGTTCTAAGCTCGTGCTCTTGAGTGCTCTTTGTACGTGCTTGTTCCTGGAGGTTTCACGTGCGCCCTCCCGGCCCTAGCACCCAAGGATGATGGGGTTCGACCCTGCAGTCCTTGGTCTTTTTCCACTTCGACTGTCGCCTCCACCCTTTCGTTTTCCTCTGTCTTTCCTCTCACTTTTTCTTTGTTTTTCCACTGAGATATGCCCTTTTAAATAGAGGCGAATCGGTTCTTCCTGAACTTAAAAAAAATATATATATATATATATATATACTTAACTTCATGCATGATCACAATTTTTGTGTGTACAAAATAGCCCCATGGCTATTTAATCTGTTTATGGATGGTGTGATAAGAGATGAAAGTGTGACTACTAGAAAGAGGAATGAATCTAATGTGTGATGGGATTAAGTTGGGCCTCTCGAATCTGCTGCATGTGTATGATGCTGGCTGTTCATCCAGAGGGAATGTGATGTGTAAGAGTTGTTTCATGGTGGTGTATGAGAAAAGATTCTTGAAAGTGAATGTCAGTAAGAGCAAGTTACTGACTGTGGCGAGAGTTACAGAATTACAGTCTAACAAAAGCCCTAAGATCCACTCTAGACTAACCCAAGAAAGTAGGGGAAAAATAGAAAAAGCAAATGGAAATAAAGAATACTAAAAACTTACTTATAGACATGTAATTAGGAATAGTAATAATAGTCTAGTAGTAGTAGTAGTCACTGCTGACAGAAAATAGTTGTGAAACAAGATTTATTGGAAAGTAGGAAAAATATAATGAAGAGAAGAGCTTCAGAGTTTATTTACACAATGCGTACACTTATCTCATGTACACAGTTACGCATTAGAGGCCAGTGGAAAAGAAAGGATAGCATAAAACACTAAACTACTTAAATCTACACCATGCATTTTTTTAAGGAATTTTTTTATTTATTTTATATGTACAAAAAGTCATTTCATCATTGTATTTCATCAAGAGGGAAGTGAAGAGTGGAATCATTGGCATAGGAGTGGAGAGGACAGAAAGTGCAACTTAATAGATTATTGATAAATAAAAAGAAAAGAGTGGATGACAGGACAGAACCCTGAGGAACACCACTGGTAATAGCTTTAGAAGAACAGTGGGTCATCTACAACTGCAGCTATAGATTGACCAGAAAGGAAATTAGAGAGGAAGGCATAGAAAGAATAGACACCAGAGGAGGGCAGTTTGGAAATTAAAGATTTATGCCACACTCTATCAAAAGCTTTTGATATGTCTAGCATAGTAGCAAAGGTTTCATCAAAATCCCAAAAAGAGGATGATCAAGACTCGAGAGAGATATGCGAGAAGATCACCAGTAGAGAGTCCCTTGCAGAACCCATAGTGATGATCCAAAAGAAGATTGTGAGAAGAGAAGCATTTAAGAATCTTCCTATTAAAGATAGGCTCAAAAACTTTTGAAAGGCAAGAAATCAAAGAAATGGGACGATAATTGGAGGGTTAAGAGTGGTCGCACTTCTTTGGGACAGGCTGAATGAAAGCAAACTTTCAGCAGGAAGGAAAAGTACCAGATGAAAGCCAAAGACAAAAGAGTTTACCCAAGCAGGGTGTCAGCACAGTTCTTGAGAACAGGAGGAGGAACACCATCAGGACTGTACACTAGGGTGGATCACTTTTCACTTTTTTTTAAACATTATAGCTGGTCAAAGTTTTTCCCATGATTTGGTTCAGTGGAAGTACACTGACACCATTTTTACCAAAATCGATCAATATTTAGGGGTCGCGCATCGACCTTGAAAATTTCAATTTTGAAAATTTGGCCAAATTGAAAATTTTTTACTGAATAAAGATAAATCATCAAATGACCATATTTTCTGAATCCTATCAGTGAAAGAAATCCTCTCAGATACTTACCAAGTTGATAGGACAAGTGGTTTAGCAGTTATACTCACCTTGAGATAGCATTAAAATTTAAAATACCGTATTTGTCCCCGTACCTCCATATGCTGTCTGCCATTGTCTGCTTTTTAGGATAAGATAAAACGAATAAGGAAAGATCAAATGTATTTTGTATTAAAACGGTTTACCAATATCACTAAAGGCACTTACTCCAGTGCCCCTAACTAGGTTCAAAAACTGTATGAATCGTGGTTAGAACACACATCATCTTAAGGGCGTGCGCCATGTACTCTCTCTGCTAACTCCCTTTCCCTCTGCACTACGTCATCTTGGCAAGTGACGACTTCTTGAAGTCACCGATTTCTTTCCGGCTCTTTTCCACGAGCTGAAGCTGTGACTCGTCTTTTGTGAGTGTTCGCGTAATCTTCTATCAGTTTTATCCCTCTCTCTGCCACGTCATTGGTAACTTTCAGATGCGAGATGACATTCTTCAGATCACGGTAGTTCTTACCTTGATCCCACTTATTCACCGGCAGAGTGAGCCACGTAGACACGCACACCTGCAGGCCTGTGAACACGAACCACGATGACTCATCAATTAGGTCCGGAAGGCGCGTCGTGTCATCAACCGAGACATTGTCATACGTGAAGTCCTCGGGCACAGCGAGGCGGCACAGCTTCTTTGCCATCTCGTGCTTCACAGTGTCTTCCACTTTGTCACTGCAGTGAAGAGGGCGAAAACGACGGTCTGAGGCCTCAGATACCACAAGTGCCGCCTGATCACTGCCAGTGAAGCCTCTGCAATCTCGCGATCCACAGCCCTGTACTGCAGAAGACGCTGGTACAACACAAGGTCATTCAGCGGGGCATCAGCTGCGACAGGAGCCGCCAGCCAGGCAGGTGCGTAGAGGAGTGCAGTAAATAGTACCACTCTCTGAAGTTTCTGTACCAGCTCGTCATCGAACTCCAGCTGACCACTGAACATCAGGAGCTTCGTGTAGTAGATGATCTGAAACGAATACGCACTGTGATGTATAAATACCGATACCACTCCATATAAGTTTCTTTAATAGTAAATTATTTATCTTATTTTTTTCTGGTAGGGACTTCAAATGGCTGTTTGCAGAAGGCAATACAATATTTAACTTCTAATTCAAAATACCAACCTTGGCCATCCACCTCGCATGATGGTAGGCTCCTGGGCGCATGAAGTGTGTGCCACGATGTGGCTGGGCCCCGAGTACCAGGAGTGTAATCTCCGCCACTTCTCGGTAGTCTTCTCTGACAAGACCAGAAGCGGTGCCGAGGAACTTGACTGCCTCATCTCGGAGCTCCATCAGCCACATCACCTCCGCCAAATGCTCCATCTCCAGCTCGCGATAAGTCGAGAGGTCGAGCTTGTCCCACCTGAAAGGGGAGTTATGAAAATATTGCATGAAAATGACTGAAGTTTCCCTTTTCGACTGCTATTAACATCATTAGTAGAAGGACGCTGATATCTCAATTGCTCTGAAGGCAAAAAATCATTGGAGAAAACAAATGCGCCTTAGACTTGAAATTCACCTTCTCCTCAGATACTGGAACAAAGGTTCAGTTGGTGCTGTGCTTCTTCCAAACGCGGTGATGACCACTGCCCCCACGATGAGCTCCATAACGTGATGGCGACAGCCCAGCTGGAAGAGCGGTTTACCAAGCATGTTCTCCAGCTGGACCACCGCACCCTGCACCCTCCCCATATTGGAGGAAGTTGTGTCAAAGCACAGTCCAATCACGTTGTTCTCGCATCCCCAGTCTTTGAGAGCACGAAAGGTCGCCTGGGCCTGGGACAGACTGGTGCCATCAGCAACAGTCAGAATGGCCAGCAACTTTCCTTCTGTGCATTGGGGAGCTCTGGAGATGAGAATCGCCTGGCGGTACTCCAATGATCCAAGAGAGTCCTGAAACGTATGTCATACATGCCAATCCATTATTGTCCACTGGAATATGTCAATCCACTGTCGTCACTGGAACATGTTAATTCACTGTCATTCACGGTGAGGGCAAAACTGACCTTGATTACTTTACCGTCCCAGTGGACGACAGCATGCCTCGGAGATACGAAGGATTTCTGCACAGCTGTCGACACTTCACAACGATGTGCCACTCTTCCACGGCGAGACGTCCTTCGAGATACTGAATTTGTCCAGGTCTGTGGGTGGATCTGCCGAACGTAGGACTGCCGCCACGACACTTGCCACCTATGTGCGAAATTGAAAGGAAATTGACAAGGATGCGTATGGTTTTTATGTGACAAAATAATCACTAAATTTTCCGTCGTTACATCTATTATATCTTTGTCAAGGAAAGATCATTACTGATATATACACACCTGATTATTGGACATCCGGAAGCGATCAGCCACTTCAATAACAGCCGGTGTATTGAGGATGCGGTGGGGAAGGCTGATTGATACAGTTGATTCTCTCGGCTGTCGGTATGGTGGTTCTAGCTGTGATTCGGAGTTGCTCGATGATCTGCTTTCTATAGATTCATCGTCGCTCTCAGCTTCGGTTCCTAATTTCGTTTTTGAGGTGCCTGGCTCATCACGAGATTGTTGTCTTGAGAGTTGCCGTTTTCTCTTGACAACGAACACTTTATCATTCCCACTCATTGTTGCCTGGCGCAGGCCCCGTTGATCCTCATAAAATTTAATATCTTCTTGTTTGTTGTTGTCTGAGAGCAGTCGACTTTTCTGTCTCTCTTCAATAGCATCGGGAGCTCCGATGTCCCAGAGCTTGTTCAGATTTTCCGAAAGCTTCTCCCTGCCTTTTCCCGCATCACTGTCTCTCATCTTGCTCTTCTGCAGCGAGCGCCACTGTTCCCACAGTAACTCCAGTTTTCTTTCGCAGTTACGCCTCGTGATCGTCTTTATACGTGCCATGTTCCAAAATGCCAGAACATTGGCCACTGTGTCTTTTACGGTGGCCTTCCTGTCAGTAGTTTTCTGCTTGGCATAGAAGAAGTACTGGAGAACTTGATGGGTGGTTGGCAATTTGGCACCACCGATCGAGGAAGATGGCTGACCAATTAAGAAGACGTCCGTGGCTGACCTTAGAGAAGGTGGTGCTGTTGTTGCTGCTTTCTCTTTTCCAGAATAAGTAACTTTCAGAGTCTTCCCACTCCTGGTTGTTAACAGTTTATCCATTGTACTAAAGTCTAGACTTATCAAACAAGAATCAATTGACACAGTTGATCAGTAAAAAGCAAACTGTGATTAGTAAAAATATTGGTCATAGACATAGCGTGTGTGTGTAATTGGGATTTTAGGATGCGCCAGCTACTGATGCTATGATTACGTCCATAACGGGGGACAAATACAGTATTTTAAATTTTAATGTTATTTCTAGGTGAGTGTAACTTCTAAACCACTTGTCCGATCAACTTGGTAAGTATCTGAGAGGATTTCTTTCACCGAGAGGATTCAGAAAATACGGTCATTTGGTGTCAGTGTACTTCCACTGAACCAAATCATGGGAAAAACTTTGACCAGCTATAATTTTTTTTAAAAAGTGATCCACCCTACTGTACACCTTCCTAAAGTTGAGCCCAGATAGAGCAGAGAGGACATCTTTTGAAGAAATTCTAATTTCACACATAATAAAGTCAGAGGGAGGAGGAGATGGAGGAACAGCACCAGAATCATCCAGGGTTGAGTTGGAGGCAAAGGTTTAAGCAAAGAGTTCAGCTTTGTCAGGAGAAGAGATGGCAACTGACCCATCATAATGGAAAAGAAGAGAAGAGGAAGTTGTTGGAGAGGTTCTTAGCTAGATGCCAGAAAGAATGAGAATGATTAGAATTGGGAAGGTTTTCACATTTTTGTTTGATGAAGGAATTTTTGGCAAGTCAAAGAACAGATTTTGCATGATTCCAGGCAGAAATATAAGTGGAGTGAGAGTGCGGAGTTGGATGATGGTACTTTCTGAAAGATGCTTCTCTGTTGTGGATAGCATTAGAGCAAGTAAAATTAAACCAAGGTTTTTTTGCATTAGTAGTAGGAATAGAATATGCAATGTACACTTCCATGCCTGAGAGAATCGCCTCCATGATGCATTCAGCACACTCAGAAGAGCCCCAGCAACAGAAGCAGTAATCATTCCACAGGAAATCAGAGAAGTACTGCCCAAGGGCCTCCCAATCAGCAGTGCGAAAGGCCAAATTGGAGTGATAGAACAGGAAACAGATATAAGATTGTGGTCAGAGGAGCCCAATGGATAAAAAAGTTTGAAAGAGTAAGGAGGATGATGAGAGGTGAGAAATAAATTCAGAATGTTGGGCCTATCTCCAAGGCAATCAGGGATATGAGTAGAGTGCCATAAAAAATTATATATACAGTGAACCCTGTCACTAATCCAAACAGTTAATCCAAAGGGTATGTTGGCAGCTGGTGACACACAGCATCACGTCGGTGCTTTATGCAATAAATATTGGTTTGATCTTTGAGATAAAAACTCAAAATTAGTGTTAATTAATTAATTACAGTGTACATAAATATTACAGTACATATTACTGTATTTCACTGCCCCTCACTGCTCCACACTACCTTCAGGAGTCAGGAGCCCTTTGGATTTAAAGGTAAGCACTTATTTAAATAAACTAAATTATTTTACTTCTATTAATCAACTTTATTATTGTTTTACAGGTTACTTTAATGCATTATTTCTTATTACATGAGTTTAGTTTGGTTTATTTACACGTGTTAGTCCATGTTCTATTTTTCCCCCTGATAAGCAGTAGTTTGCACTAATTCAAATGACCCTTCCCCCAATTAATTCGGATTAGTGAGGGTTCACTGTATAACCTTTTCCAAAGGGATAGCCAAACCTGTTTACCATTTCTGAAATGAATTAAAAATGCACAAACCTTACCTTCCAATAAAAATGTTGCGACAAACCCACAGCACTTCATGAATATTTGCATCCTTTGAACTTCCATACTTTTTCTTTGCGACCTTACCAGATGGATCTGTAAACATTATCAGTGATATCATTGGTATATGTTTGGGGGAAGGGAAACCTAAAGGAAAAAGGAAAAAACTCAAAATAAAGCAGTCAAGCATTGAAGTTTTGAGTATTTACATTTTCAATCAAGACCTTTTGAACACTTGCAAGTTTTCTGGGTATAAAATGTGAACTAAATAAGGTTTGTTGACTTGGGACTCTATAATTTAGTTCTCACTGATGTAACAACTGAGAGAAACAAGAGAACCACTGTGATCTGTGCAATAATATACAGTCATAACAAACTGTTCAAAGTAGATTTACTATGCCTACCACTGGAAAGACATCTTAGTAACACATGACCAATGGCTACCAAGGTCAGATTATTTGTCATTACGGTATGTCAGCAGTAATTTGGGTATTGACCCAGTTTAGCAGTAGTGCTTAATCTGAAAAAGAAGCACTTAATTCAGCAATATTGGCCTAACAGGATTGCAGAACAAACAAATACTGAGAAAACCTTATGCATATACTGTATATGGTTGTAAAGTAGTGAGCCTGGGTGATTGTTACTTCACACATGGCCTGGATATCAAGCTATTAATTAAATTGGAAGTATAAGCTAATAACAAGAACAAAAGTTTACTGTATCTGCTCTTCATTAAATGCCTGGAGTGCTATTTTATAAACATATATGATGGTTGAATTTTTTTTAAAAGAATTCTACAGATTTACAGAAGCTAAGGCTAACAAAGACCCTAAGATTCACTCTGAGGTTAGCCCAAACTACCGTATATAGCCTACGTAATCAAAAGGATGTGCTAAGGAGTTTAAATTTTAAGAAAACTTCAAGAAAACATTATTGATAATGTAAATGAAGTCCAAAAATCCCAGTTCTGTTTGAAATGTTATACACATTAACTTCAGTCCTTAAATTTTTACATACTGCATTACATTACATTACATTTGGAAAACATGAAGCCACTTGGGCCTATCAAGGCTATCCAAGTCATAAGCTATATTTTACTATAAATTTTGCAAAATGACAATCTCAATTCAGTTAATTAACAAACTATTTACAGAGCTACCAAAGTAGACCACAAAACTTAAACTAAAACTATACACTATTTACACAATTTATAAACAGGAGCTACTATTTACCACATCATATGACAAGTCATTCAAAAAACCTACTACTCCATGACTGAAAAAGTATTTTCATAGATCAAGCCTACAAGACTGGCTATTTTCTAATTTTCTTATTATGACAAACATGAAAACAATTTGAACATCTGTATCATGTCTCCCCTCAAAGAGCATCTGTCAAAACTAAATATGCCGAGTTCCTTTAATATATTCCTATATTCCAATCTTCTTAAACTAAGGATAAGCTTGGTTGCCCTACATTGCAACCTTCTTCAAGCATATCAATATCATGTCTATGGTGAGGGGACCAGGCTTGAATGCAGTATTCTAAGCGAGGCCAAATGTAAGAACTACTGTATATAATTTACAGACGACTTCTTTACACTTGTAACTAACATTCCTCTTAATAATACCCAGCATTTTATTTGCCTTATTTCTAGCCTCTAAGCACTGCTTAGAAAGTTTTAGATCACTACTAACTATAACACCAAGATCTTTTTCCTGTCTAACATCTTCTAACCAATTTCCTTGCATTTCATAACTAAAGTTCTCATTATTTCTACCAAAATGGATGACTTTGCATTTTTTAACATTGGATTCCATATGTCATTTACTAGATCAAGCAACTAATCTATCAAGATCTTTTTTGTAGTTTATAATTATTTTCGGTAGTGATGCACCAATGCCAAATTTTTGCTGATGCTGATTACTTAAAATTTTGCCAATGCCAATGCTGATGCCGATTATCTAATAAATGAAATTTAGGGAAAAGATGCAAAAAACTTCACTTTTTTCTACATGAAGGTCAAAATATGAAAATAAAAACCCACTCTAATAGACAGAGTTTATTTCCACAACAGTTTCAATACCCACTGGCATCCTCCTCGGGTGGATACAGAAAAATGAATGAACCAAAACAAGAGGGAAAAACAGTCCAGGGACCGACCGTTAAGAAATTCGCACCTAGGTTAGATCCCATTCTCCTGACACCGGAAGGGCATTTTCATCAAAGGGACCCGCTTATAAGTACATTCGCACAAATTTAAAAGCCTGTGTCTACAGCATTCCCTGTAAGTTGTGATTTAGTATACGTGGGAGAAACTGGAAGAAATATTGAAACCTGTATTAAAGAACACAAATATGCCTTCAGAAGTTGTAATTTACTAATACTGTAATGCCATTTTTTATCACACCAGCCAAAATAATCATGCTATAGATTGGGAATCAAGTAAGGTACTTTATAAATGTAATAATTATGTTAAAAGAAAAATAATAGAATCTGTATGTATAGAAAAAGTAGATAATTTTAATTTGTGTGAAGGTACTTATAAGTTAGAACCTTTAATGAGATTCTTGGTCAAAAAATCCCTTACGGAATCGGGAGAACGTGTTCTAACCTAAGTGTGAATTTCTTAAAGGTCTCTGGATTGTTTCCTTACTCGCTTTTAGTAAATGTAATAATGGAAGTAATAAATGTGGAAATAAATATAAATGCAACGGATGTAATAATAAAGGTATTATTATAAATTTAATAATTAGGGTAAAGGTAATAATAATAAATGTTTAAAAAAAAATGTAAATGCAATAATAAATGCAGTAATTATGTCAAAATATTAGAATCTGTAGGTATAGAACAAGAAGAGTTTTAATTTGTACGAATGTACTTATAAGTGGGACCCTGTAATAAAATGCCCTTCCGGTGTCTAGAGAACGGTATCTAACCTAGGTGCGAATTTATCAATGGTCTCTGGATTGTTTCCTTCTCGCCTTTTTCATTCATTTTTCGGTTTATAAGTTCTGTATAATAAACAACAATGTAATAACCAATGTAATAATAAATTTATAATTTCTGTAATAACTAATAATACAATATTAAATGTAATAAATTTAATAATAAATGTAATAGTTTAGAACAGGAAGATAGTTTTAAATTTGTGCGAATGTACTTATAAGCGGGTCCTTTTAATGAAAATGCCCTTCTGGTGTCGGGAGAATGGGATCTAACCTAGGTGCGAATTTCTTAACGGTTGGTCCCTGGACTGTTTTTCCTTCTTGTTTTGGTTCATTCATTTTTCTGTATCCAACCGAGGAGGATGCCAGTGGGCAACGAAAGTGTTGTGGAAATAAACTCTGTCTATTAGAGTGGGTTTTTATTTTCATATTAGGGAAAAGATTTGTTCTGTATTAATAATAGCATAAGTATATTTTCTTTCACTTTTTGCCTTAATGAGTAATTTATGGATTTAAATTTTATTCTTAATTTACTTTTCTGATGACAATGTTTTATTTTTTTAAATACAGCTATAGCTTTAAACAGGCCCTATAATGTATTTTCCTAGTGTCCACCTAGCTTAGTAAAAACTAAAAAGGCTGGTAGTCATTGGAGTGGACAGTGGACACTAGGGATGAAATAATACCAACAATTTTTAATACCGGTATTTGAACAATTATTTTGCTGATACCAGTGTTGATACTGGTTTTATGCAGAGAATAATTTATAATGATTTTTTTAGTGTCACCCTGCCAAGTGCCAACCCTCCCACAAGCCTGCAGGACCTGTAGTACTCACCACATTAATGATAATAAAAACTGAAGTTACTTTTTAAATTCTGTCACTGACACCAAAGGGAAAATACCAGATTGAAAAAAGTTTGAACAGCAGCTCCTAGGCAAAGGCAGGAAAAAGGAAGGACTATTTATAATGATTAAGTATATCAGATAACCAAAGGTAAAAGGGAAAAATAACAATTTTTCAAAAAAGAAGTTTATTAATAATTTTACATATTTATTATTTATTTATTTATTTTTTCTTATGAATTGTTTTCAAATGAACAGATAATCCACTAGTTGAGCCCCCACTGCACTTTATAACTTTTTCACACTTTGAACATTCTGCTTCGTCTTTATTTTTCTTAATAAAATAATTCCACCCAATTGATTTTTTTGACATTCTTGTAATAGATTCGAAGGGGTAGATTATTTAAAGTAAGAAATAGCTTATTCCCATATCACAAGACTGCAATGCGCACGTAACAAAATTACAAAATTTAACTTGTGAAATATGTGCATCAATCAACCACTGCAAGCATCTAGTACGAAATTCAGAATCTGAATGAACTCAATAATGAATCTAAAAAAGCAACGCAAGGTTTTGGAATTGTGTAAAAACGTTTTTGAATGTTTCAATACATATTTATACATTTCAAATGTTTAAGGTGAGAGTTCTGGATGATAGTTTCCCTTTTCAGAAAAACAGACACATCATATAACATCAATAACAATATTATAAATGATAAATTTTGACATACACTAATGACACCCCTCAAAGATATACTGCATGTGTAAGTTATGTATGAAGAAAAATCATTATTTCTACTCACATTGGCCACAAAATCCTACAAAAAAAACAAATCTTTGTTAGCTTGACATTTGCTGATTGCTCCCACAATAAACACAATAGGCAGTTCTTCAATACCAAAAACCCAGTATCGATAATCACGATATCGGTGTCATGTCTCTTGTCCAATACTGGTATAAATACCAGTTTTTCAATACCAGCTTTCATCACTAGTGGACACCCACATGGTGAACTTTATTTTCTGATTTTCATATATTGCTCCTCGAATGCATAGAAAGAAGGAACAAAAATTATCAAAGTCCAAGAGTAAACAAGTGTTTATTACCTTACCATGTACCTTATGAACCTTATGTTGTTTCGTGCGTTGGTCTCTCTTCACATGGAGGTCAAGCTGGTGGCCCCGCCTCTAGGTCTGGCCTGGTGGAGGAGCGAGTTGCTTTCTTGCGCTCTCCACTGGACATAGCCAGGCATGCCCGGCTCATCTGGTACTGTCCTGAGCCAGGCATCCAGTCTTTTCTTGAAGACTTCAACTTTGACCCCTGTTACGTTTCTGAGGTCCTTAGGAAGCTGGTTGAAAATTCTTGGCCCCCTGACAACCAAGCTATTTTCCTTCAGGGTTGAGGAGGTCCCTTGTCAGGCCTTTAATTTGGGAACACTACACATTCTGCCTTTCCTATTTTCCAGTGTTGTTTGAATGGTAATTGGGTTTAGTTTTAGGTTTGGTACCAGTTTTTCAATCATTTTCCATATGTAGATTATGATGTACCTCTCTCTTCTTCTTTCCAGTGAGTACAGATTTAGTTTACATAGTCTTTCCCAGTAGTTGAGTTCTTTGCAGCCATCAATCTTGGCTGTGAAATGCCTTTGCATTTCTTCTAGTTTATTAGTTTCTTCCTTTTTATATGGGGACGTCAAAACTGAGCAGTATTCAAGTTTTGGTATAATCAGTGTTTTTAGCAGGGGAATCATTACTGTCCTGTCCCTTCTCTTGAACATTCTTAGAACCTGTCCAGCAACTCTTTTTGCTTTATTTATCGCTATCTGATTTTGTGTTTCGAATTTCGCATCATCTGTCATTATTATCCCGAGATCAATTGCTTTCATGCTTCTCTGAATTTCCTGTCTATCTGGAGCATAATATGCAGTCTGTTTAAGTTCTTCTTTTCTACCATATCTCAAGAGCTGAAATTTCTCAGCATTGAATGACATGTTGTCTTCTGACCATTTTTATATTTTGTTCGTGTCCCTCTGCAAGGCCACGTCATATACATCGCTGATTTTTTTGCTGATCTTTGTATCATCTGCAAAGGATGTTACTATACTATTGCTGTTTACTCTGCTGTCTATGTCTGTTAGCATGATAATGAACAGGAGTGGGGCCAGTACTGTCCCTTGTGGTAATGAGCTGCGTACTTCCAATTCTGATGATGATATACCTTGAATTTTGACGACCTGCAGATGATCACTAAGGAAGTTGTAGATCCATTTTCCTACTTTGCCTGTTATTCCCATGTCTTTCATTTTATGTGCTATTATACCATGCATGGTCACATTTATCGAAAGCTTTAGCAAAATCTGTGTATATAACATCGTAGTTGTCATTGCCTTCCAATGCATCTAGGATATTGTTGTAGTGCTCTATTAGTTGTGATAGGCATGATCTACCTGATCGGAATCCATGCTGATTTTCGTTGAATCTTTCCCGTGTCTCCAGGAAATCATAAATTTTCTCTCTAACTATTCTTTCAAATACTTTGGTGAGGTGGGACGTCAATGACACTGGTCTATAGTTCTTTGCTTGAGATCTGTCCCCTCCTTTATATATAGGGACAATGTTTGCTCTTTTCAAGATGCTCGGTATTTCCCCAGTGTCTAGGGATCTTCTCCATATCCAGTATAAAGGTGCAGCTATTTCATTTTTACAGTTTTTAATCAATAATGCGTGCCAATTGTCCAGACCTGCAGCTGAATGTAGTTTCATTTGTCCTATAGCTCTTGCTACATCTTCTGATGTAAAATCGAAGTCTGTTATATACTCTCCTTGCAATTCCTCTTCAAAGAATGCATTTATGTCAGGTATCGCTTTGTCACTTTTTGGGGTACTGAAAACTGATTCATATTGAGCTCTCAATGTATCAGATACAGTCAACCCTCGCTATAACGGACCCCGTTAGAGCGGATATCGGATAAACTGGACACACCACTGGCGACGTTAACCAGGAAAAGAAGAAGCGTGTGACCCTGTTGGTGACCCAGAAGCTGGAATTAATCAAGAAGTTAGAGGCGGGTGCTTTGGTGGCCAAGGTGTGCACAGAGTATGGTGTGAAAAAGCAAACTGTTTCCGACATTCGTAAGGCCAAGGACAAGCTAACTTTTATATTTTTATTATATTTCATTATTTTCTGTATCATTTATCATGTATCGTGTTCAGCAGACAGTGCACAGTACTGTATATAGTATCTCCATTACCGTATCGTATATGTATACCGTAGGTTACCAGTACCATTGGTTATATCGGACAATCGGCTATAATGGACACCTTTTCCCCCCTATTTGTCCGTTATAACGAGGGTTGACTGTAATATATATATATATATATATATAATATATATATATATATATATATATATATATATGCGCTTCTGATTCCTCCCAGTCCCAGCCAGCACCAAAGCAGTGCAAGTTGTTCAATTTTATGGCTGCTCCAGCAACCTCTACAGCTTCTCAGAACCCTATTGTCAGCCAGGTGGACAGCTACCTTGACCAGCCCTGCATTGATGAGGACTGCAATCCCCTGATATGGTGGAGGGACAATGCACATCTGTATCCTGATGTATCTGTTCTTGCTGCCAAGCATCTTTGCATCCCTGCCTCCAGTGCACCAGTGGAGCACTTATTCAGTATATTTAGTATTGTAATGATCATTACAATGATAATGAGGGGCTTGTAATGATAATGAAACAAAAATGCTGTAATGGTAATGATAATGAAAAATTTCTGGTAATGATAATGATAAACCTTGTAATGACCCCATGTCTGCTCTAAGTACTTTTTCATTTTTCATTTCATGACTGAATAATAATTTTCTTTATCAATAACAGTATCATGCTTCCCTTTTGTTTCTTTAACTTCTCTGTTGGTTTTCTTTCTCTTTATTTTTCAGCTACTATCTGTTTTTTCTTGAACAATTTCAGCAAAGCAAAATGAAAAAGTAAAATTGAAACCTTCACTGTCACTGATTTCACTTTCAGTCATTTCAGAATTTCTTGAATGTGAGGGACTGGATTGAGAATCACTTGATGTATTTAACTGAAGCTGAGCCAATTCTTCTATATCGTCTGCCATCCAAGTGACAAGGGTTTCATTAATATCTTTTGAAAAGTCTTAATTTCTAAAAAATTTGTCCATATATCTAGGGGTCAAGTAAAGTTGCGAGAATCACATTTTTATCATTCAAATACTTCTGAAATCTTTCCTTTGCTGAAGTTTTCCAGACAGAGAGAGTAGACCCCAATCCTGAAAATTGCTGTGATTTTTCAGCTTTCTTAAAAAAAAATTGTTCATTATCTTTACAGTTGGTGATGCTAAAGCTTTTCATTCACTTAAAATATTTGTCAGATCATCAAAATTTTTTAGAATGTGAACTAGTTTTTCAAGAATTTGCCACTGGTTATTTTCCAAGGATGTAAGTTTAGGATAATCACATAAATAGGGAAAATAGGGAACTTTTGAAGCTGGAATTATAAATTCATCCATTGCATTCTGAATGCACTCACTTATATTTGTTGCTGTATGGGATTCATCAAGAGGTATTACTCTAAGGATTGCTGTTCTTTGTTCAAAGTCTTTATTTAACCAGTGAGGAGTTAAGCTAATGAAGGATAAATTAGCTGTAGTAGCAGTCCACCCATCAGTTGTAAATGAAATGAAGGATACTTCATTTATTTCATCCTGTATCTTTTTCTTCACTTTTTCATATATATTCTCAAACACAGTTTCTGTTATATATCTTCTACTAGGAAAAGAATACTTGGGGCAAATATGATTTAGAAGTCTTTGAAAACCAAGGTCCTCAACAAGTGAAAAAGGCTGTATATCTGCAGTAATCATTTCCCCAATCAAATTATGAATTTCAACAGCTCTATGGTCATTAATATCCCAAATTTTCTTCCTTTCAAAGGTTTCAAAAAGGGTTTGTTGTGTAGAACCAGAAGACTTTCCTATTTTCTTAGCAGAATATTCTGTCCCTGCTGAAAGATTAGTGTGTTTTCTCTTTTCATTTTCTTTGTTTTTGTTCCTCATCTTGTGCAATAGATTTATGTTTTGTTTTGATATGTTGTAACATATTTGTAGTTGTAAAGGTTCTGGTTGATTTACCCTTCATTCCTCTTGATATATTTTGCCCGCGTTGAGTACAAATAGCTGATGAATTATCCTCATCATTCACCTTAAAATGTTTCCAGACCCAACTACTTGATTTTGTAGGGACTGAACTGGTGGAACTTCCACTGGCCATTTTCAGTTTTGTTTTATTAATGAATTATTGATAAAAATGTATGCTTTAAGAAAAATTAGAAAATGTGCAAGAATCTGAAAATATGGGAGAAAAAGTCACAAAAGCATTAAATTTTGTTCTCATGCTAAAATACTTAATAATATCAATCACATGTACTACGCCTATATTATGAAAGTATGAAAGTGTATAGTGGTTAGCCTATTAATTTAGTATATAGGAATTTAGGAAATGGAATATATTTACAATACAGCTATAGCTTATAGTAGCCTATAGACTAGTAAGAACACTGCAAAAATATATCAATTTTTCAAGAGTTCTGTTTAAAAGTAGGGTACAGCCCTCTTGCCTTTCTGTCAATGCATTTCCAGTATCAAACATATCTAAACTTTAAATCAGTAACAAATTCCGAATTTAATTGCTAAGCATAAGTATCCCTTGCCACTTTTCCTAACTTTTATTCATTTTTCAGTGTCACAAAGAAAAGCACTTTAAATTTTACTAATATTTTAAATTTTTATTGGATCCACCATCTGGTCCTTAACACAAAAAAATAATAAATCAGCACATTGAATAGTACTGGGCTCTTCTGAATAACAAACATGAAAATCAAATTATGTAGGCTAACCTAAGCTGCTACAAATGTTTGAAAAACTGGGCTAGCCTAAGTCTAGGCCTTGCTATATGACTACTAGCTTGTACCCCATTTCATAATGAGTTCTACTTGTATTTTCTTGTCAAGAAATTTAAGTTTACCATAAATAATAATATGGGTAATGGGCATCTAAGCGGAAAAATCCTATGTCAGATTTAAGATCATGTTTACTCATTATACTCACTACTCAGTTTTACTAAGCATGGTTGTCCCATTTCCTGTTTACCATTTTCTTAGTTTTTCAGGGTGACTATAATTAAAATGCTCATTTCATGATTTAAATTTTAATTCAAAATGCAATAAGTCAGTAACCTAAGACATTATAACTTAAAATAATCATTGAAAATCTATTTTTTTTTACAATGACATGAATAATTGTGAAGCTCAACTATTTATTTTATTTAATTTGGCCCTTAAGCTTTAGGCTTTACTGGGCTCTTATTAAAAATAAGCAGCTAGTTGTTATAAATTAATAATAATAATATAAAAACTAAGTAAGTAAAATAAGTATTATTAATAGTTAAAACATGTATTACAATATTAAACAATATTAGTGGACATTAATCCTAGATTTTTGTTAGTATGCCATTATTAATCAGGATTTCAACTTGGTTTTAAACAAATTTACATTCACAATATTTTTTATATCGGCATGCAAGTCATTCCATAGTTTCAATCCAATGAAAATGGGTAGTTTTTGAGATGAAGACAATCTAAATTGAGGTATAACAAGCTTTGATCTATTTCTGGTCTGATAAGAGTGGATTTCTTGAGTTACAAAATATTTATTTACCCAATGCAAATTAATGATTTTGTTCTTCCACTTGTAAATAAAAATAAAATGTGCCAGTTTGGTTATATCATTGAGCCTTAGTAGGTTAAGCTCTTTAAATAATGCACTAGATTGATCAAGGAAATCAGCATCAGATAATAACCTTATTGCTCATTTTTGGATGACAAAGATACCATTTAGTGCGTTGTTAACAGTTTCCCCAAACAAGGGGGCAGTATGTTATATAAGGAAGAACAAGAGTATGATAAAGAGTCAATAAAACTTGTTTAGGGACTACATTTCTAAGTTTAAACATCATAGCAACACTCCTTGAAATCTTTTTCACGATATAATTTACATGATCACTCCATTACAAATTCTTATCTAGCATTACACCAAGAAATTTTGTTACAGTACATTCCTTTATGGCGATTTCATTAACATTAAGTTCAAGATATACATTTCTTTTATTAGTAAACATCATGAAATTTGTTTTACTGGTATTTAGGAAGAGTTTATTGGTGGTCAACCATTTCATTACACTGATGAATTCTGAATGAAATATATTCTTAGCTATATTAACCCATTCCATACGAATTGCAAAAATTGCCGCGTGTAGCACAAAATGACTTTTTTTTACTCCCAATAAAGTAATTAATTTTAATGTTTTGTCTTTTTAAGCATATTTATAAACATATTACTGATATAACATGTCTGTTTTTAAAAATATATGAAAATATCAATATATAAATTTACTGTACAAAGTAAACTTACTTAATTAGAAGAATCTTCCTTATTATGCCATTTTTTGAAGTGATCTATACTGCATAAGCCTGGTTTTTCAGGGAATCCAATGCAACACTTTTTTGTTTCCTTACATTTTGGATAACACATTCTGCATCGCTTTTTTGGATGCATAATTGAACTACCAAGCAAAGGTTTAATAGGAACTAGAGCATGGACAGCTTTTTCAGGCTTTCATTTAGACCCGCCACAAAATGACTTCGGACCATCTACCATTTTGGAGGAAAAGCACAAACATCATTATAAAAAACCAAATATATTTAAAAACTTAGTTACATCAATATGAAGTCATGGCTCCCTTGTTCTTGAGGACCCCCTGGAGCTGTTTGGACATGGAATCACTGAGCTTCCTGAAGTAGTCCAATGTCATCTTGCACCACGCCTTTATCAGCTCCGTCTTGAGGTTTGCGAGGTTAGGAGTCTTCTTCTCTGCCATGATCTTCTTCATGTAATACCAACAGTTCTCGATGGGGTTGAGATTGGGGCTATTGCCAGGCCACTCTAACACCTTAATCTTCCGCTCATTAAGCCACTTTGTCACCTTCTTGGCCTTGTGACAGGGGGCACTGTCATGCATAAAAATCTCACTGCCATGAATGGCGAAGTGGTTCAACAAATGGTCGTTAAGAACATCAATATAACGGTCACCGTTCATCATCACATTCTTGGGAAGGAAGTACAGACCCCCATTTCCCTTCTCACCAGAAAAACACCCCCACACCATCAGACTCAGGGTGTTTAACAGTCGGTACCGTGTAGGCCGGGTGGTACCGACTAGCAGATGATGGGTGTCGCACCTTGGCAGATCGAATCTGGAACACCTGGAACATGCTTTCATCTGAAAACATCACCTTTCTCCACTGTGCCGATGTCCAATGAACGTATTTCTTTGCAAAGGCAACATGCCGCTTCTTTATGCGGTCGGTGATAAGTGGCTTCTTGGCGGCGGTATGGCATGGTAACCCCAAGTCCTTCTGCAGCTGGTGCTGGATCGTTTGAACAGACATGGCTTCCAGCAGCTTGGGATGGTTCTTTTTCAATTGAGACGCTGTAAGTCGAGGGTTCTTCAACACTTCTCTCTTTATGAGGTTATCCGTGGCCTTAGACGTCTTCCTTCGCCTTCCACCACCGAAATTGTGCTTCGGTACGACGTTGGGTGGTAGGCCTCTAGCCGCCACCAGCAGCTTCACGATGGTCAACTTCGCCCAACCAGTACGCTCGCATATCGTCTTTATCGGGACGTTTTCTTGCCTCCACGCAAGAATACAGGCCTTCTCCTCAACAGAACAATACTTCCCAGGCATGTCCACTGCACTTTAAGAAAAATAAAGAACACAAACGACTGCACACAAAAATCCAAGAATTCTGGATGCGGTACGGCAGAAACACAACACCCCCACGTCACCTCTATCTAAACACTGACGAGTTTTGCCTCTGCAGTAGCATAAAGGGATCGACTAACATCATGCCAGATACTTCCAGACAAAATATTTTACTCGGTAGTGTGAGAAATGCAAATTGATTTCAGACCGCTTTCTCAGCGGAATATCGCACGAAGGTCCGAAGTCATTTTGCGGCGGGTGTATGACCTACATGAGGATTGCTGGCAATGAATTTGTCTCAAGTAGCAATTCCTTCTAAATTATATACCGCTTGAAAGTAAAATTTTCTTTTATGGTATTTTTGTGGACAAGAAAACTATTTAGCAGCATACACATCAGCAAGTGTAGGCCAAGCTTCTTGAACCATGCATGGGATTTACGATTTGGGTCAAAAGGCTCCAAATACTGATCTGCTTTATCGACTCCTCCCATGTATTCATTATACTTTTCTATGTGGTTTGGTTTTTTGTAAAATTTTCCGGTTCCCCCAAAGTATGTTTTATCCTTTTCAACAAAACCAGCTGAATATTTTGTGGTTATCACATACACTGATCTTTGGTCTTCCCATTTCACTATAAGTGCATTGTCTTTGCGAACAAAAGCCACTTCATAATGTTCTAGATGCTCATCAACAAGCTCTTTAGGCACTCCTCTATTAGTGCGAATTGTTGCCATTATCATTATATTTTGAATCTCCAAAGTGTGCCAATCGAGTACTTCCATACCAGTTGTCCACAATTACATGATGCCCCTGTCTGAGAACAGATTCTAATAAATAGACAAACTATTTTTTCACTAGATGCAAGTTCATTTACTCCATCAACATCAGGCAAAGAATATTGGTTATTGGGGTCTTTCCTATAGTACACCCTAAAGTTATAGTTGTAGCCAGACCAATTCTTTTCACTGTTACACCTAACAAATAATTTGATGCCAAATCTTGCACGTTTAGTTTTTATAAATTGGTGAAAGCCTAGCCATCTTTTCCATAGAAGTAATGCCTCATCAATTGAAATGTGTTCTCCTGCATCCACATTTTTCATCAAAATTCCTGTCAAAAGCTTACAAAAAGCATCCAAGCATGTAGAAGGTACATTTTTTTATATCATTTCCTTTTCTAAAGCGTAAAAATTTCATAATTGACATGTACCTGTCTCTACTCATTATGGCATCAAAGAAAAAATGAATGCCTGGTTCATAAGGCATTCTTGACCAATAATGATTCATATCGCTATATTTACATATTCCTGTATAAAAATAAAGTGCAAGAAATGTAAATATATCATTTTCAGTGACGTCTTTCCACCAAATGCTCTTTACAATTTCATTAGTTTGTGGATTAGCATCTAAAAACGACTGCTCTATCATTTACACAAGAAACAATATGGTCAATAACATCACTCGTAATAAACTTCTTCACACACTCTAAAGCAGTCATGTTTTCTGAAAAGCCAGCTGTTGGGTTGATCCCACTAAAATTATGCAATAATGTCAGCTCCGATTGAGGCCGAGCATCATCAAACACATTAGGTAAACATTTCCACCCTCCAGCCATTTTACATTCGGTTCAGGCAGGTCTTCAAATTGAAAATTGGTACTGTCATCTGAATAATCACTGCTATCAAACTCCATATCACTTCCATCTGGTACATATTCACTACCACTGTCACTCATGCCCTCCTCACTCACTGAAAAGCATTTGATTGGTTGATAAAAATGACGTCACTCGCATCGAAGAGCATTACGAGATATTTTTCTTCAAATAAATAAACTTAAGCATGATGACTCCAACCTTGGTTTCATCGCAGGGATAATCAAGACTTCCCATGATGCCAACAGTGGCATCATCGTAGGGAAGGGGTTAACATCTTTGCAAGAGAGAGAGAGTTGTATCATCTACAAACATTATAAAGTTCAGTATATCAGATGAACATGGAAGGTCATTTATATATAATAAAAATAACAGTGGACCCAGAACTGAGCCCTATGGCACACCATGTTTGACAGGCGCTTTAGTTGAGCAAACCTTATTTACTGATACAAAATGATATCTATTGGACAAATAACTTTTAAACCAATCACTGATTGCTCCTCTAAAGCTGTAACAATATAATTTATTTATTAAGTAGAATATTATGGTCTATTACATCAAACGCCTTACTCAAATCCATAAATATTGATATCATTATTTATTTGTTCTCCTTAGCTATATTTACATTTTCCGTAAGATTTAAAATAGCCTTTTCCATTGTTTTACTATTATGGAAGCCATATTGATTTGGAGATAATAATTGTAGGATTCTAAATATCACTGCATTCTAATTTTTATAATTTTTTCAAAAACTTTGCTCAACGCAGATAATGAACACACCAGCCTGTAATTTGTTGCTAGTGTAGGATCACCCCCTTTAAAAGGGTGTTATACAACCAGTTTTTAGCATTGACAGGAATATTCCTTTGGAAATAATTTGATTGATAATTTTAGCCAAATAAGCAAATAAGCCAATAAGCAAAATATCTGCCAATTATGCTGATGAAGATTAATCGGTGCATCACTAATTTTCGGATAACCTGAAGATCCGTCACCACAGCCATTTTTAGTTAGCATTATAAGGTCAACTAACGAAAATATTAGGGATGTACCAATATATCTGTATCAGTGATATCAGTAGATTTTTAACAGTATCAGCCAATATTTCAAAAGTACAATTTTTCCGAAATTATGAATAAAAGACTTATTTAGAAGATGAAATTTCCAATATTTTATTGTTTTATCACTTCATTTAACTCGTTACTTTTTCATCATAGCCTAGGTCCTAAGAAATGTAGCACATAAATTTTACCCAATTTTCTTTTCAAACAGCTAATCAAACAAGTGTAAGTCCTTTGAGAAATAGATATACAGCCTAGAAAACCAAAAAACTATCTTGTAGTCATACACCCGCTGCAAAATGACTTCGGACCTTCGTGCGATATTCCGCTGAGAAAGTGGTCTGAAATCAATTTGCATTTCTCACGCTACCGAGTAAAATATTTTGTCTGGGAGTATCTGGCATGTTGTTAGTCGATCCCTTTATGCTACCACAGAGGCAAAACTCATCAGTTTAGATAGAGGTGACGTGGGGGTGTTGTGTTTCTGCCGTACCGCGTCCAGAATTCTTGGATTTTTGTGTGCAGTCGTTTGTGTTCTTTATTTTTCTTAAAGTGCAGTGGACATGCCTGGGAAGTATTGTTCTGTTGAGGAGAAGGCCCGTATTCTTGCGTGGAGGCAAGAAAACATCCCGATAAAGACGATATGCGAGCGTACTGGTTGGGCGAAGTCGACCATCATGAAGCTGCTGGCGGCAGCTAGAGACCTACCACCCAACGTCGTACCGAAGCACAATTTCGGTGGTGGAAGGCGAAGGAAGACGTCTAAGGCCATGGATAACCTCATAAAGAGAGAAGTGTTGAAAAAGAACCATCCCAAGCTGCTGGAAGCCATGTCTGTTCAAACGATCCAGCACCGGCTGCAGAAGGACTTGGGGTTACCATGCCGTACTGCCGCCAAGAAGCCACTTATCACCAACCGCATGAAGAAGCAGCGTGTTGCCTTTGCAAAGAAATACATTCATTGGACATCGGTACAGTGGAGGAAGGTGATGTTTTCAGATGAAAGCATGTTCCAGGTGTTCCAGATTCGATCTGCCAAGGTGCGACACCCGTCATCTGCTAGTCGGTACCACCCGGCCTACACGGTACCGACTGTTAAACACCCTGAGTCAGTGATGGTGTGGGGGGTGTTTTTCTGGTGAGAAGGGAAATGGGGGTCTGTACTTCCTTCCCAAGAATGTGATGATGAACGGTGACCGTTATATTGACGTTCTTAACGACCATTTGTTGAACCACTTCGCCATTCATGGCAGTGAGATTTTTATGCATGACAGTGCCCCCTGTCATAAGGCCAAGAAGGTGACAAAGTGGCTTAATGAGCGGAAGATTAAGGTGTTAGAGTGGCCTGGCAATAGCCCCGATCTCAACCCCATCGAGAACTGTTGGTATTACATGAAGAAGATCATGGCAGAGAAGAAGACTCCTAACCTCGCGAACCTCAAGATGGAGCTGATAAAGGTGTGGTGCAAGGAGATGACATTGGACTACTTCAGGAAGCTCAGTGATTCCATGCCCAAACAGCTCCAGGGGGTCCTCAAGAACAAGGGAGCCATGACTTCATATTGATATAACTAAGTTTTTAAATATATTTGGTTTTTTATAATGATGTTTGTGCTTTTCCTCCAAAATGGTAGATGGTCCGGTCATTTTGCGGTGGGTGTAGCTCACAATATTAATCCAGCTACCTGGTTAAAAATACATTTACTAGCCCAACTTAGGCCCGCAGTCCAATTGTATAACAAACAAAACTATGACATCTAATGTAGTGTTGCCATCTTTAATGAAAAGGATTATTGCTTTGTTGCCAAAAAAAAATGACAAACTAATAAACTAACTAACTAATAAATAGACTAATATGACAAACTAATAAACCATAGGTTGGTATCAGTTATCGGTCAATACTATTTTTAATTATCAGTATCAGTTATCAGCTAAAACACAATATCGGTACATCACTAGAAAATATCACAACTTAACCTAACCAATCATTAGGTCAACTGTATGCCCTTGATGATTGGTTAGGTTAGGTTGTGATATTTTTGTTAGTTAGCCTGATAAAGCTAACTAAAAAAGGCTGGGGTGACAGATCTTCAGCTGATCCAAATTTCCTATATTTGTGACTATGGCAACTAGTTTTGTATCATCTGCAAATTTAGAAACTTTACTACCTACTCCCTCCTCTAAATCATTTAAATATAAAATAAAAAGTAATGGACTTAACACTGATCCCTGTGGTATCCCTCTTTTCATTTCCTGCCACCCAGATTCATGACCATTTAGAATTATCTCTGTTCTCTGTCTTCTAACCATTTTTCTACCCAATTTATAACTGACCTCAATATATCATGAGCCTTTAATTTATATAGAAACCTCCTATGTGGAATCTTGTCAAATGCCTTACTGAAATCCTAAATAATATCTACATCATTTCCACTATCTACCTGTTCAGTTACGAACTCAAAAAGGTCAAAGAAACTAGGCAAAATAGGCTTTCCTGATCTAAATCCATTAGGAACTTGAAATAAGAAAAAAAAATTCTTAATAATCTTAAATATTCTTTACAATTCTCTCTAGTATCTTTCTTACCAATGATGTTAAACTAACAGGCCTATAATTTCCTACCTCCTTTTTACTACCCTTTGTGTAAATGGGTACTGTATTTGCTTTTTTCCATTCATCTAGTACCTCTGCATAATTAGACCTAGCAAACAAAATAGTTAGTGTCTCAGATAAGCTATCCTCCCCTTCTCTGAAAACCCTAGTATATATTTTATCAAGTCCAGCAGCTTTATTTGACTCTATTGTATGAATCACTTACCTAACATTATCCTTCCTTATATGAATCTTATCAAGAATACCTGAGTTTATAGAATCTAAAGAAATTAAATCAAAGTTATTCAAACTTTCTTCAGTGAAAACAGAGCTAAAATAACACTGGGGAACAAATTTTAACTTTTTTTTTGTTTCTTGGACGTGAACAGGTCGGTCTTATAGGATTTTTTTCCGCTGATTCCGAATATAACCATAGAATTTCTCTATCACCCAAGGTTACTGAGAAATTTGTATTTTAATATTTATTCAAAAAGTGTATAGAAGTTAGTAAAAATACTTCATAAAAATTATATTAGTGGCAGATTGGCATTTAAAATATTCTTCTTAAAACTTCTTTGTCACTGATTTTCTCTTGAAGTTTTTATTAGGAGCTTCTCGCATCAATGTCCAGCAGTAATCAGCTAACATTGCCGGATCCCACCTCCCTTGGTAGCGTTTCTCCATAGTAGCTATATCTTGGTGGAACCTTTCTCCATGCTCATCGCTTACGTCGCCGAGGTTTTCAGGGAAGAAATCTAAATGGGAGTGCAAGAAATGGATTTTTAGTGACATATTACATCCCAATAACCTATATGCTTCAATCATGTCCCGCACTATTTTTTCATAGTTAGAGGCTTTGATGTTCCCTAGAAAATTTGTGACAACATTCTTCATGGCCTCCCATGCCACTTTTTCTTTTCCTCTCAAGGCATCATCAAACTTTTGATCTTTCATGAGCTCTCTGATTTGGGGACCAACAAAGATCCCTCTTTTATCTTTGCATCGCTAAGTCGTGAAAACTTTTTCTTCAAATATCTGAATGCCTCATCTTCCTTGTTCATTGCTTTGACAAAATTTTTCAGGATGCTAAGTTTGATGTGAAGTGGCAGTAAGTATATTTTCTTGGGGTCAACTACGGGTTCATGAGACACATTCTTCAGTCCTGGGATACATTTTTGATGAAGTGGCCAATCCTTTACAAAATAATGCGAATCTCTGGCTCTGCTGTCCCATTCACAAAGGAAGCAGCAGAACTTCGTATAACTGAGCTGCATTCCCAGAAGAAGCGTGACGACTTTTAAATCCCCACATATATACCAACGAAACTGGTCATAATTAATCTGCTGAAGGATGAGTTTCATATTTTTGTAAGATTCCTTCATGTGGACAGCATGCCCTACAGGAATGGAAGGGTATTTATTTCCATTGTGAAGTAGTACAACCTTGAGGCTTAGCTTCGAAGAGTCAATAAATAAACGCCAATCTTCAGATTTGTGCTCATGACCGAGAGCTAACAGCAGTCCATTTACATTATTACAGAGCATAAACCACCTGATGAGGAGAAATACTGCATCAGATCTTTTTGGCGAGTGTGGAACGCCGATATGCTTGTATCTTTTGCCAGCAAATTCCATTCACGTAACCTGGAGCCCAATAATTCCGCTTTCTTTTTCGGGAGGTCCAAATCTCTCACGAGATCATTCAGCATAACCTGCATTATCATATGTGGTTTATTTGATTCAGGTTGCTGAAAGTCTGTATCTTTAGTGTCATCAATTTCCATTGGTTCAACTTCAGACTCTTCATCCAGTGTCCATGACTTTGGGGGAGATGGAATTGGGTTATCATCGTTATGTAGTACTGGTCTCATGGCAGATGCAAGATTTGGGTATTGAATTTTATGTTTATTTTTGGCAGAGAATCCTGAAACGTTAGTCATACAAAAATAGCAATCCGTTAGGTGATCCTTGGGCTCTCTCCAAATCATTGGTATGGCAAATGGCATAGATTTGCGGGTACCTTTAATCCAACCCCTAAGAGTAATGGCACAGGAAATGCATGAGATATGAGGTGCCCAGGATTTGTCTTGGTCGCCTACCTTACATCCAAAATAAAGTTTGTAAGCCTTCTTCACGAGTGGGGTCATCATCTTCCTCTGTGCCATTATGGTCAGTTCTCCACATATGTAGCAAAATGTATCTCTGGGATTAATACAGTTTCGATTCATGCTGGCAGAAAATTATTGAAATCACGGAAAACTTTTTGGAATGAAAAACCAATTTTTTCTACTATGAAAAATTTTAAAATTTGAGCAAAACTTGAAAAAAAATTCTTTCTTTTTATTAAAAATCTGTTTGTTTAAATAGCTATATTATTTTCTCGAAAACTATGGGTGATAGAAAAATTCTGAAACCATATTTGGAATCAGCATCAAAAGTTCTATAAGAAACACCAAATAGTTTTCAAGAAACAAAAATGTTGTTCCCTAGTGTAATCATTAAAAATACAGTAAAGGTGCACATTAATGTGAAATGGGGACTGCAGAGAAGCACATTAACATGATCCACATGTTTCCATGTAAAATGTGAAGTATAAAAAAACTATAGGTTTATGGTTGATTGCTGTCAACCTCATCCGGTGAAAATTTCTGCCAGATATTGGTGTAGAGTTAATGACAAAAACCCTATGTCTTTTCGTTAAAAAATTGTGTTTGTGGAGGTCTTCAAAAGACCTTTTTAAGTAGTACTTTTTTTTCTTTTTTTCAGTTAACATTTAATTTGTATGGCCTTTGGTATTTAGCACTGCCCAATGGTAAAGAAGGAAATTACCATACCTTATTATTTCAATGGGTCTTGCTTCTGGTTGTAAGGTATGTGGTGGCTGCTTATCACACCTCTCTTTCAATGTAAGTGATATGGCGAAAGGAGTTTAATACAGGCAATTCACTATACTTAAATACCTGAAGGAACAGGCATATCCTTCAGTGTTATTAGTTTTATATTATTAGGTTTTCACTCAGAACCTTTAGGAAAATTAAGCACATCTTCCTTGACTAAAAGTAACCCTCATAATCATCATAACTAGACAGCCCTAAGATTAGCTAATATATATTTCTTTTTCTTAAAATTTTGCTTATTTTACAAAGTCCCCAGATATCTAATTTTTGTGTTTTCATTATTTCTTCTCATGAAGTAATTTTCATGAGTCAGCAATGAAAAATTTTGATACAAAATATGTTTTTCTTGTTATTATGTGGGTCCAACGCCTACATACTAGGTTTTATGTATGGCAATTATTTCCATTCCCAAGAGGCTTTGTCACCAATCCCGAGGCAATTTTGTAGTTATTTAATTCAATAAATCAATAATTTGTATTTAATTATGAAATGAAGGTACCACATACAATACCATATTTAGGCATGTATAGTTTTTCCATACAGGGGTTAGAATCCTAGCATGCTTTTTATAATTGTATTTATAAAAACTAAAACATTTCTTTGGATCTTCATTGCTATTTCTGGCTAGATTTATTTCACCATGTCCTCTGCTCTTCCTAATCAAACTACTTAGTTTATTTCTTAGCCTAGAATTATCCAAGTCCACAAGGCTATTATTGCTTTTAAATTCCCTGAATGCCCTTTCTTTATCTTTAATCATTTTAGCTATTTCCCTATTCCAGCACAAAGGTTTCCTAAGACTGTCAGTCAGGGAAGTTGCAGACAAAATGGACATTTTGATAGGATCATGCCACACGATACTCAGAGAGAATTTGGGGAGGCATTGTGTGTCAGCCAAATTTGTGCCATGACTCTTGACTGCTGAGCAGAAAGAGCAGCATGTTGTTGTGTCTCAAGACCTCCTTCAATGTGCCAATCTTGATGAAAATTTTCTCAGAAACATCATTACAGGTGATCTACAGATCTACAGAAGTTAAGGCTAACAAAGACCCTAAGATCCACTCTAAGGTTAGCCCGAGAGAAAGGAAAGAGTAGGGGGTTAAGAGAAGAGAAGAGAATAAGGGGTTAAGTAAGGAGCAACACCTATCACTCGTGGGTTAACATTCATTCAGAAAAAGAGAAAAAAGACTCACCATCATCATCCACCGGCCACTGCCGACAAGTCAGAAAAATAGTCGGAGAAAATAGGAGAGGGGTGAAAGATGAAAAGAAGTAAAATAAGAACGCTTACAAACCATGCAAACACAGTCTTAACTCATTGTCATACCATGCAAACTACAAACATGCAATAAAAGAGTGTTACAGACATGCAAAGTAGAGAGAGGATAAGGGGAAAAAAAAAAAAAATAGGTAAAGTTAAACAAAAAGTGGGTTAGTTTACACTACGAGCTACATCTACGTTCATGTTAGTCTAATTTTTTTTTTATTGCTGGCATCACACGCTGGCATGTCACAAGCTGGCATTAATCATCAACAGACTCATCCTCAACCACCACCCCCATAGCTCCTGTGACTAATTGTTTTTTTATTTTAAACAACGTTAATATTTTTAAAATGTCTGTCAAGACAGTTCTTAAACATATTAACGCTGGTAGAATGAACGACTGATGCGGGGAAGATTATTCCATTTATCAATTACTTTAAACGTAAAGAAGTTTTTAGCGATATTAGTAATGAAACGTCTGCCATGCAACTTAAATCCATTATTATGAGTATTACTATTATCGAAAGTGAACAATGTCAAAATTTACATTATCGATGTTATTAACGATTTTGAAAACTTCAATAAGCTCACCCCTTAATCTTCTAGTTTCAAGTGAATACAGGTCTAACTCTTTAATCCTATCTTCATAAGGCTTGTTGCACAATGACGGAATTAGTTTCGTGGCACGACGCTGAACCCTTTCTAACCTATCAATATCCTCACGCAAGTACGGGCACCAAAACTGAATGGCATATTCTAAATGAGGCCTGACTAGGGGCTTGTAAAAGGGCAATATAATATCCTTTGATTTAAATTCGAAATTACACGCTATGAAGCCTAACATCCTATTAGCTTTTGCGCAAGACTCCAGGCACTGGTTCCTAACCTTTAAATCCTTAGATACGCATACGCCTAAATCTACTTCCTTGTCAACGCTCGCTAACTCCCTATTACCCATCGTGTACGTGTAATTATTGTTGCGAGAACCTATATGCAAAACTTTATATTTGTCTACGTTAACTTGCATCTGCCACTTATCTGTCCACTCCATAATCCTATTTACATCATCTTGGAGCCTATTACTATCATCCTCGTTAACAACCTTACCGCCTATTTTAGTATCGTCCGTGATCTACAGAAGCTAAGGCTACAAAGACCCTAAGATCCACTCTAAGGTTAGCCCGAGAGAAAGGAAAGAGTAGGGGGTGAAGAGAAGAGAATAAGGGGTTAAGTAAGGAGCAACACCTATCATTCGTGGGTTAACTTTCATTCAGAAAAAGAGAAAAAAGACTCGCCATCATCATCCGCCGGCCACTGCCGACAAGTCAGAAAAATAGTCAGAGAATAGGAGAGGGGTGAAAGATGAAAAGAAGTAAAATAAGAACGCTTACAAACCATGCAAACACAGTCTTAACTCATAGTCATACCATGCAAACTACAAACATGCAAGAAAAGAGAGTTACAGACATGCAAAGTAAAAAAAAAAAAAAAAAAAAGTAGGTAAAGTTAAACAAAAAGTGGGTTAGTTTACGCTACGAGCTACATCTACATTCGTGTTAATCTAATTTTTTTTTTTTTTTTAAATAATTTTATTGCTGGCATCACACGCTGGCATGTCACAAGCTGGCATTCATCGTCAACAGACTCATCCTCGAGCACCACCACCAGAGCTCCTGTTGCTAACTTTGTTTTTTTTATATTAAACAACGTTAATACTTTTAAAATGTCTGTCAAGACGGTTCTTAAACATATTAACGCTGGTAGAATGAACGACTGACGCAGGAAGATTATTCCATTTATCAATTACTTTAAACGTAAAGACGTTTTTAGCGATATTAGTAATGAAACGTCTGCCACGCAACTTAAATCCGTTATTGCAAGTATTACTATTATCGAAAGTGAGCAATGTCAAAATTTACATTATCGATGTTATTAACAATTTTGAAAACTTCAATAAGCTCCCCCCTTAATCTTCTAGTTTTGAGTGAATACAGGTCTAACTCTTTAATCGTATCTTCATAAGGCTTATTGCGCAATGACGGAATAAGTTTTGTGGCACGACGCTGAACCCTTTCTAACCTATCAATATCCTCACACAAGTACAGGCACCAAAACTGAACTGCATATTCTAAATGAGGCCTGACTACTGACTAGGGACTTGTAAAGGGGCAATATAATATCCTTTGATTTAAATTCGAAATTACGTGCTATGAAGCCTAACATCCTATTAGCTTTTGCGCAAGACTCCAGGCACTGGTTCCTAACCTTTAAATCCTTAGATACGCATATGCCTAAATCTCGCTAACTCCCTATCATCCATCGTGTACATGTAATTATTGTTGCGAGAACCTATATGCAAAACTTTACATTTGTCTACGTTAAATTGCATCTGCCACTTATCTGTCCACTCCATAATTCTATTTACATCGTCTTGGATCCTATTTCTATCATCCTCGTTAACAACCTTACCACCTATTTTAGTATCATCCACGAATTTTGACACGTTACTAGTCAATCCTACATCTATGTCATTAATGTAAATTACGAATAGCAATGGGCCTAACACTGAACCCTGTGGGACACCACTACCTACATCTAACCACCCGGATTCACTACCATTAACTACGACCCTCTGCCTCCTAGCACGAAGCCATTCTTCTAATCAGTTAGCTACCTGACCGCGTATACTGCACGCTTTAACCTTCGCAATTAGTCTCCTATGCGGAACTGTATCGAACGCCTTTTTAAAATCTAAATAAATAACGTCAGCTACTCTATGCCTATCATATTCGCGCACTATTTCATGATGAGACATAGGTGTATGGTTATGACATTGAAACAAAACAGCAGTCATTGCAATGGAAGTGCGTGATAGTAGCCATTATTCAAATGCACAAAATGTGATCAAATACGCAAAATTACTTCACAAAACAGTAAATATTGAGAGAAAATAAGATATCAACAAGCAGTAACCATCTTTGGACACAGACTGAGTCACACTACAACATGCACCACACAACACACATGCAGCATAACCAGTTCAGGAACTTTTTGAACACACCTTGTAAACCACACCTCAATAGCATTTGTGTCAGGGTTGGCCCAATTGGACCCAACCAAGTTCTCAGGAAAAAAAATACAAAACCCATGCAACTGGGTTTTTTTTGTTTTTACAAAATCAATCAATGAGTCACCAATAAAATAATATAATAGATTAATTCTTGCACAGTACTGTACTCATTACTAAAATACTGAACAGTACACTGAAATATGAAATATGGATCAATAAAACATTCCACATTCACACAACTTGACTGTGATTACAAACATTAATTACTTGAGCATTTTACTTTCAAGCAAAACATATACCCGACTGCCTAATGAAAAAACAACTCATGGTAAATAGTTATTTTTGTAATAAGCTCTTAGTTATTTAGCTCTATTCTTATACTATTTCTTATACTATTTTGGTTGAGAGCAGTCACCTTTCTTTGGGACAGGCCAAATGAAAGCAAACTTCCAGCACAAAGAGAAAGTACCAGATGAAAGAGTTTGCTTAAGCAGGATGTCAGCAGAAAAGTACGGTACAGTTCTTGAGAACAACAGGAGGAACACCATCAAGACCCTACACCTTCTAAAGTTGAGCACAGATAGGGCAGAAAGAACATCTTTGGAAGAGATTCTAATTTCAGACATAATTAAGTCAGAGGGAGGAGGAGATGGAGGACCAGGGTTGAGTTGGAGGTGAAAGTTTGAGTAAAGAGTTTAGCTTTGTCAGGAGAAGAGAGCAACTAAGCCAATGGAATGGGAAAGGGGAGGGAAAGTAGTAGTAAAGTTATTGGAGAGGTGCTATTGCAAGTTCCCTCATAACCTCATAATCACTGAATAGAACCAAATCTAAGATTGCTTGATCCCTAGTTGGTTTGTCTACAAATTGCATTAGAAAATTATCATTACAGATAGTAGTAGTTACCTTCCCTATTATTTCCTTCTAAATGGTTCCAGTCTATACGAGGGAGGTTGAAATCTCCCATAATTGGTGTTCTAGCTCTACAACCTTTTAGTTCCTGAACCATACTATCAACTTCCTGTGTTTGGTTTGAAGGTCTGTAAAATACACCTATCCAAATGCACTCTTTACTTGATACACAAATTGTCCATTCTCTTATAAATATACATTGTATAGGGCCACTAAACTCATACTCTCCTATTATGTCATCGAATACTGCATCGCTAATCCAAGCCTCACTAATAGATTACATCCTCGTGTTTCAATAATCATAATTTTTTTTATTCCTACAACTGTGTGCATTTGTATAAAACTGCTTCAACTCCTGTTTTAACTGGTTCACTATTTTTGGCTATAGGCTACAATGACTACAGATGACTTAAGAACTCTGAAAGAAGATACTACTTCATTGAATGTATAAACTTAACATTCAGCTTGGAACTACACTTAATGACTCAGATTATTTACCTTCTAATATATTTTCTATTTCCAGCATCCTTTCTGCTCCAGGCCTGTCAGTATCTTGTAAAACATATACATGAGCAAAGTCAAGAGCATTCTTGGATTGTGTGGTATTGAACAGAACAATGCCATATAGGTCTTGATCATTTCCTATAATTTTTCGAGAAACTGTGGAGTGGGCACACTGAAAGCAAATACAATTATAGTTATTGGAATTCAAATTAAATTTACAGCAAAGAGACAAAGACTAAAGAGTTTTTTACCAACCATACCTAACCCTATATTATCATTAGTACTATAACCAGTGGTGGGCACCGTTAACCAAAAAGTTAACTTCGTTAACCGCTAATCCGTTAACCAAAAAGTTAACTTCGTTAACCGTTAACCGTTAAACATGTAACGGAAGTTACCGATAAACCGTTAACGTTAACTTTTATTATAAAAAAAAATGAAAAAAACAATATATATATAATTTAATTTTCCCTCTTCTTCTCGTTCTCCATTTTGTCCATGAGATGCATGTTGCCCTTCATGAAAATTAGCATATCAAAGTTTTCATCAGACAGGGATGATCTCTTGGCCCTCAGGATGTCCTTGCCCATAGAGAACAAACGCTCCACTGCAGCACTGGAGGGGATGGCTGTGTTGAACTTGATGAACAAGTCCACCAACACTTGCTCACCCAAGAAGGCAGCATCTGTCAGCAAGTCCTTGGAGTTGGTCTCCAGCCAGGTCTTGACCAAGTTCTGGGCCTTGCCCTTGAGTGACCTGTGGCTTCTGCTGCTCTCTTTGTCTGGATGACAGCACTGAAGAAGTCATCCTCCTCCTCCTCGTTGTTGCTGCCCACTTTGTAATTGTTACATATATATTATTGAAAGTGCCTTAAAATGCTCGTGATATTTCTTGAAAGAAGTTGAAACATTCAACTCAAATGGCAAATCTTTCCGCCTGATTTTACAGTCGACCATGTTTTGCTCAAACCAATGCCATAAATAACTACCATATTTGGTAAGACACAAATTGTGGCGACGGAAACAAATATATCGCCTGATTTTGCACTGCGGAAATGGAAATTCGTTCATCACTATTAACAGTGGCGGATTAATTGCGCACCTGCTCGCACTGAAAATAATAGAAACTTTTAAACGTTTATTTATGAATTTTTTGGGTTAACGGACTTGAGTTAACGGAAGTTAAATGTAACGGAAGTTAATTAGTCCGATAATGATTTTCAAAGTTAACTTAAAAGTTAAATCGTTAACGAAAAAGTTAACTTCGTTAATTAACGATTAACGGATTAACGGTTTGTGCCCAGCTTTGACTATAACTAACTAAATTTGTCCAAGTATTGGCTCACAGTGCAAACCCCCCCAAAAGACTGTGTATATTGCCAGTGTTAAGTTGTAAGAATAGCAATGTCTTAGCCCCTATCCTGGGGATAGCACAGTACAGGTAGATAGGTCCATTTATATTTTAAAGTCTATAATTTTACAATAGGTTGAACCAATAGAAGCAAAGGAATTACTAGCAGGGTTACCATTAAAATATCTTTCAAAAACAATCTTGATATAAAACAGTTTTTCTTGTATATTTTATTTTTCTTAGTTTCTAAGGCTAGAATAAAAAGATATTGGATAATATTACATTTTAGGGGCACCAAATTTCAGTGATCCACACGTTTTATACTTGGGCCAATCAGGGCAACTCTTACATCTGGGTTAGGTAGTCATTCTTGGTTGGTTAGTTATTTCCCATGTAACCAACTTTCAGCCAATCAGAGGTAAAAAAAAAAAAAAAACCTGGCATCCCCAAAACTTAATGTTTACCAATATTTTGTTAATGTTCAACTTTATTCACTTTTAACAATAACAACAATAATTAAATTTACTCGTGCACTTGAAGAAGACTGTTCAACAACTGTCAAAGAATTGGCCCAGAAACTCAATTCATCCCCATCCACCATCCATCGACATTTGCAACAACTCGGGAAAGTGCCTAAGTTAGGAAAATTATTGCCACATGAATTGTTGGTTGACAATCTGAGGGTGCGGGTAAATATTAGCACAGCTCTTCATTCCCGTGAACTCCAAGATCCATTTTTGCACCATTTAGTGACTGGTGATGAAAAATGGATACTGTACCAGAATGTTAAGTGCCGTTGACAGTGGGTTTGTGCCGGAGAACCAGCGACACCACAGCCAAAACCAAATCTTCATCACCCTCGGAAGGTGTTGCTTAGTGTTTGGTGGGATAAAGGTGGTGCAATACACTTTGAAACCTTACCACACAACCAAACAATCACCGCTCAAGTCTACTGTCAACAACTGGATCGATTGAACACTGCACTAAAAGAAAAGAGACCTTCTTTGGTTAATCGGAAAGGAATCATGTTCCACCATGACAACACACATCCTCATACCGCTCAGATCACTTCTGCAAAAATTGAGGAGCTTGGGTGGGAAAAACTTCCACATCCTCCATATCTCCAGACCTTGCGCCTTCAGATTATCATCTCTTCAGGAGTCTGCAAAACTATCTTGATGAGAAACAGTATACTTCTTTAGATGACCTACACACCAGTCTTTGTACGTTTTTTGCCTCAAAACTGCCTGAATTTTCTAAACATGGTATTGAAAAGCTTGTAGGACATTGGCAGAGTGTCATTGATTCCGATGGAAAATATATACTAGATTAGAAAGTTTCAGTTGTTTTTTTTTTGTCCTTCAAATTCCAATCTAAAAAATGACATTACTTATGGGATGACCTGATATATATACAACCTTTCAAATGTTCTGTGCGATGATTCCTCATTTAACAAAGGTGAAGCTTGTCACCCCTCCCCTCTAGTTGGCCTGGTGAAGTAGAGAGTTGGCTTCTTGTACACTCCACCTCACATAGCCAGGTACACCCAGCTCATTGAGGATTGTTCTGAGTTAGGCATCTAATCTTCTTTGGAAGATGTCCACTGCAACACCACTCTTGTTCCTTAGTTCCATGAGCAGCTGATTAAACAGTCTTGTTCCTCTCGCAACAAAACTATTTTCTTTCAGGATTAAGGATGTTCCGTTTAGCCTTTAATTTGGGAACTTGACACAGCCTTCCTTTTCTACTTTCCACTGCTGTTTGGGGGTTATAGGGTTCAGAGTAAGATTAGGGGCTAGTTTCTCCATTATTTTCCAAGTGTAAATAATGGTGTATTTCTCTCTTCTCCTTTCCAGTGAATATAGGTTTAATTCGTGTAACCTTTCCCAGTAATTTAGTTCTTTGCACCCATTGATCTTGGCTGTGAAGCTTCTCTGAATCCCTTCTAGCTGTCTAATGTCTTATTTTTTATATGGGCATTGGGCATGTTAGGACTGAGCAGGGCTGGGATACTCGTACTCAGTACTTATACTCATTAGGTACTCTTGAGTACCACTTTTGAAGTACTTGCACTCAAATTTTAAAATTCAAGTACTTGTACTTGGGATGTAAAGTACTTGTGAGTAGTTTATGAGTACTTCACAAATTTTTGTGTTTTCAGAAATGTAATTAGATATGGCAAAAATATTAAATAATTTTGAAATCCCCCCCCCCAAAGTCATCAAGGGATGTAAGAGCAAGATGCATATACTGTGACACACTCATATCAGGAAATATGAAAACATCCAATTTCATCAAACACATGAAGGTAAGTGTTGTCATTTACTTTAGCATTTAAAATAAGGATCAAATGAAGTTCTATATATATTGTTATTGATTATTATTATATGATTTTCAGAAAAAGCATCCTTCAGTTGACATCACAGCAGCAAAAGGGAAAACAATGGATAAATCTTCAAATGAATGCCTAAGCCTAGATTTTTTCATTTCATCACCCACAAAGTATGGTGCAAATCATCCAAAGCAAAAAAGTATGACTGATGCTATAGTTGAAATGATTGCTGGAGACCTACCTTTCACACTAGTAGAAAGTCCAAGATTTCAAAAACTCATGAACATAGCTGACCCTAAGTTTGCCATACCAAATGGCAAATTTCTTGCATCAAAATTATTAGTGGACAAAAAATGTTCAATAGAGGGATCAGTAAAAGAAATTTTGGAAAGTGCAGAACATGTATGTCTGACTATTGATTTATGGTCCAATCGCCAGATCAAAGGGTTTATTGGTGTGACAGGACACAGCATAATAAACTGGACCATGAAGTCATTCATGCTGGCTTGCAGAAGATTCAAAGGTCAGCACACAGCAGAGCACATTCATCAACAATATTTAGAGATAGTGGACCAGTTTAATATAGGTACTAAAGTAACCAATATTGTTACTGACAGTGCTGCCAACATCACCAAAGCTTTCAAAGTATGCTTACCAAACTTTGAAAATGAAGGTCAAGATCAGTCAGATGAAGACTTAGACTCTGACTGTGAAATTAGTGATAGTGAAATGGATATACTTCCAGAAGATTTCAAAGGATTTGAAATCTTCCACCACCTTCCACAGCATCAACCGTGTTTTGCCCACACAAATCAGCTTGCAGTTAAAGATGGCTTAGCTCATGCATCTCCTGCTCTTACAAGAATTATTGACAGAATTTCTAAGCTTGTTGCTTTTGTTCGAAAATCTACATTAACAACAGACCTGTTAGAACAAGAAAAAAGGCTGCAGCCAGCAAACTTGACAAGATGGAATTCACAACTCACAATGATTAAATCAGTTTTGAATATTTCAAAAGATAAATTAAACAAACTGGAGACAGTGAAAATCACAAGCTATAAAGAACAGTATTACAAGAAATGCGTGAGATTCTCGAACCTTTTGAGGAAGTAACACTCTTATGTGCAAAAAGAAAAATCTGTGAGCGCAAGTCTAGTGATACCATCACTCAAAGGGTTGAAACACGAATTAAGCACTTTGAATGCAGCATACAATTGCAACATGATGACTGCTCTTCGTGCAGCTATTGACAAAAGGCTGACTCAATATGAATTTAATGATGTTTACATATTTACCACCATGCTTGATTCCAGATTTAAACTTAGATGGTGCTGTGATACAGAGCACCGCAACTCTAACAAAACAGCATTAATTGCAAAAGTATCAGCGATAAATATGACAGTTGACGATAATCCACCCAAAAAACAAAAGCTAATGAAAGCAAATCCTGGACCAAGCATTTTTGACTTCATGGATAATAATCAAGAAACTTCTTCTGTCCCTGTGGAGTAGGGTGTGCACCCAGTTCTTGCTACCTGGGAAATTCCTGGTTCCTAGATTTCAGGAACCGAACCGAGAACCGAAAAGATTTCCCGGTTCCTATACACTCTAAAAACAGGAATACTACGATGTAGTAAATAAACTTAAATCTCCAAAGAATGTAAAAAATCAAGAAAATTTTGATGCCAGCAAAGAATTCAAACTGTTTGAAGCGACAGGGAATCGCACAGAAAAGCTGGATCGATTGCGAGCTGCACTTCTAACAATTAAGCCTACAAGCGTTGAAAGTGAACGAGCTTTTTCAGCAGCTAGTCTATTTCTTTCAAAGATTCGTTCTCAATTATCTGATGCGGTTCTAAATGCTCAAATTTTCTTTAAATACTTCATAAATGATGTAAAACAAGATAAATAAACATAATTGATCTCAATGCTTAGATTTTTTTGCCAATTAGAATAAGTTTAATTTTACGAACAATGGTTAAAACAAAAATTTGTCGGTTTTTTTCCCGGGATTTCCCGGTTCCCGATAATTTTTCTGGTATCGGTCCCGGTTCCTAAGTTTTGGTACTCGTGCACACCCTGTTGTGGAGAGACTATTCAGTATTGCAGGGAACATCTTCCATCCAAATAGATGTTCTTTGAAGGATACAACTTTCCAAGATATTAGGTTTGTTAGATGTAACAAGTAACATTAACTACTAAAGCTGGTAGGAATAAATTACTCATTAAAATCAGTTAGGCTTATGTTATTTAATATAATTGTGGAGATTCATTTTAAATAATTCTGAATTTAAATTTGGAATTAAATTGTTAATTTTGAATTTAAATTTGTAATTGTAGATATTTGAAATAATTTAGAATTTGAGTGGTGAGCAGTGAGTGGTGTGTGGGTGATTGTAGTGGTGAGTGTTGCTTCACGTTTATCTCATGTCTCTTGGAGTGTGTGATTAATAAACATTATGTAAACTGTGTCATTGACTATCTACATAAATTACACTGCGTACCACAGCCACCTACACAATCAATTTTGCAGAGCGCACCTTTTGTAAATTTTACCTTAAATACATGTTGAATAAATTTGTAATCTTTTTCTAATAAATTTGGAAAAAAGGACAGCACTCAGTTGGAGAGTGAAGGGGATGGAGGAGGTCACATTTAGCATTTCAGGTCATATTTCAGACTCTGGAAATGAATGTACTCATGTATGTACTCATGAGTACTTTTCTGAGTACCAGTACTTGTACTCATACTCAGACAAAACACAAGGGCAGATCCAGCCTTCTGGGCAGACCATTTTCCAAAATTTGAAAAGTAAAAAATGCGTACGGAACTATTGTAAATCGTGAAATTTTCACTAGCACCTTTTTGGCAGAAGTACATTTTCAAGTTGCTATAACATATTTTTAAATGAAATGAAAGATATAAAAATAAAACAATGGAAAATTACATTATATTTATCAAAATATTATATAATTAAATATTATATATTATTAAAATATCATATAATAAAAAAATTCACTGAAAATTCTGACCATCTTCCGGAAGATGGTCTAAATCCACCCCTGAAACACCTAGTACTCGTACTCACACTTGTATAAATCTGAAGTACTCGTACTCATGCAGTCCATACTTGTCACAGCCCTGGGACTGAGCAGTATTCCAATTTGGGTATGATCAGTGTTTTCAACAGAGGAATTATTATATTCCTGTCCCTTTGTTTAAAGGTTCTCAGTATCTGTCTAGTTATTCTTTTTGCTGTTTACTTTTATCTTATTTTGTGTTTCAAATTTCACATCATCACAACTCCTAAATCTTTTGCTTTGGAATTTCTCTGAATTTCCTCTCCATTTGGGTATAGTATTTCATGGATTTTAGGTCTTCCCTTCTTCTGTACCTTAACAGTTTAAATTTCTCAGTGTTAAACTTCATATTGTTGTCTTACAACCACTTGTACATCCTGTTCATGTCAGTTTGTAGAGATCCTATATCTTCTGAGTTTCTTATTTTTCTACTGATCTTTGTGTCATTGGCAAAGGATGTTACTGTGCTGTCTCTGGTAACATCCTCATCTAGACTATGTCAGTTAGCATGATTATGAAGAGTAGTGGAGCTGAAAACCTCTGATTCTGATGAAAATACTCCTTGTACTGTAACGACTTGCCGCCACTCACTAAGGAAATTATATATCCATTTCCCTACTTTTCCTGTTATTCCCATATACAGTGTGTCCGTAAAGTCATGGTGGGATTTTAAATAGCTATATTATTGCAACGAAACATGATAATGAGATGAAAAAAAGGCAAATTGAAGAAAAACTCTTAAAAGAATAACTTTATTTAACGTAGTTCGATATGGGCTCCTCTGGTAGCCCTGCAGACATCTAGGCGGTGATTCAATTCCAGCCACACATGCCCAAGAACATCAGGAGTGACGGATGCGATAGCTTCCGTGATTCGCTTGTGCAAGTGATGAATATCCCTAATGGGTACACTGTACACGCTTTGCTTGACGTAACCCCACAAATAAAAGTCCAAAGGTGTCAGGTCCAGAGAGCGTGGAGGCCATGGCTTCCATCCTCCTCTTCCTATCCATCTCTGTGGAAATTTTTCATTAAGGAATTCTCGAACAACGTTGGCATAGTGCGGAGGAGCACCATCTTGCTGAAAGATGACATTATTGTCAATAAATTGGGGTACTGCAAAATGTTCCAACATAGTGAGGTAGTTGTGTGACGCCACAGTGGGTTCAGCGAAGAAAAATGGGCCAATCACTCGATCTCGTGCTAGAGCACACCACACATTAACTTTCGGGCTATTACGCTCATGTTCAACATAGGCATGTGGACAGCCTAGACTAACTATGAGATAAAGGTTAAGCTTAGCCTAGACTAACTACAAGATACAACTTTGAGAGTTGTTCTTAAATTTGGCATTGTTTCATCTCATTATCATGTTTCATTGCAATAATATAGCTATTTAAAATCCCACCATGACTTTACGGACACACATCACCGCCTAGATGTCTGCAGGGCTACCAGAGGAGCCCATATCGAACTACGTTAAATAAAGTTATTCTTCAATTTGCCTTTTTTTCATCTCATTATCATGTTTCGTTGCAATAATATAGCTATTTAAAATCCCACCATGACTTTATGGACACACTGTACTTCAGTTTATGTATTATGATTCTATGGTCACACTTGTTGAATGCTTTGGCAAAGTCTGTGTATATTACATCATAGTTTTCATTACTTTCCAGTGCATCAATAATGTTGTAGTGTTCCATTAGTTGTGATAGGCATGATCTGCCTGACCAGAATCCACATTGGTTATCATTTAATTTTTTTCTGAGTTTCCAAAAAGTCACAGACTTTTTCTCTAATTATTCTATCAAATATCAGGTCATCCATAAGTAATGTCATTTTTTTACCTTTATTTCCAAATGAAAATAAAACTGCATCAAAATAAATTTTAATCAATTTAATATTTTCCTTCACTTTCTATGACTCTCTGCCACCTCTCTACAAGCATTTCAATTCCATATCAATTGATAAAATTCCTTCGGTTTAGATGCAAAAAACTCGGAGAGGGCAATGTTGATAGCCTCGAAACTTTCAAGTTCTTTCCCATCAGGGTAGTTTTGAAGACTTCTGAATAGGTGGTAATCTGATGGTGCAAGGTCTGGTGAATACGGAAGATGTGGAATTTTTTCCCCCAAGCTGTTCAGTTTTGGCAGTGGTGATTTGAGCAGTATGAGGATGCACGCTGTCCTGTTGAAACACACCACTCTTGCGACTGGCCAAAGAAGGACATTTTGTTTGCAATGCAATGTTCCATCTTTGAAGTTGCTGACAGTGGACTTCAGCTGTAATGGTTTGATTGGGCTGCAACAGTTCAAAATAAACCACTCCTTAAATATCCCACTAAATGCACAGCAAAACCTTCCTGGGGTACAGATGTCCTCTTGGCTGTGGTGTAGCAGATTTCCCAGCACTAACCCACTGCCAATGACACTTAACATTGTGATGAAGCACCCAATTTTCATCCCCAGTAATGAGTCAATTCAGAAACGGTGCTTGAAGTTGCCGAGAATGCAATGAAGAGCAAATGTTCATGGTCATCTCTACAGTTGTCTGGTGACAACGTATCGTATGGAGAACCCACTTGCCAAGTTTTGACACTTTTCCCAGTCATTGCAGGTGGCAATGAACTGTGGAACTGGTCAAATTTAGTCGCTGGGCAAGTTCTTCAACAGTTACAGCAGGATTTTCTTCAAGTGTAGCTATTAGAAGGTCATCATTGAACTCAACAGGTTGGCCTGAGCGCGCTTCATCAGTTAAGCTATAGCCACCAGACCTAAACTTCTGGAACCATCTTTGACATTTCCTTACATTTAAAGCTTCCTCCCCATAAATATCCTGAATATTTTTTGCAGCTACAGTCGCGTTATTTCCTTTTCTAAACTCATAAAGCATTACATGCCTGGTGTGTTCCTCTGACACCTCCATCTTATCCGTAAGGGTGAAATAAACAAAGATTGTTAACATGATGAAACTTCACTTAGAGTGAGAAGTAACATGTCTAAACACAAAAATTCGAGTTTTCCACAAAATATACAGAGAAACATGTGCAAACACGATGCGAGTTTAGCAATGCAAAAAAACGACATTACTTATGGGATGACCTGATATTTTAGTGAGACGAGATGTAAGCAACATTGGCCCTTAGTTTTTGGCCTCAGATCGATCTCCTTCTTTATATATTGGGACTATGCTCACTCTCTTCAGGATGCCTGGTATTTCTCCCATGCCTAGTGATTGTCTCCATATCCAATATAGGTGCTCAGTGATTGCATTCTTGCAGTTTTTGATCAGTGTGGCATTCCATTTGTCCAGTCCTGCCACTGAGTGTGCTTTTAGTTTCTCTATAGCTCATGTAATATCATCTGTCATAAAGTCAAAGTCTGTTATACCGGGTGTCTCAAAATAGATGGAACCCATTGACATGATAATAATTTATTACTCAGAAAATAAACTCCAAAAAAGATTACATTTCCTGGCAGCTGATATGATAACAATTAAAAACTGAAGATTTGAGGTCTCTAGATCAAAGGATACATTTATTAGAGCACATGTTCCAAATGACCGCCGTTGCGCTGCAGACACACTTGAAGCCGACGAGCGAAGTTGTCAATCACCCTGACACCCTGCACAGAGTGCAAGGGCCTCTGAAGCACCTCGTCTGGGGCTTGTGTGCCCCAGAACACATTGTTCTTGCTATTGACATACCCACTGAGCAAGAAGTGTGTGCTTCGTCGCTGAACCAAACATCATCAAGAAAGTCAGGATCCTCTTCGATCTTGTTCTCGAACCATCGGCACATCACAACACGTTTTGCCATGTCAGCTGGTGTGAGTTTATGCTTGATCTGGATCCTGTATGGGTACAGCTGAAGATCCTTGATCAAGATTCTTTGCACTGACGCACGTGAAAGACCCAGATCTTGGCAACGTCTTCGGATTGACTTTTTCGGACTCCTTCCGACAGAATCTCTCACCGCATTCACATTGTCAGGAGATCTTGCAGTCACCTTCCTGCCAGATCTGGGTGTTTCTGCTTTCTTGTTGAGATTGTTTACTGATCCTGTGGCTTGAAATTGTGTGCCCAACGATAAATTTGGCTTTTCTGGGGATAATTGTTGAAGTTGAACTTCCTGCGAAATTTCGCTTGCACAGTTTTGAATGATTTCGTCTCCAAATAAGTAGTGACGCAAAAAAATTTTTCCTCCTTTGTCCAAGGCATTTTGATTGATAATTATTAGTTGTTATCGTCTCCTCTCTTCAAATCTGAAAAAATAGAAGGAGAACATTAATATTGGCAGAATTATTAGCAGTGAAATGGGTTGCATGTATATTGAGACACCCTGTACTTTCCCCTCGTAGTTCTTCTTCAAAGAATGTGTTTCTATCGCATATCAGTTTGTCAGCTTTTGGGATACTGAAAGACGATTTGCACTGAGCTCTTAATATTTCAGATACTTCTGTTAGATCATCAGATAAAGTAGTCTTCATTTTTCAAAGGTCTGACTTTTTTTCAAATTTGCAATATCCTCTTGTGTAATGTGAGTTACATAACATGGGATGTGCACAGATGCATTGCCCATCCTGATATCTGCAGTGGCCTGTTGTGTAGTATTTACAGGTGGTATCTTCTATGCTTCTATTTCTTGTCAATCTGATTATTCTCTATTTTTAATTTTGGTATCATTATTTTCATCGTAATTATTTTTACTAACATTATTGTCATTTCTTATGTTTTCAGTTTTTGTTGGCTGTTTATGTGCTACATTTTTAGTTTTTAGTTTTTTATCATTTTCCTCATTGGGCAGTTTTACTACATCACAAATTTTACTTATCTCTTTTCTTTCTTTTATATCTTCAATCAGAGTTATATTTTTATTATATATATATATATATATATATATATATAATATATATAATATATATATATATATATAGGTGGGCGGGCGGAAAGTAGCTCCCTATTTTGGATTGGTAAAAAAATACGTATATTATCCATTTATTTCAGAAGAAATAATATGGTAGGTTTTCTCTAAAATTCAATGTGGGCTCCAACTCTTTCCACCAGCTTCTGGAGCCGCCCAGGAATGGCATCCACTGACTTTAGCAGGAACTCTGGCGGGATGGAGGACATGACTTCCCGAATTCGGTCCTCCAGTTCTTCCAATGTCCTCGGTTTGGTGCGGTAGACTTCTTCCTTTACCCACCCACAAAGAAAGAAGTCGCACGGTGTCAAGTCGGGGCTCCTGGCTGGCCATTGATGTGGACCATGATGACCCATCCAACGCCCAGGGAAGTGGGCATCCAGCCACTCACGGACAACAAGAGCGAAGTGCGGAGGGGCACCATCTTGCATAAATATCAGATCGTCGATGTTCTCCCATGTGCTGACAACCGGCCAGACCTCGTTTCGCAACATAGCAAGGTACCGCTCAGCATTCATGGTGTTGCGCAGAAGAAACGGGCCCACAACCTGATCTGAGGTCATACCACACCACACCGTTACACTGAACCGATTCTGCCATTTTTCAGCGGTAACCATGGGATCCTCTCCTGCCCAGTAGTGGCAATTGTGGCAGTTGACAAAGCCTCCGACGTGGAACACCGCCTCGTCGCTCCAGAGGATGTTGCGGAAGAGATGGGGCCAGTCTTCATGCCAAGCCAGCATGATTTCCCCGAACTCTATGCGAATGTCGCAGTCCTCGTCCAAGAGAGATTGGCAGTAATGCGGCTTCCACGCACGCCAGTTCAGCTCCTTCTTCAGCACAGTTCGCACTGAGTAGCGGGAGAGTCCACTTTCCCGAGCTGCCTGGCGAGTTGACTTTCGTGGACTCCGTGCGAACATTTCCTGAACTGCCTGCACCGTCTCCTGGGCCCTGGATGTCGAAGGGCGACCACATCTTCGAACATCTGCCACAGACCCCGTGGTCATGAGCTTCGAGTGGCAGTTCTTGATTGTTTTCGGGTCCACTTGGGCACGTGGTCTGTGAATGGCCCGCCACCATCTTTGAACTCAAACGACAGATTGCCAAACTTCGTACCGTGCCGCCAACTGGGCACGCTCCTGCAGTGTTAAACGCTCAGCCATGTTACCCTTCAATCTGAAATGAAAAAAAAAAATGAACGTTACAATTGTACCACTTTAGAGAACACAAAGAGAACACTTTAGAGAAAAAAAGATTACCATTACAATTGTACCACTTTAGAGAACACACCATAACAATATAACAATACAATCACAATTTATACATAATTTATATGTAATTTAAATTAGGGAGCTACTTTCCGCCCACCCTGTATATATATATATATATATATATATATATATATATAATATATATATATATAATATATATATGTATAATATATATATATATATAATATTTAGGAGAAATCCAATGACAAGGAGAAATGTAAATGCCATGAAAAGTCTTCTTTAATGCGCAATGTTTCGAGCAATACGCTCATCTTCAGGCTGTTTAATAACAATGTGAAATTAAAATCAATATTGAATGAAAAACAAGACAAAGAAAATTTCTATAACCTATTCATAAAGGCAAATTTTAAAAGACTGAGAAAAGAGGGTTAAATTCTAAGTTATACAGATTTACATATAAAAATTAAGAAGCTATTTTTAAATACATATAGTAAATGTGAAATTAATACACTGGAAAAATTAACAATAGTACACTGGAATAATGAAACTAACTAACCTTTCACTGCAATTTCCGAGGCTAACTGATTTAAGCAGAGGCAAGACGAGAAAACAAAAGATGGCGAGGGCGATTGGGGAAGGGGGGATTATAAGGAATTGGGGAAGGAGGAGGGATTATAACAAATTTAGAGGGACGGCTGATGAGTCAACATTTAGAGTAGGGGACAATGTTTTAATGTAAAGCGATTCCAAAATTCTTAGTGAGTTGGGACAAGTATTACACCCAAGAATTTTAAAATTGTCTAAAGTGACAATCGCCCTCGCCATCTTTTGTTTTCTCGTCTTGCCTCTGCTTAAATCAGTTAGCCTCGGAAATTGCAGTGAAAGGTTAGTTAGTTTCATTATTCCAGTGTACTATTGTTAATTTTTCCAGTGTATTAATTTCACATTTACTATATGTATTTAAAAATAGCTTCTTAATTTTTATATGTAAATCTGTATAACTTAGAATTTAACCCTCTTTTCTCAGTCTTTTAAAATTTGCCTTTATGAATAGGTTATAGAAATTTTTTGTCTTGTTTTTCATTCAATATTGATTTTAATTTCACATTGTTATTAAACAGCCTGAAGATGAGCGTATTGCTCGAAACGTTGCGCATTAAAGAAGACTTTTCATGGCATTTACATTTCTCCTTGTCATTGGATTTCTCCTAAATATTAAATTGAAGCTCTGTAGAAGCAACCCGCATGATATATATATATATATATATATATATATATATATATATATATATATATATATACACTATATATATATATATATATATATACAGGGTGGGCCGTAAGTTTCCATACATAGGAAAAATTAAACGTTTGTTTTTATGTTTCAGATACCCTAAGAATATGCGTTTGACGTAAGATCTTGTTTACTGAAGCAGCAAATTTTTACGTCAATGGAGAGGTTAATCGGCAAAACATATGTTATTGGAGTAATGCTAACCCTAACTGGCTGAGTCCGACGAAGATGCAAGGTGCCGGTAAAGTGATGGTTGGGCCGGGATATGGGGTGACAGAATTATTGGACCAATTTTTGTCAGTGGAAATCTTAATGCCGAAAGGTATCTTAACATGTTGCAAGAAGAGATTTTCCCATCCCTGCTAAACGAGGAAGGTAACTTCCCAGTTTACTTCCAGCAAGATGGAGCTCCACCTCATTATGGTCTTCACGTGCGTCGGTATTTGGATCAGCAGTTTCCGGATGCTTGGATTGGTCGGCGTGGTCCTGTGGAGTGGCCTCCCAGATCCCCAGATCTCACCCCCTTGATTTCTATCTTTGGGGGCACTTGAAGGCCATGGTGTATCAGGAAAAGATACGAGACATAAATCATCTAAAGGAACGTATCACCAACGCCATTACAAGCATAACGTCAACTGTGCTAATGCGTGTTCATCAACAGTGGGGAACACGTATTGAAATGTGTTTTCAAAACAATGGCAACCATGTAGAGCATATTATATAAATAAAAATGGTTGTCCATAAAAAATGTTTATTTTTCCTATGTATGGAAACTTACGGCCCACCCTGTATATATATATATATATATATATATATATTTTTTTTTTTAATTGGGTTGTTTAACCTCCTTCGCAACATCTAAGGTCATATGATGGAGGGGACCTACAGCTTTACGTGGGATCCAAACCACGGGTCGCTACATAATCTGGTCGCAGAGGGCAGTCTCCCATCCAACTACTACCCAGACCCAATGTCGCTTAACTTCGCTGATCTCCGAGAAGCAGTGTTACATCTATATATATATATATATACTTTTGTTTGTTTAATATATTACTTTAATATAAGGTACTGCATATTCTTTTAACTTGAATTTTGTCTGGATGGGTCAGCCAAGCAAATACTGAAGTGAGAAATGAAAATCCTCTAAGGTGCTGTGAAAGAACAAGATGGAGTTGTGGTGCTTTGAACCAGATAAAATTGGTAGCAACTGCAATTGAGCATTGGTAGACTAAATACATTAGTACTGTACAGTAATATGCAAAAAATTGGTGTGTGAAATTTCAGTACTACAAACTTTGTTTTTATTACTATACTGTATGTATGCAGTTTCAATATTACAAATTTCAGTTTCAATATACAGTGGAACCTCGGTGTTCGAACGAACCGGACCTCAAACAAACTGGAATCCGAACAATTTTGTTCAGAAAAAAATTGACCCGGTCTTTGAACGTTTTCCAGAGTCCAAATGCTCCGGCTTGTTTACAATTCAGTTGGCGTCGTGTTCCCACACAGTGCATTTGGTCTCTGTGCTCTCTTCCTATATTTTTTTACTGTGGTTTTGTGATAAATATTAGTACAGTACTAATTACATACATAATTACATAATATTATTACTAAAAATTAGTGACCATGACCTCGAAAAAGAGCAGTAGTGAAAATAGTGGTAAGAGGAAAACTGTGAGAACCACAATTGAATTAAGAAAAGAACTTGTTTCAAAGAGTGAAGGTGGCAAACGAGTTTTGGAGCTTGCCAGAGAGTACAGTATGGCTAAATCTACAGTATGTACCATACTTAAGAACAAAGACGCTATTAAAGGGGCAGATGTGGCTAAAGGAGTCACTTCTCTTAATGCACAAAGATCGCACACAATTGAAATGATGGAAAAACTTTTGTTAGTTTGGATTAAGGAGAAACAAATGGCGGGTGATAGTGTTTCTGAGGCAATAATTTGTGAAAAGGCAAAACAATTACATAGTGACCTTAAGAAAGATAACCCTGGAACTAGTATCCAAAGTGAAGAATTTAAGGGGAGCAGGGGCTGGTTTGATAGATTTAAAAGGAGGAGTGGGATTCATAGTGTAGTGAGGCATGGGGAGGCTGCCAGTTCTGACAATGAAATGGCAAAAAAATTTGTGGGGGAATTTAAAAACTTTATTGACAGTGAGAGAGATGTCCCTCAACAAGTTTTTAATTGTGATGAAACAGGCCTCTTCTGGAAAAAAAATGCCAAAGAGGACCTATATTACCCAAGAAGAGGCAGCATTACCAGGACACAAGCCAATGAAAGATCGGCTGACACTTTTATTGTGCGGTAATGCAGCTGGGGATTTCAAACTTAAACCCTTGCTGGTTTACCACTCAGAAAACCCCAGTGTGTTTAAAAAACACAATGTGCAAAAAATGAAACTCGGTGTTATGTGGAGGGCCAATAGTAAGGCCTGGGTGACCAGGCAATTTTTCACTGAGTGGGTGAATGAAGTGTTTGCTCCTAGTGTGAAGGAGTAGCTTGTGAGTAACAATTTACCCTTAAAGGCACTGTTGGTGATGGACAATGCTCCTGCTCACCCTCCATCCTTGGGGGATGATTTGGTGATGGATCATAGCTTCATTACAGTGAAGTTTTTACCTCCTAACACCACTCCTCTCATCCATCCCATGGACCAACAGGTGATTTCGAATTTTAAAAAACTTTACACGAAAGCCCTGTTTCAAAAGTGCTTTGAAGTGACTGACCTCTGACACTGACCTAACTCTGAGACTTTTGGAAGTCACTTCAACATCCTCCAGTATGTGAGGCTGATAATTAAAGCCTGGGGAGATGTTTCCCAAAGGACAATGAACTCTGCTTGGAGGAAGTTGTGGCCTGACTCTGTGGCAAGCAGAGACTTTGAGGCAGAGCCAGTGGTTCCGGAAATCATCTCCCTAGGTGGGTCTATGGGGTTAGAGGTGAACCAGGAGGATGTGGAGGAGTTGATAGATGACCACAGCAGGGAACTCAAAACAGAAGAACTCCAAGATCTTCTCAAGGAGCAGGAAGAGGAACTGGCAGAGGAATTTTCTTCACCGGATGATGAGGTGGTGGTTCGCACTGCCAAAATTTCCACTGATGAACTTAGAGAGTTGTTTTTTTATTGGTCAAAAACGCAGAGCATAGTGGAGAAATGGCACCCTGACATTGCTCTGGTGAGCCACAACATCAATTCCTTCAGTGATAATGTGGTTGAACACTTTAGGAAGATTATGAGGGGTAGGCAGACACAGATGACATTGGACAGATTCCTTTTAAAACAGAAAAAACCGAGTGCACCTGCTAGTTCTGAGTCCCCAGAATCTTCCAGTGTTAGTGCAAAGAGATAGAAACGAGACCACATCACTTCAGAGGCGGAGTTACCGGATGTTTTTATGGAAGGTGACCCCCTCTCCAAACAGTAGCCTCCTTCCTCTGCAACTTCCACCTGTGCCAGTCAACTCAAGTCAATAAAGGTAAAGTTCTAGTTTTTCTGTTCATTTATTTTAATTACAGGCATTATATTAATTACATAAGTGTTTTTATAGCATAAAAAATGATTACAGTATATTGTGGGCTGTTTTTTTGGGGTAACTTTTCATGGCCCAGAATGAATTAATTACATTTACATGTATTTTAATGGGAAATACTGTTTCGAACATCGAACTTTTCGCAGTTCGAACACCACCTAGGAACCAATTAAGTTCAAACACTGAGGTTCCACTGTATTATATATTTTACTAAAAAACAAAAAACAAAAACAAAAAATAAATAAATAAATAAAATTATGATAAAAAATACAGGGTGATCCAAACATCTCTCTATTTTGCTGAAATAATAGTATTTTAGGATAAAAAGTAGTAACAATTATTAGATGTATAGGCCTATTTATTTATCAAGTTTAGGTCTAAGATTCAACATTATAGGGTTTTTGCTGATTCTCATTTCTTGAGTCCTTTTATTTTTAAATTCATGTATTTTTTCTCTTTCCAGTCACTCAGCTTCTGCAGCCTCTATTTAAGTGTTATTTAGAAAAGTGCTCAAATCAGTTTAATAGAGCATATTGCTAGAAACAGCTCTGGGCTAGTGTTAAAACCTAGTTCAGTATTTAGCTGTGATAGTCCCTGTTGAACTTGAGAAAAGGCAAGATCATAGTCCATTACTGAAGCCAGAATGTATGTTTCTGAAGTTTGGAACTAAGAATCCACAACTTAAATATTCCTTCTAGGCAGACAATACAGTACCATATTGTGCATGCTAGTCCAAATTACTTGAAGCATTGCCAGTGTGTACCCTTTCCTTGCAGCTTTGGCTTATAAACCTTTCATTAAGTTATTGCATGTGAATTCATTTAAATGCCTATATACCGGTAATGCTGCAGTGGCTGCATAGGCCATAGTCCCCAAGTATCTGTGTCATCAAACCACTCAGCACTTTTTCATGTTTCTGGGTTCATGATAGTCAAGAGACTGGGCAAAGAGGTAGTCTCCTCGGGTATCTAGGAATACCTCTCTTGTCAGTGGTTTATTTCCAAGAGATTATTTAGATCTGACTCACACATTAGCTGCAAAAGGACTTCCCCCAAGTTCAGGTGACTAAATCCAACTCCCAATGAGTGGGAGAACCAACCACTCAGAGTCCAAGAAAGGGCTGGAATGTAAAGGTGAACCTAATGGAAGTAAACTACTATTTTTTTTTTCCTTTATTATATCTGAAATACGTACCAGTACAATTATTCAGTATAAAAGTATAAACATACCTAACAAAAAAGATGGGCAATGAATCACAATTAACAAAACCTCTGGAAAACAAATAACACTTAGTGAGATTCGGCAGAAAGGATAGAAAGCAAGTGGGAGACAAGCACTGGAAATGACTTGCACAGAATGTGAACCCTTGTCCCAGCCTAGCTACCCTCCAAACTTGACAACCCCCTATGACCCGAGTTTTTTTTTTATACACTTATACACTTTATACACTGGCTAGTTAGTAGGGTTAGGGTCACAGGCCTGATTCCAGGGCAGATCCCAGTGGCCAACAGTGGTTGACACAACCTCAATGGACTGCATAGCTCCCACTGGATTGGATTCACAATCCAAGCCTGATGAATCTGTACCATGCAAGTTGAGTCTCAACTGGTTGCCTAGACAACACAAGATTATTAGTTACATGCACCAGGCACCATTAATCACAATAATAAAATAACAGACAATTAATCAACAAACATTAAAGCTGGAATCACAACTTCATAATTGATCACTGGAAAACATAATTTACTCATGAAATCAAGAGACACAAATAATAAATAACCAACATAAAAATAATGAGTACAAACATTGACAATTATGGCAAACCTATCTCTCAACTTATCAACCTATAATCAGTGCCAAACAAGCATGGGCAAAAACCTAACTCTGGAATAATGTGACTGGTGTCCTAAATAATGATAATCGGTTCTCTAGCTAGTTACATGACAGGATCACAGATGACTGGATTTGGCTAAAGGAAACTCCAGGGCTCCCACATGCACTGTAAACCAGGCAATAAGTAAAGTTCTGATGTCTGATTCTAACCTGGCTGGATTTATTACACCTATCTGTATCTATACTCAGTCACAGTTTCAACAACCTATATATATATGTCTACTTTTAATAATAATAATAATACTAATAATGATGGTGAAATACAAATGATGACAACACAATAACTAGGAATAAGGATTATGAACAAGTCTTTATTCCTATTGTACACTGGCCAAGGATTACAAGCTAGAGCACTTAAAATCATACCTTTAAAGGCTTTCCAAACTCCCTTTGCTTCCAAAAGGACACGTCTGTATTAATCTCAGCCTGTCTATCTGGCAATCTATTTGGGTTTCATAACCTTTTAATAGGCTTCCAAGATCAAATACAGCCTAGCCATTACAGTATTTTTTACAGTTAACAGGCTTACTAACTAGACTCCTGTGGGGAGAGAAAAACTTGTGATGTGAAAATAAATTTGTCCAAATAAATTAAGAAATGAACAAGTGAAAAGCATTCTAGTGAATATAATACAGTCAAAATCTAGAAAGTTAACACTCTCCAAAGTTTAAGATCAAGTTATTTTGAATTCTAGTGTTTTGTACATAAATCATCTTTATGCTCATTATCATAACTTACCTTATTAAGCCCATCATCATTTAATTTAAGATTAAAGTTTCTTATTGTCTAGAACCTCTAGAATAAATTGTAAATAATTACTGTTAAGGTTTTTGTTCAAGTCTAGAAATGGGAGGTTTCAAGTTGTGCTATTAAATCAAGCATTAATTTTCTAGTTTGCTTTCTTTAAATCACAAAATCAGCCATGGTACATGATGGGAAGATCAGTTCCATATTTGTTCATCACAGGGAATAAGACTAGATAAAAAGTCATACACTGTAATAAGGTTTACTAAATTTGGTAATATTTTCAAGTCAAGGAAAAATTCTTGATTTAATTTTCAATAGCATAGGTCTTGCCTGTACTGTGCTTTTTGTTCCTGTTCATTTGTGTTTATCCTGAAACCCTTTCTCTTCCTTTTTCTTCTTGAACACCTTTTTCTTGCAACCACTCCTTAACATTCCAGCATATATTGTTTGCTTTCCATTGCTTGAATGCACTGTGGTGGTCCTGCTCTTCCTGCTTGACATTTTTGCAAATTGTCCTTGCTCACTTAATGCCATGCACTGCTTGGGAAAAGATCTTTTGAGTACAACTTCACCTCCTGCCTTCCAGTCTACTCACTCTGCATGTACTTTGTGGCTGGCCAGTAGAATTGGATTCCTACCATAGGAAGAATTACTTCCAGAGTTAAATCCAGGTGGGTTCTCTAGTTTTCCCACAACATGAGCACCATCAGTGTCTCTGCAAATTTCAAATCTGTCTACTGCATTGCAAAACATATTCTCAAGTATCTCTGGGGCTATTTTAGTGACTACCATGACAACGCAGCTTCACAGATCCTGCAGGTCTGTAACTCTTGTTTTGTAAACTTCAAACTTCATAAAGTCCCATGCAATGAAGTCTAATGGTGTTCAATCTGGAGATCATGCTGCCCAGGGCCAGTTTTCACTATGTTCAATCCAACAATTTGGACTGCTATGGAATTTGGTAGGCAATGCAATCTTACAACTGTTCTGAAGACTACACTGGTGAGTGTTAATATATTTTGTTTTTTCTTTTATTTGCAGGTTTTTTAAATTTTAATATAAAAAATAATATTTATTTTCAATATAAATTGTGTTTGTTTATAGTATGAATCCTAAGTTATAAAGACTGGAAATGCATTTCCATATTACTAATGTTATAATTTATTTCATACGCAGTAGGATCACAATATTTTGCGATTTGTTATAATGATTTTTTTACTTTGTGAACCCCTAAATTACTACCTTTTTTTTTAAATACTTTGCAAGTGAAGCTCACAAAGTAGCTATTTAACCCTAGAACGCTAACCCTGGGTAAATTTTACCCACATTGAGGTAGTGCATGTGCATCTCGTACGGTTCCCTGGGAGGTAGATGTGCAGGACCCAGTATACCTTTAATTCCCTCACAGACGTCGTAGAGGCAGGGTGCGTGACTCCGCTCCCAACCCAGGTTTTTCTGTAAACGCGGGTTTGGGTAGATTTTACCTGGGGTTAGTGATAACGTACAAACAATACCCTGGGTAAATATTACCCAGGGTTAGTGATAGTGTATACCATATATGTCTTTTTTTGTGTTTCAGGGTGTGTTTATGCATTTTCATAGTGAAATTAATAATAATTATATTTAAAAATGGCTCAGAGAGTGAAATCCTTCACTCAGGAAGAGACTGAGGAGAAATTAATGGAAAGCAGTGACGATGAGATCGAGGACGTAATTGAGGGAGAAGTACTTTACGACAGCGATCTTGATGAGGATTATGTCCAGGAACCAAGTGAAGAGAGTAGTGATAGTGACATAGATGAGCCCAGGTCATCACACCGCCGGGTTAAGCAACCGCAGCGTGCTAGGCCTACCACCAGCCACGTGGCCACACCTGGACCTGTAGCCACATCTGCTGCCTCTCCACCCACCCCAGGACCTGACACCTCATCTGTGGCCTCTCATTTGCCTTCTGTTTCTCCTCCTGCCTCACCTGTGCCTCCTCCTGTACCTGCCTCTTCTGTGCCTCCCTCCATGCCTGCTGCTGCCCATGCTGCACCTCCTTCTAGTGGAAGGGGGTGGCGCCATCACCGTGACGAGGATGACTCCCCTGTGATCAACTTTGCAACCAGCACAATCAGCAGTACTGCTGGTTTCAGGTGGAGTTGTCGGCCTCAGTCACCAGAAGAACCACAAGAACACCAGCAAGAAACATTATGCCTGCCTTTACACCAGGGCCAACACAGGATGCATCAGGTGCTGACACCACTGAGAAGTGCTTTTCACTGTTCTTTGAGGAGCAGATAATTCTAGCGATTGTGGAATGCACCAACAAGAAGATCGATATAGAGGCAGCAAAGTACACAAGGAAGATGGCAACACTGAAGAGGACTTCTGCAGCAGAGGTACAAGCATTGCTGGGGGTCCTCATCTTCAGTGGCACTCAGAGAGACAACCATCTCACAACTAAGGAGATGTGGAATCCAAGTTGGGGCCCTGCAATGTACTGTGCTGCCTTGTCGGAGGGCAGGTTTGCATTCCTACTTGCCTGCCTTCGCTTCAACGATTATGAGACAAGGCAGCAGAGGCAAGTTAGTGACAAGTTTGCTCCCATCAGGCATATCTGGGACATTTTTATTGCTAATTGCAGAAAATATTATGTGCCTGGGGAAAACATCACTGTTGATGAGCAGCTGCTTGGCTTCAGGGGCAGGTGCTCATTCCGGATGTACATCCCCAATAAACCAGCAAAGTATGGACTCAAGTTAGTGCTTGCAAATGACGTCGATAGCAAGTACCTTCTAGCAGGCATTCCATACTTGGGGAAACAGGCCACCCTACCACAGCAGAACCTACAACTTGGACACTACTTCACCAAAGAACTGACGAAGGAGTACCACCACACCAACAGGAACGTGACCACGGACAACTGGTTCACCTCTGTGCCCCTTGCTGCTGACCTCCTTCTCAACTGTAGAATGACGATCGTAGGGATCATCAAGGGGAACAAGAAAGAAATACCGAGGGAGATGGTCATGAAGGAAGGTAGGACACCAGGCCCTACTGCATTCCTGCACACCAAGGACCTAACTTTGGTGTCATACCTCCCTTCTACTTCCACCAAGAAGAAGATTGTGATGCTCCTCTCCTCCATGCACTCCCAGCCAACCATAGGGACCACTGGGAAGCCAGAAGTTATTGAATTCTACAACAGCACAAAAGGAGGAGTGGACACATTTGATCAAATGTGTGCACAGTACTCCTGTGGTCGCAAAACCAAGAGGTGGCCACTGTGTATGTTTTACGGGATGATCAATGCTTCTGTCATCAACGCGTGGATCATCCACTGTCAAACAACCAGGAAGAGGGGAGGAGTGACACCTCAAAGGAGACATTTCATGCAGGAGTTGGCACTGGCCCTTATCAAGCCATGGGCCACAGAGAGGCTGACATCCCCATCAAGACCACTCAGGAATGCCTTATGTTCAGTGTGTGACCTCCCAACCCCTACTGCTGCTGCCAACATGTCTGGTTCTGTGGTAGCAGATGCAACTGGGCCCATGGTGAGGTGTGTGGAGTGCCCCAAAGGGTCCAACCGGAAAACCAAACATAAATGCCATCTCTGTGGCCGAGCCGTGTGCGCCCGGCACTACTACACTGCCTGTGATGCATAAGTTATAATTTTTTGTTTTTGCCTGCCATCCTTAGTTATGAGACTAATAATGGATAATTAACATTTACTGTTTGTTTGCAGGCGGACTGAAACAGTAAAAAAAAATGCATATTGCCAACCGTAACATTTACGCTTCTCAATAAATGCCCCTTTTTGTCTTATCTCCTCTACAGTATATGGTGATGGTGATGCTGCAAGGCTGTGCGTCTCTGTGGTGATGCTCACACATCTTGGGGGTGTGTGACAGCAAGGACAAGTCTTCAGCTGTAGCCATCTTTATGCTCAGGGACTTAATATTAAGTTCTTTATTTTTTGCCCAAGAAATTCCAATATTTTTTAGTACCCCCTCACTGCTCACTACTACTACTTTTTTTAAAGTTTTACAGGGGGGATAGCATAGCATATTACTTAAACTTTTCATGCATTTTTAGTTATTTAATAAATTTTGATTGGAACTATTTTTTTTCATTTTTCAATTTTGGGTATTTTTTACCCGACGTTAGTGATGGTGTAACTGGAACGTGACATTAGTGTTCTAGGGTTAAAAAAAAAGCTAGTAATTTAGGGGTTCACAAAGTACAAAAATTATTATAACAAATCACAAAATATCACAAGCCTATTGTGCAAAGATTCAATGTATGAACCAAGTCAAAAAATGCATCCTCTTTGTATATTGAGGTATTACTGTAATTCATTAAGGTTTCCTATTTAAGTTATATATATCCTCAGTGGATTGCACACTTCACAGGTCCTACCACTGGGTATGGATCTGAAAATGGTAAAACTCCAGAATCCAGACAGTTCAGAGACAGAGTCCATGATTATACTAAGCTACTATAAACTCTCTTTGTACTGCATCTGGAATCTGGAGTTTTGCCTTAAAAAATTACTGAACTGGATACAGTTTTTCATTAAATCGACACAAACATATTTTTTTTTCTGGGTTAATTAAGTAAATGGATAGATCTAATATAGCCTACTACACAAATGTCATGGCTACAACAATTTATAACAATGACATCTGAATTCAGGACAGCAGACAGTAGCCCCAATACTATCAAATATTAGTCCTAAAGTACTTGGGCCTTTTGTGTTAAATTTAGACTACCCCCTTTCCATAGCTTACCCTCAAAGATTTAATGAAAGGTGAATCATCATCATCTTCATGATCTGGACTTTGAAACATTTGAGGAGAAGCATCAATAAGAAAGATAGTTGCATCTCTTCCAGTCCACTGGCCTCCACTCTCAGAGAATTCAAAATCATTATCTTCTTCATCAGGATTGAATTCAAATGCAGAAAATCCAGACATAGCTTATGATTGGTAACTAATTTTAAATCAAAGGTCCAGCAACTGAAAAAGTGAATAGATACCTGAAACTAAGCATTTTGTAATAACTAGCCTAATTTTTATACACCAATAAAGAGTATATTCTTCTATGAATAAAAATCTTACAAAGAAATTAAGGAGGCTATTTTTCATAGTAGAAAATGAAGTGTATGTTTTAAAATACAGGTTATAGTACTATGAATGTAAAGCCTTCTTATTGTTAATGGAGAAATAAAACCAACTTAATATATACTGGTACAAGTAGGTAAATTTCTTAGCAAAACCTATACCTTTTCTTTGTTAATTTTTCTACTGTAGCTTAAGCATGGTACCTTAGGCTTGTTAAAATGGGAGTGGTCTATGCTTGTAAATAAAATTTTAATCTTATTTCAGGTTCCCAACATGGATTTAGATCAGGAAGGTCTTGTTGGTCTAATCTTAGGCTTTTTTTTTTTTTTTAGTTTATAACTGAACAGGTAGATAAATGAACATGTAGATGTTATTAATAAGACATTTGGCAAGGGACAAGGTTCCACATAGGAGACTTCTATATAAATTAAAAGCTCATGATATATTGAGGTCAGTTATAAATTGGGTAGAAAAATGGTTACAAGACAGAAGACATTAGAAGACTTTTTATTTTATATTTAAATGATTTAGAGAAGGAGTAGGTAGTAAAGTTTCTATATTTGCAGATGATACAAAAGTAGTTGCCATAGTCACAAATATAGAATATTCGGATCACCTGAAGATCTGTCACCCCAGCCTTTTTTAGTTAGCTTGATAAGGCTAACTAATGAAAATATCATGACCTAACCTAACCAATCATCAAGGATGTACTGTTGACCTAACGATTGGAATATCATGGTCAGTTATAAATTGGGTAGAAAAATTGTTAGAAGACAGAGACCAGAGTAATTCTAAATGGTCACAAATCTGGATGGCAGGAAATGAAAAGAGGGGTACCACAGGAATCAGTATTAGGTCATTACTCCTTATTTTATATCTAAATGATTTAGAGGGAGTAGGTAGTAAAGTTTCTAAATTTGCAGATACAAAAGTAGTTGCTCCAGTTACAAATATAGAAAATTCTTATAAACTACAAAAAGATCTTGATAGACTAGTTAGCTTGGGTTAGTAAATGACATGGAATTCAATGTTCTGAAGTGCAAAGTCATCCATTTTGGTAGAAATAATGAAAACTTTAGTTGAGATGCAAGGAAACTGGTTAGAAGATGTTAGACATCTTAGCATTGTAGTCAGTAGTGATCTAAAATTGGTTCATATTCCATTGAACTCAAACCAACACCTTAACATGACAACATAATGTTCTGAATCATTATGAAAGATAATATAGAAAACTATGCTTTATAGTGTGTGGAAATGACTCAGATTATAAAGCAACAATAATTATAAAGTTTAGGCTAACAGACATTATAGGAGTCCCCACCTGAGCACCACCACCAAGGCTACAAATAATTATAAAGTTTAGGCCTCTCACTGTTTTTCACAATGTCATGTGATGGTTATGAGGTAAATTTTGAAGATTTAATCCAACTTGTTGAACTACAGGGTGTCCCATAAGTCCGGCATCATAGAAGAAATTCATATTTTTCTTATGCTCGGGATGCCAATTTCCCATTCACCATTCTGTTTAGTGATGAGGCTGTTTTTTATGGAAATGGTGAAGTAAATCAACAGAACACCCGCTGCTAGTCTCAAAACAACCCTCACTGGTATACTTCTTCAAAGGAACAAGGTGCACCATACCCTCAGAGATTTCGCTTAAATTTGGTTTATAGAATGGTCTATGCTAGTAAGTACCAAATTTCAAATATCAGCTCAATCAGAGTTATGGTTCAAAAGTTATGCTCCCCCCTTTTTTGAGGGGGGGGGGGGGGGGGGGGGGACTGGAAATTTTCAAACCACCATAACTCAGTCCCTAATTGACATAGAACAGTGATTTAAAGTGTGTATGAAAGGTACCATATTTTTCGGTGTATAAGAGACTCTTTTTTCCAAAAAAAGGGATCTCAAAATCACCCTACGTTCTATACACCGAAGGTCATAATATTACCTTTATATGGGCTAGAAGAACTGATGGATTTTTACAAAAATTCATCATCTCTTAGTCCCTCCTGACTTTGTATTGGTTTGGCCAATTTTACACTAAGTTTCTACTCTTCCCAACCCACTGATAACAAGAAAAACAGTACGTATTGCATAATGATTTACTTTTATATTTCATAACATATAGTATAGTCTCCCATATACTTAATACTATTTTCTTATAATGACTATGGGTGAAAGAAAACGTATCACCATACTTTTGATGGATGGCTTTAACAAAAGTCAGCCTCGCTGGTAGAAAATTATGGACATTTTCTGACAACTAGGCAGTTGGTCATAATTTCTTTTCCTGAAAAAAGGCCTTGAAAATAGGGGTGCATCTTATACAAAGGTGCATCTTATACACCGAAAAATATGGTAATTGCACACACAACAAATTAGCATAAGCAGAAAAAATGGCTAAAATTAACAGAAAAAAAGTTATGACACTTCATTCCATTTGAAGGGGTCCTGCCCCCCCTAAATTACAGATTTTTAAAATTTTCATATATACAAAAAATGAGTTTCAACCTTATTCTATCAATAAATGAAAAGAAATATATATATGTGTATTTGCATATAAAATAGGTATTTACTGATTTGAAAATGACTACTTTCACTCGAGACAATAATTTCTAACAAACTGTTGAACATTCTCACTGACTTCTGGTATATAGATTGGTGTACTTGTTAAAAATGTAAATACGTGTGTGTTAAACTAGTATTCTAAGAACTAAACATAAAACACTAGTACCTACCATAAAATATCTTCCCCCATTCGATTGTTGGGTAAATTGGTTGAACAAAAAATCCCATGTGGACATTATAAAAGTGGCAATCCTACCCAGGATAACTATTGCCTAACTAGAGAGATCTTTATTTTGTTTTCTGTGATGTGCAAAGTATTCACTGTGTTCTCATTTAATGTACATATTTTTTTCATTTTCAACAGATTTATGTACATATATGCACAGTGTTTTAAATAAGTAAAAGTGTTTGATGAAAATGTCTACACATAAAAGCTATAACAAGCGCTGTTGCAACCCTTTTGAACTGCACAAAAAGACTATTCTGTGAAACTTGAGGCCACTTCCAAAGCTTGTTGAAAATAGTGACCCTAAATATAATTTCAAGTGATGAATCAGAAGTTTGTATAAATTGTCTGAAATTAATTAATAAATACGCAAAACCTGAAGAATTATTCAGACTGCCAGAAGCAATAACTAGTAGTACTGAAAGTACGACTACTTCACCTGACATATCCCTAGGAAAAATTCCAAGAAAATGTACTGAAATGGATAAAGATATTCAATGAGAAGATCTTAATGCAACTTTGGAGCAACTTCATGTTACCCCAGTGAAATTATGTAAGTAACTAGCTATTAATGTGTGTACAGATAATGCATTTTTATACTGTCAGCTGAAATTTCATTCAGATATAGTTGTCTTATACCTAATACATATGAAATTATCTAAAAAATATACTTCAGTTCAGAAATTCAGATTGTTGCTACTAGATATGTCATACTTATATTTATTAATTAATTGTATTTCAAATATTTTTCAGATGCCCTGAAGCAGTGGAAGCAGATCAAAGGCAGTTTCACAAAAATACAAAAAAGCTTCAACCTCCCTCAAGAGGAAGTTGGAAACTGCATTTGCCACTGAAGTTCAAGATGATGGTGAGCCACTGAGTAAACACCATCTCAAAGAAGAAGATTTGGAGAGGTAAGAAACTAAAAATAATTAATGAGATGACTTTGAACTATTAATGTATGTATGTAAATACCATATAGGTATTATAGGTTGTCATGTTTGGATATATATAGGGTGGGGCACGGGAACCAAGTGTTTTTGGAATAATCAGGAAAATGATATTTATTTTTGTAAAGAAAATATATTGGTAGAACAACATTCGTAAGGACATAGCATTTCATGTCATAATAATCATGTACCAAAATTATATCTGGCATATGATGTCCTTGGCCGTCGACGCATTGTTGAAGGCGTTTACGAAAATTGGCCTCCACTCTTCCCAGCAGGTCTCTGTTGATTTGGATGATTTGTTGACGGATCGCTTCCTTCAATGCATCTAATGTACGGGGCTTGTCCTCGTAGACACGTGACTTGAGGTACCCCCATAGAAAGAAGTCACATGTGGACAAGTCAGGGGACCGAGGGGGCCATGCAATGTCACCAAATCTCGAAATGAGATGGTTGGGAAACAGGGGGCAAAGAACAGCCATTGACGCTCTGGCGGTGTGTGGCGTGGCCCCATCTTGCTGAAACCACAAATGTCGACGAGCAATACGCCTTCTTCGTAACTCAGGGATGAAAAGGGAAGTGCAGCTGAATGTCTCCGAGCAGAGCGGCCTGGGCTTTGCAACATCGCTTGTCTGACCCTTTCAACGTTCTCTGGAGTACGCACAGTGCGTTGCGGCCCCTTCGGTTTTGTTTTCATTATTGAGCCTCCTGTTCGAAGATTGTTAACCCAACGTAAGATTGTGTCACGAGCGGGAACAGAGTCATTTCGATGAATGTTGAATCTGCGGCGAAACGCACGCTGAACTGCTGTCACTGACTCGCCACTCCTAACAAAATGATCATACGCGAACATGCAGTGTTCTAACATCCACTGCTCCATGATGGCACCTGAAAGATAAAGGTGAGTGTTAGTTAAAGTTAAATGCTATGAACCCAGGAATGGAATGCTACCTACCGCACGCCCCTCCCATTCCTAATGGCCGATTACTAGCTATTCAAAAAACACTTGATTCCCGTGCCCCACCCTGTATGTAGACATTAGCTATATTTCCTAAAATGTGACATCATCCCATATACTAAATATACTGGTATATGTTCAAATTCATGAAGTACAGTACTTCCTTAATTCTTGACTAATATAAATCATGTACTTATATCCTTAATATTGTACAGTAATTTGGGGTTTGTTTTTTTCATAGGTACGAAAACCTCATGAGTGATCTTGTACAAGACTTCAAATCCACATCATCATACAAAAGGAGGCTTCAGATACTTACACACTCACCATTTCCTATTTCTAGACCAATAGATTTGTTTGGTTTGGTGCAACCAGATACATGGTTGACAAAGCCAGGCATCTGAAACATACATTTGATATTATGCCACAGATTCTTATCTACAGTAAAGGAAGAAAACTAACTAAAGATATAATCTCTGAAATAAAGGAATTCTATGAAGATGATGAAGTCAGTCATTTGTGTGCAGGGAAATCTGATTGTGTTAGCATAAGAAATACAGATGGTGAAAAAGAGTATGAGCAAAAACGTCTATTACTAGGAAATTTAAAAGAATTATATTCAAAATATAAAGAAAACAATGAAAATAGCATAGGGTTTTCTACCTTTGCCAATCTGAGGCCTAAATGGTATGTAATTGCTGGAGGCAAAGGAACCAACTCAGTTTGTGTTTGTACCCACCACCAGAATCCTAAACTCATGGTATCAGCAATTGCAGAGAAAAACTTAACCTATTACACACTTATGGAAAAAAGTGTTTGTGATATAAATTCTTCTACATGCACGTTACATGGATGTCAAGAATGTCCTGGTAGCATAGGCATATTTAATTTCTTAAATACTATACCTTCCTTGACAAGCAGAGATTCTGTCGAATATGTTCAGTGGACTAATACAGATAGATCAACAATGGAAACTCATATAGCTTCTCCAGATGAATTTATTGAACACCTTTCAGAAAACATTTTTTCTCTTACTAGGCACCACTACATTGCAAAAAGCCAGAGTCAGTATTTGAAGACTATGAAACAGAATCTTCACTGTGATGAAATACTTGTGCTAGGGGATTTTGCAGAAAACTATTCATTCATCACTCAAGATGAACCACAAAGTTACTGTATTATTAGTGATTGTCTTGAGCACTCAACATCAGCAGTTTACACTTTTCAGCAATATTTAATGAATGATATTAAACAAATTCCCCAGTGTACAAAAACAAATATAATTTCAGCAATCTATGCTATCATGAACAGGATTTTGGTGTGAAGGCTGAGTGGAATTTCTTTGCCACAAGTCATGGGAAAAATGGTTGTGATGGTATTGAAAGAACTATTAAAAGAGTTGTAGCAAAGGCTAATTTGCAACGTACTGATACTGGTCATATTCTAACACCAAGAGCTTTCTATGATTTTTGCACTGAACACTTTAATTCAATTATTTATTTGTATGTTACAAAGGAGGAGGTTCATGCAGATAAATTCAATCTTTCTAGTAGGTTTAATGAAGCTTTACCTGTTAAAGGTACACAGGGTTTCCACAGGTTTGTACCAGAGTCAGAAAACCTAATACAAGCTTATCAGACATCTGATTCTGATAATTGTAAATTGTTTAGAATAAGTACTGGGGCTGAACCAGATAAAGACAGTCAACTAGTTGAAAAAGATGAGTATCAAATTGGCCAGTATGTTGCCTGTAAATATGATGATAAAGTTTGGTTTGGAATTATTTCAGACACTTCAGAAGAATATGGTGATTATAAAATTAGTTTCCTCACCTCATCAGGATCTACCACTCAGTATTATTTTCTGATGAAAGATAGGGGTGTGCCAGATAGTATTTTTTACTATCCGGCCGGATACCGGATAGCCGGATAATCAAAAAAAATACCCGGCCGGATACCAGATAATATCATTCAAATAATTCATAATTTTTTATATATTATTATTTAGCTATTACTTGACTAATTGACTATACTATCAAATTTTAATCACTATTTGATGTAAATTATAGCTATCTTTTAATAACTTTACTAATTACCTATATTTTATCCTTTTCAGGATTGTTTCATTGCCTAAATCATATAGCTATATAGCTAGTTAGTATTAGTTACAGGCTTACAGCAATATTTTAACATTATTTACCCCCTAAAATGGCTAGTTTTATTTGGAAAATATTTACAATACATGAGACTAATCCAACGATAGCTATTTGCTCCCTATGTTCCAAACAGATTAAAAGGGGATCAGAGAAATTGGGTGCTAGGTGCTATAGCACAAAACCTTTGCACAATCATGCAAAGATGCTGTATTCAAAAGAATATAAAGAAGTGTCTCAACTTAACAAATCATCTGAAAATCAAAATCAACCTATAGCGACCACCTGAATGGCTCCAAAGGAGAAAAAATTATTTGCCATGGAAAAGCAACTCACGTTAGAAGAAAGTTTTTCCTTTAAGAAAATATGGGATATAAATGACTCAAAAGCTCAAGCTTTACATAAAAAGATAGGATTAATGATGGCATTGGACAACCATCCTTTTAGTTTAATTGAACAAGATGGCTTTATAGGAATGATGGCCCATGTACAGCCAAGGTATTTGCTACCAAATCAAACATATTTTTCAGAAAAAGTCATACCCAAAATCTATGAAGAACTCAAAGAAATTGTTATGAATAAATTGAAAGGGAAATACATTAGCTTCACTTCCGATATTTGGACATGCTCTTCTTCAAATGAATCATTCATTTCCTTGTCAGGTCATTGGATCATGAATGACTACACTCATTGTAATGCAGTATTGCATTCAGCTCATTTTTCAGGATCGCATACAGGAATTAATATAGCGGACAAATTGCAATCTATGTGGCAATCATGGAATATTGACAGATCAAGGCGTAATATATTGGTCAGAGATGGAGCTTCTAACATAGCTTTGGGATGTGACCTTGCGGAAATACCTTCTGTTCACTGTTCAATTCATTTGCTACAGCTAGTGGTGAATGATGCATTAATGGCTCAACGATCTATAAAAGATCTTTTGGCAAAGTGTCGACGTTTAGTGACATTTTAACCACTCCCCACTGGCTACTTCTGAATTTAAAGCTCTCCAAACACAACAGGGTCATGTTCCTCTTCTATTGGTACAAGATGTTTTAACACGCTGGAACTCATCTTATTTGATGCTAGAACGTATGGTTAAGTTGAAAAAATCAGTTCAAATATACCTTGCTGATCATAGTGAATTACTTGTTATTTCATCTAATGAGTGGCACTTGATTGGAAATCTTTTAAAGCTTTTACAGCCATTTTTTAAACTCACCCAAGAAATGAGTACAGAATATAGTTTACTCGCTTCATTCGCAGAAATAGCAAGAGGAAATTGAGCAATATGCAAAAAAAACCATATCAGACAGACGACTATCTCCACTTAAAATTTGGAAAAATGAAGAATCCTTTCCCTCTCTCAAGAAAATTGCTCTAAAATGGCTAGTGAACCAGCATCTTCAGTTTTCTCAGAATGTTTTCCGAATACGGAAATATTTTTGAAGAAAAAAGAAGTACTTTGCTACCAAAGCGAGGGGAGATGCTTTTTTTTATCCATCACAATGGACGAAAATTTGATTTAAACTTGTGAATCTAGTGTCTTGAACATAGTATTAATTTTTATTGTTTAATGTGAGTTTTTACTTTTTAAGGTTCTGCTATTTTTAATAATTTCACTTACCTTACTGGTATATTTGATTAGGCTATGTTTTATTTTTATATCTCAAATCTTAATAAAAGGTTTCGCTAATTCATATTTTTTCATATTGTAATTTGCAATATATATAAAAATAAAAATTAAAAAGTAAGGGAAGCTGGGATCTTAGCTATGTGTCATACTTTTAGCTGGACCAAACATTTTGCCTTTTTAGCAGTGTTAATATAGTTACATACTAGTAGTGGTACATGCTTATTTATCAATTATTTTAATTTTAGATTTTTGTACAACTATATTCAACTTTTGCTAGCTAAAGGCTATGCAAGCTAAGATTGGAAAGGGGCGGGCCCAGATGGTATTCCCATTACAAAAAAGACTATCATAAATATCCGGCTATTCGGCCAGATACAGGATACCGGATAATAGCTGTTATCCGGCACATCCCTAATGAAAGAGGATGTTTGCTAGATAAAACAAAGTGATATGATTTCTATCATGATGACACCAGATATCAAGCCTGGTGTTAAAATTATTTACTCCTTCAATCTAAAGCAAGTTCAAGAACTTAGTGGGAGTTTGGAACCAAAACTAGGATAAAAATCTGTTGAAAATTAACTACGGTGTGTGTATATAAGCTTAGGTAGGCATGGGCACCCGCAGGATTTTTTCCAAGGGGGGGCAAAATTTAATGTATTAATAGGTAGGGACCGGAGCAAGCAAAAAACTTTTGACCCCTTAGGAACCAGCAGGTTAATTCTAAGCAAGTTTAGTGTTGCATTTTCTGTAATGGAAAATGCAAATATATATTGTATATACATACAATGCACATGATAACAATCATTTATTTTATTTATAACAGAAGCATGATAGAATGAAGAAAAAAGCACACTGAAGTAAATGTTGTACCTAATTTGAAAACGGTGTTTCGAGCATCACCTACACCGCTCATTTGAATAGGAATTGTAGTCATCTGCGGTCACTACCAAAATTATGAACAACCTTTTCCATAAAATCAGTTTTGTTGGAGTTGATTTTCTCCCGGTGAACAAATAAAAAGGTAGCAACCTTTTATCATGCACACAAATAAAATTTTCCACCCTTCAGGAGGCAGTTGGATACTTTTCAGCAAGTTTAGGATATAAATATTTTCTTAGAAAATATTTAATATATTTTCTTGGCATTTCCAGGGGGGGGCAAGCGCCCCCCCTTGCCCCTACCTGCGGGCACCCATGTAGGTAGGTATAGATTATTAGCATTAAGAATTATTGCACCATGTGTAAATTGCAATGTATTTAATTACCTAACAGCTTACAAAAATTTGTAAAAATTAGTCTTTTAAGTAAAAGTAGCCATTTTGAAATCTATAAATACCTATTTTATATGCAAATACACATATATTTCTTTTCATACAGTGCACATAATAAAGATAAAAAGTGAATTACAGTGAACCAAGTGGGCTTACGATAACACGTGTTGTTACAATAATACAACACAATTGTTCACTATTAAATTTTAATTTATTAGCTTTATAAGTGTATAAAACATGTAGTCATGGCCCCTAAAAGACCTTCATCATCTGCTAATGCTCCAAAGAAATCCAGGAAAACTATCAGTCTCCAGATGAAGCAGGACATTATTAAAAAAAGTGAATCTGGAACGAGCACCAAAGATCTTGCTGCTGAATATGGATTGTCTGCCAGTACAGTTTCGACAATTTTTAAGAACAAGGAAGAAATTATGAAAACTATTTAAAGTAAGTGATCAATGCTACAAGTAGACTTATTAAAGGAAGGGAAGCTATTGCTGAAATGGAGTGTGTTTTACTGATATGGATTAGAGAAAAGGAAATGAAGGGGGAATCCATTACTAAAGCATTCATTAGTGACAAGGCAGTGCAAATATATGAACAAATTAAGGAATCCCTTCCAGCATCAGTTGAAAGATATGAATCATTCAATGCAAGTCGTGGGTGGTTTGAAAATTTCAAGAGAAGGTCAGGAATTAAGAACATTATAAGGCATGGTGAGGCTGCAAGTGCTGATACTGAGGAAGCAAAGGAATTTAAAATAGAATTTGCAGAACTTGTTGAGGAGGATTATTATTTGCCTCAAGTTTTCAACACCGACGAAACTGGCCTATTTTGGAAAAAGCTACCGAACAGGACCTACATTACTAGAGAAGAGTCCAAACTGCCTGGCCATAAACCAATGAAAGACCGGTTTACTTTACTTATGGCTGGGAATGCATCAGGGGACCTGAAGATTAAGCCTATGCTTGTGTATCATTCCCAAAATCCCACGATATTCAAGCAGAAGAAGGTGAACCCATCTACTCTTGGGGTGTTTTGGTGACACAATAAAAAGGCATGGGTGACAAGAACCCTATTTAATCAGTGGATTGTGGAAGTTTTCGGCCCTACAGTGCAAAAATACCTGGAGACCAATAAACTTCCTTTAAAGGTCTTATTGCTTCTTGACAATGCTAAGGCCCATGACCCAGATCTGGACAAAATTGTCAAGACAAGTTTCAGCTTCATTACTGTGAAATATCTGCCTCCAAACACATCACTGCTCCAACCTATGGACCAGCAGGTTATTTCAAACTTCAAGAAGCTATACACGAAGTTCATGTTTGCTCAGTGCCATAATGCAACCTCCAGTGAGGATTCTGTAACCTTAACACAGTTCTGGAAGCAGCATTACAACATTTTGGAGGCTGTCAAGAATGTTGTGAGAGCATGGAGAGAAGTCTCAACAATTTGCATGAACTCTGCCTGGAAGAAGTTGTGGCCATCTGCAGTGCATGATTTTGAAGGTTTTCAAACAGATGAACCAAATGTAGAGGCTGAAATTGTCCAGTTGGGTCAAGACATGGGCCTTGAAGTCAATCAAGAGGACGTTGAAGAACTTCTTGCAGACCATGGAAAGGAGTTGACTGCACAAGAAATTCTGGAGTTGGCCAAGGAATCAGAGTCAGGGTCAGATGCTGGTGAGGATGATGATGAAACAGAAGAGAAAATAACTTCTGCTGAAGTCAAAGAATTAATGTTACATTGGGGCAAGGTGAAGGCCATTGCAAGCAAGCACCCTAATGTTGAAGTTACTGAGCTTGCTATCTGTCATTTCGAAGACAAAGTCCTGTCATATTTCAGGGAATTTGCAGAAAGCAAAAAGAAACAGAGAAAAATTGACAGCTACTTCAAGACTACAACAGCCCCCACTGCTTCAACTTCAAGACTACAACAGCCCCCACTGCTTCAACTTCAACATCTTCTGTGGATGTGGTTGATCCTGATGACCCTCAACCAGGTCCAACTGGCAATAGGACACCCAGGAGAGAATCATTTGACCTCCCAGATGTCCTAATGGAAGGAGATTCTCCTTCCAGAAACCATTAATTCCCATCCTCCTCCAAGCCTCATCTCCAGCCCACTCAAGCTCATCACCTCCAAGACCAAGGTAAATAAAAATATTTTTATTTTTAACTGTGTTTAATTTATTTATTTAGCATGTTTATTTAAAATATATACATAGAATAACATTAATATAACAATAAGAACACATTACACTAAAAAACCTTTAAAAAATGGGTAAACAAGCGCAAAAAGGGTCAAAATTTGGGCTCTGGAACGAATTACTGAAAATCCCATTGAACTAATGCATTGCATAACAAATTTTTCAGTTAACGAATGACCTTCTGGAATGAATTAAATTCGTTATGCAAGGCCTCACTGTATTTGTTGATTAACAGAATGGGGGTTTCTACCAACCAATCCTTCACTGGCAATATAAATTTTGGTCATTGTAAAATGAATAATTACCAAAATGTAATGAACCTGTCTTAAGGGTAGGGTTGCGAGCTGGCATGTTGACTGGCCAGGCTAAGCAGGGCTTATGTAGCCCAAATAAAGGTACGGTTAATATTTGGCTGGACACAGGAACTAATGAGAAATGAGAGGTTGTGTTTCACTAGCACTATTTTTCATGCTCTTTACGATGGTACTAATCATTTTTTGTGCTAGTGCGCGGTTATAAAATTCATTTAATATATAATGTTTACTTGGAGACTCTGTGTATATGTATGTATCTATGTATGTATGCATGCATGTATGCATGTATGTATGTTAGTACTCCATGTGTTTGTATGTACAGTAATGCGTTTTGTGGATGTATCACTTGTTTTTAGATTGTCACATGGCTGGATTGGGCCAATTAGACACTTTTTGTGTAGATTTGGCCAATTAGACACTTTTTGCAAAGTGCGCCATAGGAATTTCTTTTGCTTCACGCAGTTTGAGGACAATGGTTGAAGCTAGTGAAGGTTTTGAATGTGACGGTTGCGAGATTGAATATTACAGCGCAATTTCTAAATATTTTGAAAATAACGAAGCAGCAGTAGATTGTTTTAAATGCCACAGAGTTCTGCCCACTTGTGTGCAATGCCCGAAATGTAACAATTCCTGTTCTTATCACACGGACCAACATATATACTATTGTCACCAGCAGGTTATGTTGGTTAGGTATGTTGGTTAGGTATGTTGGTTAGGTATGTTGGTTAGGTATGTTGGTTAGGTATGTTGGTTAGGTATGTTGGTTAGGTATGTTGGTTAGGTATGTTGGTTAGGTATGTTGGTTAGGTATGTTGGTTAGGTATGTTGGTTAGGTATGTTGGTTAGGTATGTTGGTTAGGTATGTTGGTTAGGTATGTTGGTTAGGTATGTTGGTTAGGTATGTTGGTTAGGTATGTTGGTTAGGTATGTTGGTTAGGTATGTTGGTTAGGTGGTTAGGTATGTTGGTTAGGTATGTTGGTTAGGTATGTTGGTTAGGTATGTTGGTTAGGTATGTTGGTTAGGTATGTTGGTTAGGTATGTTGGTTAGGTATGTTGGTTAGGTATGTTGGTTAGGTATGTTGGTTAGGTATGTTGGTTAGGTATGTTGGTTAGGTATGTTGGTTAGTTATGTTGGTTAGGGGGTTAGTTATGTTGGTTAGGGGGTTAGTTATGTTGGTTAGGGGGTTAGTTATGTTGGTTAGGGGTTAGTTATGTTGGTTAGGTGGTTAGTTATGTTGGTTAGGTGGTTAGTTATGTTGGTTAGGTGGTTAGTTATGTTGGTTAGGTGGTTAGTTATGTTGGTTAGGTGGTTAGTTATGTTGGTTAGGTGGTTAGTTATGTTGGTTAGGTGGTTAGTTATGTTGGTTAGGTGGTTAGTTAGGTGGTTAGTTATGTTGGTTAGGTGGTTAGTTATGTTGGTTAGGTGGTTAGTTATGTTGGTTAGGTGGTTAGTTATGTTGGTTAGGTGGTTAGTTATGTTGGTTAGGTGGTTAGTTATGTTGGTTAGGTGGTTAGTTATGTTGGTTAGGTGGTTGGTTATGTTGGTTATGTTGGTTATGTTGGTTAGGTTAGGTTAGTTAGGTTAGTTAGGTTAGTTAGGTTAGTTAGGTTAGGTTAGTTAGGTTAGCTAGTTTTTTATCAGAATTACACTTTCCAGGTGTAGTTTTTCTCTGCTTTGCTGGAATTTGACACACATTTCTTGTGCAAATGAGTAGAAATACTCCGTATTTTGGAATGGAAAAAAAAGTTTCTATTCATTTGCACAAGAAATGGGTATCAGATTCGAACAAAGCAGAGAAAACTACACTAGAAAAATGTAATTTTTATAAAAAATGTAGCCCCTGTGTCCAGCCAAATATTTACCAAAGGTACAATTAATCAAGGACTACACAGGCTAGGCCTATCTCAAAACAGCCCAAAGGAGACTTGAATCAGATTTAAAATCAGAACTAAATATTTTAGTAACTATTCACTTAAATGTTATCTATAATAATAAAAAGTGGGGGCCTCGACTATGGTACATCGTGGCCCCGCCTCAGGAGGTGCTGAGCAGGCTTCGTGGGAGCAGCGCACCTTTCAAGCAGAAGCGCTTCAAGGTAAATTCAAGGGCCGGAAGGCCGCAGCACTGCGATAAAACTATAGAAAAGAACGAAGCCATGAAAATCTTGAGCTTCACATTGTGTCAAGATTTGGGAAGATTTGTGAAGCTTAAGATTTTCATGACTATAGTTTTATTGACCAAATAATTGAACCCCCAATTACTATCGGTTCAATTATTTAGTCAATAAAACTATAGGAAAGAACAGTTATGAAAATAAGAACATAAGAAATTTTTATAGTGGGCACACTAGGGGCCACTTCGGCTCATCAAGGTGGCTCCACTATATAAAAACTACCTGTACATTGGGAACAACCAATTTTTACAAAACTAATTAATTATCAATTTAAAACTAGAGATAGAATCTCTGGATCCAGAGGATCAGTGTCATAATAGGCTACTATCCACAAATATGTTATACTCTATATCTATTTATAACTGACATGCAAATATGTCAGATCCAAAGAATCCAGTCAATTTCATTATGGTACCCATCAATACCAGTACCTTTAGGCCTGTTCAAAAATCAACTTTTTCTTATTTTCATAGGTTTCTGTACATTTTCCCATGCTTTTTGACCTGAAAAAGCCGAAAATCACAACTATTTTGACCTAGGATGTTGGGAAGCATTGCCGCATGGAGCTTTAAATTTTCTGCCTTGAAATTGGCCAAAGTACCAAATCCAGGGTCCCTTGAATTATGTTTTGCACTTTAACTTTTGATCTAAACAAGATAGAGCAACAAATTAGGTATCAAATGAAAGAGCATAAAATTAATAAATAATAATAATAATATAATAATAATAATAATAATAATAATAATAAATAAATAATAATTAATAATAATAATAATAATTATCTATCATTTTTCAGGAAACAACAGAAACTTAATCAGAATCTAGAAAACCATCTACAAGTTACAACTTCACAATGGCATTAAGCAAGGAGCTGAGGGAGCTCCATGGGCGCACAGTTGATATCTCAGAACCTCCACGTACTGTCCACAGGCAGGTGTCAACTGGGCCATCTACCAGATCTCTCACTGAAACTTTCCTGGTTGGATACCCTTCAGCTTTTATCAGTGGTTCCCAGCTTCCCACCAACAGACAGGCGTTCCAATATTTCCTTAATCTTCAGAATTTACCGGAAAATGCAGGGAGGCCCATGGTTTAAGACCTTGCATGAAACAGTTGAATCTATCATCCCATTCTGGCAGATGGCTAGGATCAAGACACATGACCAAGTACAACGCAATGAAGCTCTTCATGAAACTACATGAGAAACATCGTGCTCTGGTGAAAAGCACAGGAAGAGCAAGTAACCCTGGAGAAAAAGAGGAGCATTTGTGCTGGAATTAGACAGCCTGTTCGATATAGGAGCTCCAGATGCAATCCAGGAAATACAGAACAACAGACTGTTATCCAGAGAGAAGAAAGATGAGGATATCAGGTTCTACGAAGACCAAAAGACTGAGAGGAAAGGTCATATGTCTGGTCATGACAAGATTTTTGAGACAAGATCCCTGCAGCAAGCAGCGAGGAATGAAAGACTGCAGCATAGACAAGAACAAGGTAAAACTAATTACTTTGAAGGTCACAAAAAGTTTTGTTTTACTCCATTGCGATATTTAGCATGTACTTAACAATTACTGTCTTAACATGTTGTACTATTTTACAGCTGCAGCAGAACAAGAGGCAGTTGTTCATGTGGATGACATTACCTGGGGTGACTCAACTGACAACGACGCTAACACAGAGGACATGGATTACCATCAGCCTCGTCCTGGATGTTCTCACCATCAAGACACTGTGACTAGTGTGACTTTGACGTTTCCAAGGAAGGTCATGGAATGTGATGTCATCTGCAATACAGCTGATCGTCTTGGTTTATCAGACAATCAAGTTACTGCCATGGTTTCTGCCACCTTGAAAGCTGGAGGGGCTGATCTGGATAACTTCGTCATCTCAACCTCAACAACACGTCGCAACAGAATGCTGTCCAGGTATAATATCAGCCAGAGTCACATGTCCAAGTTTTGTGAAAACCCCCCACAGTACGCTGCCTTACACTGGGATGGAATGTTGCTCAAAGATGTCTTGGGCAGTGAACCTGGAAGTACCTCAGAGACTTTAGCTGTGCTAGTGTCTGGTCCACCTTCATACACTGAAGGAAAGTTATTGGGAGTACCTGTCATCGACAATTCTTCTGGCACAGCTCAGGCTGAGGCTTCAATGGATTTACTGGAGACATGGGAACTTACGGATAATGTTACTGCCCTTGTTTTTGACACTACATCCAGTAACAGTGGAGTTCACAGAGGAGCTGCCAAACTGCTAGAGAAATGCTGAACAAAAAGGTGTTTTATCTGGCCTGTCGACATCACATCCTGGAAATCCTAGTAGGAGCAGTTTGGGAGAAGCTGTTTGGGAAGGTGAAGGGGCCAGATAATCCCTGGTTTGAGCATCTGAAGGATGTTTGGATGGACTTGTCCAAGGAAAACCCAAAGATGCTGGCTATCAACAGCAAATGGCTGAAGGAAAAGAAGAAGAACAGTGAAGAAATACTCCAAGACATTCTAACAGCAGAAAGGCTTCCAAGAGCCGACTACAGGGAAATGGCTGAACTGACAGTCATGTTCTTGGAGGAACGCCTCCTCGAGGTATTCACTGGAGTCGACCAGGCGCCATTCATCAGGCCAGATGGATGGCCAGAAACCTGTATTCCATGAAAATGCTGATGTTTGCAGATCAACTTGAGTACGACGAAGACACTGTATCAAAGCTGGAAAGACTCAACACCTTCCTTGCGCTGTTCTACACTCCTGTATGGATGATGTCATGTCTGCTGCAGATGCTCCCGTGAATGATCTAAGTCTAATCCAGGACATGTTGAAGTACAAGAAAACTGACCCAGAGCTTGCTGATGCAGTACTTAATAAGATGGAAAACCACAAATGGTACCTGATGCAGGAAGTCGTGCCATTTGCCCTGTTCAGCAATAGATTGAGTGACACATTGAAGCACGACATTGCTGCCCAGTTACATGCCACTGAGAAGCCAGACAGCTTCAGAACAGGAAAGCCTCTATTCCAGAGAGTCACAGCTAAGACCACCCTGGTTGATCTCATTGGCCCAGAATCACATTTCCTGCTGGACACACTGAACATTGGATCCGAGTGGCTTCTGGAACCTGTCACGTCTTGGCCACAGAATGAGGACTACAGAAAAGCGTTGGACTATATTAAGAATCTGAAAGCGGTGAATGACATTGCTGAACGTGGTGTCAAGATGATGAGCGACTTTGCAAATGTCATAACAACAGATGCCAAGCAAAAGGACTATCTCCTTCAAGCTGTGGAGTTCAACAGACGCCGCTTTGACAGCTTCAAGAAACAAACTCTCAACAACTGACTGTGTAAATGTCATTATGAAATTAATCATCATGTAATGCTTTCACTTCTTGATCGATTAGACTTGTGACAAAATGTTAATCTCAAATTTGTGTCATGAATAAGGTGCCTTGTCTGCCTTGAGTGTGAGAAAACGAATTTTGTGATATTTCTGAAATCTTTGTATGTACCAATGTGCCATTTCTTGTTCCAAGACTATCATAATTGATTGTATAAGTTAGAAAGAGGATTAAAAACACTTTAATTTGGTGCCTATTTTGTTGCTCTATCTTGTTTAGATAAAAGGTTATAGTGCAAAACATGATTCAAGGGACCCTGGAACTGGTGCTTTTGGCCAATTTCAAGGCAGAAAACTTAAAGCTCCATGCGGCAATGCTTCCCAACAACCTAGGTCAAAATAGTTGTGATTTTCGGCCTTTTCAGGTCAAAAAGCATGGGAAAAAGTACAGAAACCTATGAAAATAAGAAAAAGTTGATTTTTGAACAGGGCTACAGTACCTTGCCAACCAAAAATAAGTCACAGTCCATATCAATTGCAGACCGTCACAATTTACAACCATATACATTACAATATATATACTTGGGAGGAAAAGTGTAGGTGTGGCTGTAAAGACTGTACAGTAATGTAGAAATGTGTGCGCACCCATTTTGGGTCTTCCATTTAAAGGTGTTTGTGGGGCAAGTGAAATCATGAGTTTTTCAATACCTCACAGTACTATGGGGGGCACTGCTCGGCAGAGGAATCTCTTTAAATGGGGTGTGTAAAGACAGAGAGTATCCCCTAACCCAAGATGCTGCCTCCCTATATCCCACAACACTTGTGTTGAGCTGTGGGATTTATCACCTAAATGCACATAATATATATGAAATAAACTAGTACCATTCATGCAATAAAAATGGGCTTAAACACTATCACCAGATGTCCCTTGTAGACATCAAACTATCCAACCTTCTTTTGAAAGAATCAAGTGTATCTGAAGTCACTCCTTCTGTCACACTGTTCCAAAACTTAATTACTCTGTTTGTAAAACTATGTTTTCTTAAATTTGTTCTACATCTTGGCTTAAATAATTTCATACTATGACCTCTAGTCTGGTTATTGTGATCTTTAATGAAGAGAGACTCAAAATCTATCTTATCCAACCCTTTTATCATTTTATACACCTCTATCGGGTCATTCCATGTCAACTCAGCCACAAAATGGCACTTTTTGCACTCACCCCTTTCAATTTTGCTCATACTTGGCACAATAGCAGATATACATGCCAAACTTAAATTCCCAAATTATTAGAGCTGACTGACCTTTGGTTACTGAGATACAAGGTCACAAAGTTGTGACATTTTGACCTTTTTTGCGTTAAATGACTATTTTCAAAATGGTGTAACTAAAAAACTATTAAATCTAGAGCATTGATTTTGGTCTCATTTTAAAGCTCTTTAGTAGCCCCTTGTTTATTGTCTCTTGTTAAATATCTCTACTGTGAAAAATAAAAAATCCCTTCAAAAGTTGACCTTTGACCTTGAATAAAAAAAAAATACCTTCTCCTAAAAAATTCAATTTTTTTACATTAATACCTTGAGTCATGTACAACAAAATCCCAAGAAGCTGTAAGTGGCTGATAACTAGTTCAATGTATAAAAAATAAATGAAGTTGGCATCATTCTTCAATTTTAGATTTTTTTTGTCAGTTCATTTATTTAATTTTGTCAGTTCATTTATTTAAAAGTTCTGTTCTGATATAGTGTCAGTGAAGACTTAGTTCAACTTAACATTATTAGTTCAAAAACCTTTTTGTGACCTGTGCCAAAAGAAGTCTTTTAAAAGACAACCAGGGTTAAACCCCTCGACAGCCCCAAATCTACTGGAGTAGCACTGATCCAAAGGCCCAACTAGTATATAAGTACTGTCAACTTTACAGAGTTGACTCCTGACTTCAAGTTAAAGTTAATTTATTTTACTAAATACATGTATAAAAATTTATTTAATAATTCATTAATTGTTCATGTTTTCTTTTCAGGATTTTCTTTGTGCTTTTGTGATTTCAGAGTACAAACATGGAACATTTAAAACTGAAACAGAAGTGTGCTGATCCTTTGCTGCATCACAAAGGTCAGTGTCGAAAGAAGAGTTTGAGAATTGTACCACAGGAACTTGTAAATAAGTTTCCAGATCTGCACTTAACACTACATCACAGACTTTGTAAGCAGTGTAGAGAACATCTTGAGTCCTTGCCTGAGAAAGGAATAGGCACTTTGAATTCAGACATAAATGATGATTCTTCTTGTAGTAGTGAACCACCTGAAGATCTTGAGAAAATTGAAAATGTTGACAATAGTGATGCATCAACTTCAGAGCAAAACCATGAGATGTGTACTTTGAATGCTTCTTTTGTTTCAATTGGTGAATCACCCATAAAAAAGAGAAAGCTTGTAGAGCAAAAGTCATATGGAGCTAAAAAACTAAGCAAGGTGACAGAGACAGTTAAGAAGAGAATGGAAACAGTTGCAGGAAAAGAGATTTCTGACTCACAATTTAAGGAGCCATCTGGAGATGTAGACTGTTTAGAAATAATAAATCAACTCTAGGAAAAATTCAAAAATGAAAATACTAAAAGAAGTGATAAAATAAAAATCCTCACTGTATTGCCCAAAAGTTGGAGCATTAGGAAAATTGCTTCAGAATTTAACACAAGGCATACAGCATCTATTGCTAAAAAAATAGTTGAAGAAAAAGGTGTCCTTTCAGACCCAAATCCAAAGGGTGGGAAAAGAATTAAACAGGATACTGTTGACGCTATTAAAGCATTTTATCTTTCAGAAGACATCAGTAGAACAATGCCAGGAAAGAAAGACTATTGTAGTATCATTGACAATGAAAGAGGAAGGATACATTTGCAAAAGCATCTTTTACTTTGCAATTTAAAAGAAGCCTATCATATTTTCAAAGAAAGAAATCCTTTGGTTAAGGTGATCAGTAAATTTGCAGAATTGCGTCCAAAGCAGTGTGTTATTGCTGGAGCAACAGGAACTCACTCAGTATGTGTGTGTACAATTCATCAGAATGCCAAACTTATGTTTGTAGGAGCTGAATTAGAAAAACTAACTGCAAATGATGACACACCTATTAAGAATGTATGTCATTGTGTTGCCTTTATGGAATGCAATCCTGCCTCACAGAAATGCTGCCTCAGACAATGTGAACAATGTGGAGATCCATCAGATTTAAAAAACAGACTACTGGACATATTTACAAACAACTTCATTGATATCATAAATTTTAAAAAGTGGACCAATACAGATCGGTCAAATCTTGAATCAGTAGAACTGAATACAGATGAATATATTGACCAATTCTGTAACCAACTGAAAGAATACCAGATACATGACTTCAAGACAAAGATGCAAGCAACTTATTACCGTGAAACAAAAATGTCTTTGAAAGATGGTGAGGTCCTTGCTGTGTGTGATTTTGCTGAAAATTATTCCTTTATTCTTCAAGATGAGGTTCAGAGCTTTCACTGGAACAATGAGATGGCTACTCTACATCCATTTGTTATTTACTATAAAAAGGAAGATGAGATTGCTCACCTTAGCTTTGTTATTATTTCAGAGTGTAACATCCATAACACAGTTGCTGTACATTTGTTTCAAAAGCATCTGATAAAATTCCTAAAAGATAATATCTCATCCATCGGTTCCATCCACAAAATAATTTACTTTTCAGATGGGTGTGCAGGACAGTATAAGAACTGCAAAAACTTTTTGAATCTTTGCCATCACAGAGATGATTTTGGAATTGAGGCAGAATGGAATTTTTTTGCAACAAGTCATGGAAAGGGACCCTGTGATGGTGTTGGAGGCACAGTTAAGAGATTAGCTGCAAAAGCTAGTCTACAACAACCTTATGATGAACAGATCCTTACTGCAGAACAGTTATATACATTTGCAAGTGAAAATATTGTAAATATAAAATGTCATTTTTCAACCAATAAAGAGCATGAAGAGGAAAGCTAACTTCTCCAAGAAAGACACTCAACTGCAAGAACTATTGCTGGTACACAGAAATTACACCATTTACAGCCAGTTTCATTGACTTCTCTTAAGGTTAAACATTATTCATTATTAGATTATTCAAATATTGAGAAAGTTACTGAAAAGGAAGAAGTTGTGACTGAGGAGAAAATACATGGTTTTGTTACTGCTGCATATGATGGCCATTGGTGGGTGGCATATGTGCTGGAAAAGATACCAGAGAATAGAGAAGTAAAAGTCACATTCCTTCATCCTCATGGCCCAAACCCATCATTTGTGTATCCTGGTCAACCAGATGAATTAATCTTACCATATTCAGATATTCTAACACAAGTTGAGGCATCTACTACTAATGGACGAACATACAGGATTTGCAAAGAAGTTACTTTGAAGGCATCCAAAGCTTTGGCAGATCTACAGCACAGAAAGGTAAGAATTCAAAATTAAAATGGTCATGTAACTATATATACACTGCATACATTTTAAGTTGTGATAAATGGAAATCAATGAGCACTATACCTATACATATTGTATGTACATTTTAATATGTTACTTGTATTTGTTAATTAGGTAGCTATCTAGGTATACATTAAAAATTGTTTTCTCTTCTAGAAATCACAATAAATTGGGTGGCCCACAAGAATCTTGTCAACTACTGAAAACCATCACATACATGCACAACATACAGGTGAGGTGGGTAAAGAACAAATATTTAAAAATAAGCATTTGCTTGTTTGTAGAAGGCTGCAGATAGTATGTAGATATGGGTTGTATTTGTAAGAGATTGAGCTGACCTTAGACAAAAATGGTTACTGACATACAAGGTCACAAAGTCATGACTTTTTGACAATTTTTGTATAAAATGACTTTTTTCAAAATGTTGCTTGAATTCATTATTTTTTATACATTGAACTAGTTATCAGCCACTTACAGCTTCTTGGGATTTTGTTGTACATGACTCAAGGTATTAATGTCAAAAAATTGAATTTTTTAGAAGGTATTTTTTTTTTATTCAAGGTCAAAGGTCAACTTTTGAAGAGATTTTTTTATTTTTCACAGTAGAGATATTTAACAAGAGACAATAAACAAGGGGCTACTAAAGAGCTTTAAAATTAGACCAAAATCAATGCTCTAGCTTTAATAGTTTTTCAGTTACACCATTTTGAAAATAGTCATTTAACGCAAAAAAGGTCAAAATGTCACAACTTTGTGACCTTGTATCTCAGTAACCAAAGGTCAGTCAGCTCTAATAATTTGGGAATTTAAGTTTGGCATGTATATCTGCTATTGTGCCAAGTATGAGCAAAATTGAAAGGGGTGTGTGTTTTAGGTGGCTGACTTGACATGGAATGACCCTATCATATCACCCCTTAACCTCCTCCTTTTTAATGAGAACATGTTTAGATATGCCAGTCTTTCCTTATATGTCAATTGTCTTAGAGATGGGATCATTCTTGTTGCTTGTTTCTATACTTTTTCCAGTTTTTCAATATCTTGTATCAAATAGGGACTATTAAATTGAATACAGTATTTGAGGAGGGGTCTCACATGTGAAATGTATAGTTGCTTTATAATATTGGGTGATTTGTATTCAATGTGTCTCTGCATGAGATTGAGTCTAGCATTTGCTTTATTTCTGATTACCATACAGTGATTTGAGGGTTTAAGTTCATTAGTCACAGTGACACCCAAGTCTTTTCTCTCTAAACAAATAATTCTCATCAGTATTCACAAATGAAAATTTAAATAATATTCCTGATCTTATACTACCAGGGCAAGATAGAGAAATAAATGAATTAAGGGTAACAAAACTAGATTACCTAAAAGCAATAGATAAATTAAAAATAGAAAAATCTCCAGGGCCAGATGAAATGCATCCAATAGTCATAAAAGCTGCCAAAAAGAATATAGCACAAGCACTAGAAATTATTTTTAATAAATCATTGATATGTACTGAAATTCCAGAGGATTGGAAGAAAGCAAATGTGGCTCCAATATTTAAAAAAGGAAATAGAAACTTGGCAAAAAACTAGACCCATCAGCCTCACCTCCATTATTTGCAAATTACTCGAAAGTATCATTAGAGGTAAAGTTATTGAGTTCCTTGAAGAGGGCAATCCTATAAATGATAGCCAACATGGCTTTCGAAATAGAAGGTCCTGTCTAACGAACTTGATTGAATTTTACGATGGAGTCCTATTGCATTTGGACAATAAAGAGCCAGTAGATAGTATACTTAGACTTTGCAAAGGCATTTGATACTGTTCCTCATGCAAGATTGTTGGTAAAAGTTAGAGCCCATGGTATAAGAGGTCATATAGCTGACTGGATAGAAGAATGGCTGAGAAACAGAAAACAGAGAGTTCATCTAAATGGAAATAAGTCTACTTGGAGACCCGTATTGAGCGGAGTCCCACAGGGGTCTGTGCTGGGACCAGAGTGGGGAGTCGGAGTCGGGGCTTTTTTGAGAGTCGGGAGTCGGGAGTTGGTAAAAACGACTGACTCCCAACTCTTTGATTCAATTTCTATATGCCAACAATTTACCAGAATACTACTCTGCCCTAAATAAATATCTTCCTGAACTAATTCTAGATTCACATTTCCACATTTGATTTATTGTTCTGGTAAATCTTAGCAAATGAATTTCATATTTCTATTTTAGGATACTAGGTACCATATAAAAATTAGCAATATATTAATTATTAATTTAATTAGCCCCTATTAGTAATGAGTCATGGGCCTAGTAGAAAATCAGCAGTCTTTCAATATTTTAAGCTAAATGAGGATGAAAGTATTTTTATTTGTCAAGTAGAAAAGGATGGTAAAGAGTGTAATGCAAAAATTAGTGCTTACACTGGGAAACATGCTAATGCTCCAACTAGAGCCTCAAACTTGAAACGCCATCTATGAAACAAACATCCCAATATTTATAAGGTTGTAGATCAGCATGATAAGGAAAGTCGGGAGTCAGTTTTTAAAAATACCGACTCAGGAGTCGGTTGTTTTTGGCCGACTCCCCATCCCTGGCTGGGACCACTGCTTTTTGTTGTCTATATAAATGATCTAGAGAAGGGCCTATCATGTAAAACCTCAGAATTTGCTGATGATACAAAATTAGGCCATAATGTTAAGTCAGTAGCAGGAGCAATGACAATACAAAAAGACTTAGACAGAGTAACAGCCTGGGCAGATAAGTGGGAGATGAAATTTAATGTTGATAAGTGCAAGGTTATATGCATATTGGGCCAAAAAATCCAGAATTTGAATACAATATGAATGGAATTTGGATTAAAAATGATGATAAAGAGAAAGACTTGGGTGTCACTGTGACTAATGAACTTAAACCCTCAAATCACTGTATGGTAATCAGAAATAAAGCAAATGCTAGACTCAATCTCATGCAGACACACATTGAATACAAATCACCCAATATTATAAAGCAACTATACATTTCATATGTGAGACCCCTCCTCAAATACTATATTCAATTTAATAGTCCCTATTTGATACAAGATATTGAAAAACTGGAAAAACTACAGAAACAAGCAAAACAATCACCCATCTCTAAGACAATTGACATATAAGGAAAGACTGGCGTATCTAAACATGTTCTCATTAAAAAGGAGGGTATTATTATAGTATTACACCCGTCTAACACCCAGCAATTATTATATATTCATTAGGTAGATTTTTTTAAATTCTAAGACACTTTTCTTCTATAGCATTTCCGTCGCAAATGCTTCGTTTTCGAGATATAAACATTTTTTTGGTGTGTATCTAGTGTGTTTGTACGTTCGTTTGTGTGTTCGTACGTTCGTTTGTATGTTCATTTGTGGTTGACGTCACATGTACCCAATCAAAGCGCTCTATCCATTTTGAATTTGAATTAGTTTGCTACTGGAATGGCTTCGTGTGACATGTGTTCGTTCGATTATTACCGCTGTATTATCACTTTCTATGAAAATTTAGAAAAAAGTGTTGAGTTTCTGCGTGCTCACGGTGTTCTACTGACAGTAGTGAAGTGTCCACATTGTAAAATGGAGTGAACATATCGTCAAGACCAGAAACTGTGGCATTGTAGAAAAAGTTACAGTGCTTAAAACGAAGAAAAGACGGTACTGTGATTATTCTGTCTTAGATTTTAAAGGTAATTCCTATTTTTCTTTTGGGTTAGGATAGGTTAGGTTTAATTAAGTTAGGATAGGTTAGGTTTAGTTGTTAGGATAGGTTAGGTCAGGATAGATTAGGCTGTCAGGATCAGCTAGGCTAGGTCAGGTTAGGTCAGGATAGGTAGGTCAGGTCAGGATAGGTCAGGTCAGGTCAGGATAGGTTAGGTCAGGATAGGTTAGGTCAGGATAGGTTAGGTCAGGATAGGTTAGGTCAGGATAGGTTAGGTCAGGATAGGTTAGGTCAGGATAGGTTAGGTCAGGATAGGTTAGGTCAGGATAGGTTAGGTCAGGATAGGTTAGGTCAGGTCAATTTTGAAGGTAAAATTTGTTTTTCCTATGGTTTTTGATATGTTTTGAACGAATCTGACCTTCAAAACCGTCAGAAATGACTCGTTTTCTGATTTCCCCCACATTGCCGGCTGGGGGGGTATCTCAAAAACGAGTCATTTCCGACAGTTTTGAAAGTCAGATTCGTTCAAAACATATCAAAAACCATAGGAAAACATAAATTTCACCTCCAAAGGGAGACGGGTGTAATACTATAAATTTACCAAAAGGAGGACGTTAAGGGGTGATATTGTAGAGGTGTATAAAATGATTAAAGGGTTGGGTAAGATAGATTTTGAATCTCTCTTCATTAAAGATCATAATAACCAGACTAGTGGTCATAGTATGAAATTATTTAAGCCAAGATGTAGAACAAATTTAAGAAAACATAGTTTTACAAACAGAGTAATTAAGTTTTGGAACAGTGTGACAGAAGTAGTAATGACTTCAGATACACTCGATTCTTTCAAAAGAAGGTTGGATAATTTGATATCTGCAAAAGACATCTGGTGATAGTGTTTAAGCCCATTTTTATTGCATGAATGGTACTAGTTTATTTCATATATATTACGTGCATTTAGGTGATAGATCCCACAGCTCAACACAAGTGTTGTGGGATATAGGGAGGCAGCATCTTGGGTTAGGGCAGTGGTGCACAAACATTTTTGATGTGAGGACCAAACCAACCATCTGTTTCATATGTAGGGGCCAGATATATAGATATTCTATTTTTTATAAATATGCATTTTTATAACCAGGGGTAATATTTCAGATTTTTCACTTTTTCATTGAATTGAAAAGACCTGTGGGGCCACTGAAAAGACCTGTGGGGGCCACATTTGGCCCGCGGGCCAGGTTTCTGCATCACTGGGTTAGGGGATACTCTCTGTCCTTACACATCCCATTTAAAGAGATTCCTCTGCCGAGCAGTGCCCCCCATAGTACTGTGAGGTATTGAAAAACTCATGATCTTCACTTGCCCCACAAACACCTTTAAATGGGAGACCCAAAATGGGTACACACACATTTCTACATTAGTGTAGTCTTTACAGCCACACCTACACTTTTCCTCCTAAGTATATATATTATAATGTATATGGTTATAATTGTGACTTAGTCCGCAATTGATATGGACCGTGACTTATTTTTGATTGGCAAGGTACTGATATTGATGGGGACTATAATGAAATTGACTGAATTCTTTGGATCTGATATATTTACATGTCAGTTATAAATAGATATAGAGTATAACATATTTGTAGATAGTAGCCTATTATGACTTTGATCCTCTGGATCCAGAGATTCTATCTCTAGTTTTAAATTGATAATTAATTAGTTTTGTAAAAATTGGTTGTTGCCAATGTACAGGCAGTTTTTACATAGTGGAGCCACCTTGATGGGCCAAAGTGGCCCCTAGTGTGCCCACTATAAAAATTTCTTATGTTCTTATCCAAATTCCATTCATATTGTATTCAAATTCTGGATTTTTTGGCCCAATATGCATAACCTTGCACTTATCAACATTAAATTTCATCTCCCACTTATCTGCCCAGGCTGTTACTCTGTCTAAGGCTTTTTGTATTGTCATTGTTCCTGCTACTGACTTAACATTATGGCCTAATTTTGTATCATCAGCAAATTTTTGAGTTTTACATGATAGGCCTTTCTCTAGATCATTTACATAGACAACAAAAAGCAGAGGTCCCAGCACAGATCCCTGTGGGACTCCGCTCAATATGGGTCTCCAAGTAGACTTATATCCATTAAGATGAACTCTCTGTTTTCTGTTTCTCAGCCATTCTTCTATCCAGTCAGCTATATAACCTCTCATACCATGGGCTCTAACTTTTACCAGCAATCTTGCATGAGGAACAGTATCAAATGCCTTTGCAAAATCTAAGTATACTATATCTACTGGCTCTTTATTGTCCAAATGCAATAGGACACCATCATAAAATTCAATCAAGTTCGTTAGACAGGACCTTCCATTTCGAAAGCAATGCTGGCTATCATTTATAAGGTTGCACCCTTCAAGGAACTCAGCAACGTTACCTCTAATGATACTTTCGAGTAATTTGCAAATAATGGAGGTGAGGCTGATGGGTCTGTAGTTTTTTGCCACGTTTCTATTTCCTTTTTTAAAGATTGGAGCCACATTTGCTTTCTTCCAATCCGAGCTTATTGTATCAAGATTTGTGAAGCTTCAGATTTTCATGACTGTCTTCTTTTCTGTAGTTTTATTGACAGATTAATTGGTTCGCCAGTAATTGGAGGCCCAAAGTGAGAGGAACAGGAATAATATCCAGATAAAGGGCTACTGATGTTCAAAATAAAATACAATGTAGGCCCACAATTCGGTTTGGGCCAGAGGCCCAAGCACCGCAGATCTAGCAAAATCGGCGCTTAGCGCCAATCTTTCGCTAGTACTTAATATTCTAAATAAATTAAATTATCTACTGCACTGTTTATTTTTCATGTATGAGTAAACTCATCCATACGAATCACAAATCCTAAGATTAACAGCAATTCCTCTACTGACCAAACAGCTAAACAGAAATTTGGCCTTATTGGGCTTCAGCAATCCTGTTTCAACCTAAATGCAAAAAAAAACACTTTTTTCTGTCTATTAGAGTGGGTTTCTGTTTCAACCTGTCTGAAAATATTTGTCAATTTCATTGACGATTAGTTATGACAAGATCTGAAAACTCACACACTCGCGTTAGCTGCGTTTTCTCTTCTGCCACCTAGTGTTTGGAAGGGGAACTAAATTACGTTAAAATCAACTTGAACTGAATTGAAAATTTTTTATAAAAGATATTAAATTATATTTGAATATTTATTATAGTATTTTTTTCAATTCATTGGTTGCAAATATACACAGAGTTTACAGAGATGCATATATTTTCATTATTACAGTACATATACTGAAAACAATTGTAACCTGCCTTTAGCAAGCGAACACGCTTTACAGTTTAATATGCAATCAAACATAGGAGCAATTAATGAATTATGGATATAAGCTTGTATTGTTTTTGTGCAAAACTTAGTTCTCACTCCATACGCTAGGTAACAAGTAGTTAATAATCTAATAATACAGAGAGTAATTCTAAACGGTTATGAGTCTGGGTGGCAGAAAATGAAAAGTGGGGTACCACAGGGATCACTTTTAGATCCATTACTAAATGTTTTAGAGAAGGGAGTAGGTAGTAAAGTTTCTAATTTGCAGATGATACAATAGTAGTTGCCCCAGTTACAAATATAGAAAATTCTTATAAACTACAAAAAGATCTTGATAGATTAGTTACTTGGGCGAGTAAATGGCAGATGAAATTCAATGTTAAAAAATGCAAAGTTCCATTTTGATAGAAACAATGAAAACTTTAGTTATGAGTTGCAAGGAAACTGGTTAGAAGATGTTAGATAGGAAAAAGATCTTGGCATCATAGTTAGTAGTGATCTAAAATTTTCTAAGCAGTGTGAAAGGCTAGAAATACAGCAAATAAAATGCTGGGTATTATTAAGAGGCAAAGCATGGGGACGAGGCCTTCAGAAATCCACAAGGTCGAGGACATACATTTTTCAAAGGTCTTGAGGCTGAGGATAAGGCCTTTTTAGGGGAGGCCTCACGAGGCCTTAAGATTGTTAGGCTGAAGCTATTTGCACCCAGAGGTGTAATATTCGGATGCAAATGACGAATGCGGTATTTGCACCTCTGGGTGCAGATACTCACTTGGAAATCTTTTACGAATAAGTTCCTCTATGCTTTGAGAAGGCTAAACAATCTAACCTAGCGTAGGCCTAAAGCTCTTCAAAAGGTAACCTACCGTAACCTCACACTAGTCTGTATCTCTTCTTTTTTTTTTAATTCCATAACGTAAAACAAGATTCTACTCAAAATTAATAAACAAACACATAGCTCACTTCACTTACCTAATAAAAGAGAATTATTAAGCATTAAGCAGGTTCATCTATCACACGCGGCTCAACACAGGTGTTGTGGGATATAGGGAGGCAGCATCTTGGGTTAGGGGATACTCTCTGTCCTTACACACCCCATTTAAAGAGATTCCTCTGCTGAGCGGTGTCCCCATAGACATAGTACTGTGAGGTATTGAAAAACTAATGACCTTCACTTACCCCACAAACACCTTTAAATGGGAGACCCAAAATGGGTGCACACACATTTCTACATTACTGTACAGTAGGGTGTGTCAATTTTGTCAACTTTTTTCAAATCAATTTTGGTAGTGAAAATATAGTGTCTTTTCATGTCAAAATTTGAACTTGGCCAACCAAAATGAAATAAAATAACCCTTACCTACATAAATTTTACCTTCAAGTTTCAGAAATTGACTCTTTTACTAAATAATAGGACATAAATTGATTAACTATTCATCTGTCACAGAATTATCCCACTGATCGCATAAGGAGTATTTTCAAGGTCATATAGTTGTTGTACAACGTACAAGTCACAACATGAATAGAACTGTCCCTCACTCTCAGTCAGGGTTGCCAGATTGGCTTTTTTAAAGCCACATTCCATAAATTTGGCTTTTTTTTTCAACTTGCTTGGCTTTATAATATCAATTTGGCTTTTTTGACTTTTTATTGGCTTTTTTCAACTTGCTTGGTTTTATAGTATCAGTTTGATTTTTGGGCTTTTTCCAGGATCTTTTTTTATTTTTGCCTTTATAATATCAGTTATACTGTTTAGCCTCTTTTAGCACGTGTTTTTTTCCTTGTACCAAACGTGTATAGTGAATCTAGTCTTGTCCGTGGCGTTACATTCGAGATTCATACACGTTTGATACTTGTTCAAACGGAACGGATGCCGGGACGCGGGGCGCGGGCGGGAAAGTAGTCAACACTTAGCATCGGTGCGGATTGGTACTGTGCGTCGTGCGTGTGTAGGCGGTAAAACTTGGCTATCATTCGAGTGAACCAGTTTAGTTAAAGTTCTAGTTTATGTAAATTTTGTTTTTGTTCTACAACCATGTCATCAAAGAAGTGGAAGCTATCGTACGACAGCAGCCGTAAATACAATAGTAAGTGGGAAGAAACGTTTGTTTGGGTGAAAAAGTCTGTTGATGGCTCAGATTCAGCTTATTGCAAACTTTGTCATTGCAATATTGCTCCACGAATGAGTAACCTCTCAAATCACGAAAAGTATATGGTGTCGAGGCTACTTGTTCTAATGAGGAGGACACTGCTGAAGAGGATCTGGAGCTTTTCATGTAATGTGAGTATGTGATCTATACTTAAAATTATTTGGCTTTTTTTTGGCTTTTTTTCGTGCATAGTTTGGCTTATCACTTAGGTTTGCATCTGGCAACCCTGCTCTCAGTCCTCAGTTGCCTCTTAGATGTCATAGACGGTGGTTTGCTGTTATTGCTCTTGTACCTACTTCATAGTTATTCTACTAGACGAATACTACAGTTTAACTGTAAGTATGGATTATTGATTATTACAATTATTTAGTATTATCATATTTTTCTGTTTAATTATGTTGTAATCCCATGAAATATTTATTTATTGAATTTTAGAACATCGAATGACTAAACTTTGAAACATCGTAATTGATATAAAATACTTAAATGTTTTTCTTTCTTTTCAGATATTCCTAAGATGCCAAAATTGAAGACAATAAATGAGAACCAACTCTTTGTAATCGTTTATTTATTTATATAAAGTCAAACAATGACAACGGTCTTCTGAAAAAGGAATAAGCATAATAAGTAATCACTTGAATAAAACATAAACATAAACATTGTCCTCTATCTCCTCCCAAGTCTTTGATACTAGATGTGATATGAGGTAATTGCAGTACATTTATGGAAAACTGATGAGTGGGTAGTTGGGAGGTAACGAAAATGGTTCACTGAGTAGGTAGGTAGTTAATCTAACAATTATTAAATTCCTTTTATGTCAATAACTGGGTGGATGAAACCAATTGGTTGCTCACCAGAGTTATTCTCCACACTAGTATTTATATACTGTGTGACAAGAGCGTGCTCGGTAATAGATACATTACCGCTCAACCAACCGAGGAAAAAACCAAGACTACGCTGGTGGAAAAAGCCCCGCGAAGAGGAGAACAAAGGAGTACGAAAACGAAGAACGGGGCGAGAGGACGGAACAGGGGAAGGGAGGAGAAGAGACAACGAAAAAGATCCCCACCAGCAAGTACGCTCTCGACAATTACACAACCGGAGAACAGAGACTCCAATAACTAACAGTAAGTGACTAATTGAGTTTTTAACCCAGTAAATTAATCACATTAAATTAAGCTGGGTCAGACAAATTAGGCCTACATTGTGGCCTAAGACCCAGCATCAACTCATAGCTTAACAAAGGTGAAGGTAGATTGCCCTAACCTAACTTGGTGAGGAATCCTACTGTGGACCTCAATTTATCTGCCCGCTCTGGACCATTTCCGGAATCTCTAGGCTGACCCCTCTAGGCTAGACTTGATCTACTCTATAGTTAGACTGGAGATATAAGGGGTGGGTTAATTGTGGACCAATTCATACAGAGCATTTTTCGCAACATTAGTGCAAAGACTTATATTGTTTTATAAAGTGAATACAGTATAGTACTTTAATAGGAAAACATAGATACTAGTTTATTTAAGAGTAATATGAGAACATAAGGCTTTGCTATTACATCATGATGAATACGATACTGTAGAAACTAAAATATAAATACTTATGGAATTATACAGTACATTATATCCAATCAAACATATTACAATACAATTAGAGAGTTCAGCGAGAGATTGAATCGTATATTAAAATAAGGGTTGTACAACGGTATTCCTGACAAAAGTAATAGTACAGTAATGAGGTTACAGCTGTATTGGGAACACAATATAAAGTTCTTAGTAAGTAAAGTGTAAAGTGTACTGTACTCTATCTCTCCCCCAAGTCTTTGAGCCAGCAATTTTATAAAGAAGATTATTAAGGATAATATGGCAAAAAAAAAAAAAATTTGTATGTTTACGGATAAAGACTAAACCTTATTTTGTCAGTGCCCTTAATTTAAAGCATACTTGATTGGTTACTCTTCTTGATTCATATGGTAGTCTTCATGCCAGGTAGGGGGGCGTCTGGTACGGTTCGAACGCCTTAGTGGAGTTGCAGTTTGGGGTGCCGTACCCATTGGCCTAGGGGGTGCAGGTGGTAGTATGTCGATGGGCGGCGTTGACATGTCTTCTTGGGTGGGGGGTGTGGTCTCTTCAGGGGTCGGGCGCCTGCGTTCAACGTGTGGGCTGGACCGTGTCGGACTACGGGGTGAAGCGGGTGTCTTTGGTCCTGGTGCTGACCTGGCAGGTGTAGGTGGTGCAGCAGGTGGGCTGTTGGTGGGCACCGCTAGGAAGTTCTTCAAATGTTGGTCTATGGTCATCTTTGGAGCAGGTGTGCTGAAGGGTTCATATTTTTTAAGGAATTTCCTGTTCCTTACAGTTACCCTCCCAGATCCATCGACCCTAACCACGTACTGGTCAAACTGCCTGACTTCGATGACCACACCTGTCTTGTCCCATTTACGGGCGTGTGGACCGACCTGGTTCTGGATGCGTATAAGGTCTCCGACTGCTAGTGGTGGGAGTCTCTTGGTGTGCTCTGACCAGCGTTCCGCTCCCCTCATGTGGCGGTTCCTCAGAGCTTCTTCTCGGGTGGCCAAGTTTTCACGCCACGTGTCGTGTGGTTTATATCGGCCGGGAAGGATTGGAATGAAGTCCCGGATAGGGCGGCCGAATACACACATTGCTGGGGAGTGTTTTGTATCTCTATCCGGCGTGTTTCTGTATTGAAGCATGGCCCGTTGAAAGTTTTCGGTGTTGAGGTCGCCGTTTGGTCCAGGCGTTTCGTTGTCTTGACACCAACTTCTGCCCGACAGTTGCTGTGAGGGAAAGCCACTGATGAGAGTCGGTGGTGTACGCCCCAGTTTTTGAGGAACTGCCGTGTGGCTGCTGCGGTAAATTCAGGGCCCCCATCGGAAGCCAGTTCGTCGGGGATGCCGAAGGTGACGAAGGTCCGTCGGAGGCAGGCGATGAGTCCAGCAGCACCATCTGATGACCTCTCTACTATTGGCCAGTTAGAGTATCTGTCCACCACGACCAGGTAGTTTACTCCTTTGTAGTGGAAGTAGTCCGCGCAGACGCACTGGAAGGGGTATTCTGGTGATGTTGGTGGAGTGGGTGGAGCGCTGGGCTGGGTTGGTGCCATGCGGTTGCAGTGGTTGCAGCTAGCCCGTAGTGCTGTGATGGCTGGTGTGATGCCAGGCCAGAAAATGGAGTCTTCTGCTCTGGAGATCATGGATGAAGTACCTTGATGAGCTGAGTGGAGTGAAGCCAGTACTTCTTGCCTGAGGGCCGGCGGGATAACCGTGCGGTTCCTGTACATTACCACGCCGTCAACAGTGCGGAGGTCGTCGCGAAACTGGTGATATTCCCGCAGCTGTGCAGGGAGTGCATGGCGGGATTCAGGCATGCCGGACTCTATGACATTGGCTAAACTATTCATGACTTCATCGCTGGTCGTGGCGGTGCGTACTCGATCCCATGTCACTGATGCCAGGCTCAGCGAGTTGAGTGTTGATGCGGCTGCAGAAATGACGCAGGCTTCCATGCCATTACCATCTGTCAGTGATGTCCGTATGCCGGCTAGGAAGGTGGGGGGGGGGAAAGAACGCCGTTCCCTCGCATGGTTGATGGATGGCTGCTACGTCATCGGGGAGTGTCAGTGGTATGGGGTCGCCAGTGGGGTATCGTGACACCCCGTCAGCAGCTTTGTGTTTCGCGCCTGGTACGTGGATCATCCGGAAGCGGTACCTGAGGGTTTTTTCCTTCAAGTTTCTGAGGCGTGTATTAGATATGTCCTCTAGGGATCTGTCACCAAACACTTTGAGGAGAGGTTTGTGGTCCACTGCAATTATTAGGTCTTCGCATCCCAGCACGAAGTACCTCGCCTTGTCAAGGGCATCGGCGACAGCAAGTGCTTCTCCTTCTACTGGTGCATAGCGGGACTCAGCTGAGGTAGTGAATCTACTGCCGACCAATGTGACACGCCATCCAGTATGGCAGCAGAAGGGTTCGACTCGTGTACAGGTGCAGTGTTTCTGAAGTAGCCAGTAGCCGATGCCTGTTTTCGACCAGTCTGTGGCGAGGCATGTGGGCTTGGTTTTGTCAAAAATTTTAACGCCCTCCTCTATTTCTGTGATGACATCCTTTGATTCTTCGAAGATGGTTTCCAATTCGTCATCCCACTTGAAAGGTGTTCCTGGCTTCAGAAGTAGGCGGAACGGCTGCATCCTCTTGGCCATGCTGAAGGCATACGACACCTGGTTGATGAGCCCGAACCATGATCGAACGTCGGTGATGTTCTTTGGAGATGGAAACTCTAGGATTGCTTTGAGGTATTTTTTACAGGGTCGGACACTGTCAGATGTGATCTCGAAGCCTGCAAATTCAACCTTGTCCTGACAGAACACAAACTTGTCGGGGTTCAGTGTGATTCCGTGTCTGCCGCAGGTGTCAAGCCACTGGGTGGCCTGGAAGAAGCTCTCCTCCACTGTGTCTGACCAGAGCAAGACGTCGTCAATGCACTTTGTATTGTTAGGGATGCTCGATACAATTTCGTCGTACCTTCTTGTGTAACCGTCACCAGATGCAATGTAACCCTGGGGAGCGGTTTTGTAACGGTAGCGACCCCAGGGCGTTATGAAGGTGGTCAAGTGGCGGTCTTCTTCACAGATTGGTACGCTGTGATATCCATTCCATGCATCAAACACTGTTTTCTTTTTGCCTTGCGGTACTGATCTGGCCTGGTGGAATGGCGATTGAGTGTGGTGTGTTTCGCGGGTGGCGTGAGCGTTGAGGGGTTGAAAGTCAACGGTACGCCTTGGTTTTCCGTTCTTTTTGGCGCACACCACCATTCTGTGACACCAGGTTACGGGCTCACCAACGGGTACTGGTTCAAGGACACCCAGTCTGACATCTTGGTCGAGGCCAGCCTTCACATCCTCCTGCCAGTGGATTGGTACTGGGACGGGGGTGTGATGTGCGACTGGTTTGGCATTGGGGTCCACCATCAATTTCATTGGGGGGCCGTCCATCATGGGCAGCGCTTGGTGGTCACAAGTGTTGAAGGTGCTTGATTTGTAATAGTCCAGCAGGTATTCCTTGAGCTTTTGCTGGTTCGCCGCAACAGCGGGTAGCAGTAGCTCGATTGGAGGTGATGGAGGATGTTGGCGTCTTGGACAGTCACAGTTAGTTACAAGTCCGCTGTCACTGTGTGGCGTGCTGGCACTGTTGTTACAGTATTGTGCTGGATCCAGTTGGACTTCCCCGACTGTAGGGAATCTTCCCGAGATAATGCCGAGTGAAACGCATGCCTCTCTGCTGATGAAGAACTTGTCAGAAGAATCTGTCACATATGTTACCTGTCTCGTTTCTACTTGTTGGCCCTGTTCATCCTTGCCAGTGAGGCGAAGTATGGCTGCGCCAAGGATTTTGATGCCCTTGTGTTGGCGGCGGCATCTTCATGGTCACAGGGATGAGGTCAGACTGGAGAAGCCCGAGGCGGTGGATAACCTTGATACCGGTGAGGCAGCTCTGACAGTCTGTGTCTGCCATGGCAGGCAGTACCACGGTTTTTGGGTGGGCATTGAGGGTTGCCCCAAGCGCCTCGTAGTCTTCGGGGAGAGTCCTGACTGTCAGGTTGATGTGTGGCTGTGGTTGTGAGTTCTCCTTGATCCACATGTCCGATAGTTCATTGTAAATGTGATGGTCGAGGGCGATTGCTCTTTTCTTATGTGGCACGGAAGTGTTGCTTGTGGCGCAGAGAAGATCAAATACCGCACCTTCGCACTCATCAGCTTTATTAGGAGTGGCTGAAAGGCTCTTGTCCTTGTCTTTGCTCCTGCATACGGATTCCCAATGGCTGTCGCGCTTGCAAATTTTGCATTTGTGGTTGTACGCAGGGCAATCCTTCTTGCGTATGTGGACTGGGGCTCTTCTGCCGTGTCCTTTTTTACCACAATATGAACAGGGGGCATTTTTGTCTTGTGGAGGTATTTGCTTACTTCTCCTGCATGTGCTGCCTGCGGCCTCCACGGCATGGGAGTCCAGCAGTCGTGATGCTGAGCGCTTGCCTGCTTCCTTCGCCTCGACAAACTGAAAGACGTCTTCCAGGGTCATCTCCTGGTTACTGTTGCCGAGGAGTTCCAGTTGTATTTCCGGGTCAGCAATTCCGCGGGTAAGGACGTCGCGAAGGATGGGGTCAGTGTAATTTACGTTGTTGTTGCAGCTTGGGCATTCAACAAGAAATTTGCAGACTCCGGCCTGACCACGAAGACGGGCTCCAAAACTGCGCACAGTTTCGTCGCGGTCTTGCCGCATATTGTGTAGGGTAACCCTGGCTACCATGGTGTTCTCCTCTCGGACAGCTAGTTTCTTGATTGCAGCAAGGACTTCATCTTCGGTTTTGTTTGTTAGGCTTCCACCTGCGGATCTTGTCAAATCTTTGCGGAGTGAATCGTCGCAGCATTCAAGTAGTTGTACCACTTTGTCCCTACCAGTGATTTTTGTAGCTTCCGCATAATCTGTCCAACGCGACGTAAAATATGCCCAGTCTTCACTGGTACCTGCAGCCGAAATGGTTGGCCGTCTTACTTTCTCAACCTTTGCAGAGACTGTCGGGCTTGGGACATGGGTCGTGCAGTGGGCTGTTATAAGTGCGGCTACAATGGCTGGGTCCAGGTCTGCTGTGACATAGGTACAACCTGTGATAGGACATTCTACGGCAGGCATTGTGGATAGCGTTTGTTGAAGTTGCTTAATTAGGTTGGGGTGGTTGACAGTTGCTTGAATTTACCACGTATGTAGACTTATTTTATTATTTATTTAATTAATCAATCATTTGTACCTAAGACCGTTGTCATAAATGAGAACCAACTCTTTGTAATCGTTTATTTATTTATATAAAGTCAAACAATGACAACGGTCTTCTGAAAAAGGAATAAGCATAATAAGTAATCACTTGAATAAAACATAAACATAAACATAATCATTGTCCTCTAGACAAGAGGTCAGTCGTCATGCCACTTGAGCCTGTTAGTCGGTACAGGCAAGGAGCTTCCCGTATCAGAACTACCAAAGAGTGCGAGACATGCTGAGACTAGGGTTACTCCTTCGTGAACAAAATACAAAGGATAGAAGGAACTACACAGAGAAAAAGCTCATAAGGGACATGATTCCCCCTCTTCTGCATCAGTGGAAAAAAGCTAATGTGTTATTTAAACCACCTGTACTCAACCAGTATAGAACTATTGAACTAAAATTAACAAAGCTGTGGCACAAAGCAGTTGAAACATCACTTGGTAAAGAAAAACTAGCAAAGAAAAATAAATTTCTGCACACACTTGATACTCTTCTTGACATTTTTAACTGCCAGTGTCCCATAGAGTTGTGTTCTGAAGCCAATTGTTCTCCCTCATGCAGAAGAGAACCTTAGCCTCACATTGATTGTCGCTGTCCTCGTGAGAAGAAGATACCTGTTTTGGAGCTGGCTTTCATAAAGGCGCAGAGAACAAAGGCAGGAAACCAAGGAAGTATGCAGATTGGTTCGGCAGATTATTCAGAAACCAAAAAACTGATTGTTATTGCTAAGAAAAAAGAGAAAATCCGAGAGAGGGAAGAAAGGAAGAAAAAGAAGAGTGAAGAAGCCACCCAAAGAGATGAAGAGCTCTATCAAGAGGTTTCTCACTTCTTTGAAAGCTCTTCAGATGAACAGAAAGAAGCAACATCAGATGATAGCTCCAAAATGCCATCTGAACCTTCGCCGAAGAGAATGAAATACAACACTAAAGACATCTCAAACATTGCCCTTGCCAGTATTCGCCACCATACGGGGCTACGAGAGACTGCAGAGATTGCCACTGCCGCTTGGATAGATGCAGGCCTCATCAGCCGAGAGGATACATCCTTAGTGATAGATCATAATAAGATAAGAAGAGCACAAGAAAAAATAATGAAGGAAATATCTGATCAGCATGAAAAAGATTTGAAGGAGGAAGGTCTCTCTTGCCTTTTGTTTGATGGAAGAAGAGATGACACAAAAGTTCTCCTAGAGGTAGAGGGAATGGACAGAAAGTTTCCCGGTCTCATCAAAGAAGAACACTACTCTGTGTGTTCCGAACCTGGTGGCCGCTATTTGTTTCACTTTGTTCCTGAAGCAGAAGTAGAAGGCAAGAAACATGCAGAGGCAATTGCTGATCAAATAATATGTTAGCTTCAAGAAAGAAGACTTGACAGTTCAATGCAGGCCGTTGGTGGAGACTCAACTGCGGTGAACACTGGATGGCAGGGCGGTGTTATGACGCATTTAGAGAAAAAACTTGGAAGAAGGCTTGTTTGGATTGTATGTGATTTGCACGGAGGGGAACTACCTCTTCGTCGTCTCATCCAGGAACTTGATGGTCCTACAAAGAGCAACAAGTGGTCAGGCCCCCTTGGCAACATGCTAGATGAAGCAACGGAATTAGAAATAAATACAAAATTTCCAAAGGTCGAAGTAGGCCCTCCCCTTCCAGTGTTGTCTGAAGAAGTTATCAAAGACCTTAGCACGGATCAATCTTACGCTTATCGTGTTGTTCAAGCAATCAGATCATGAGAGTTGCCTCAAAATCTGGCTCTCTTGGAGATTGGACCCGTAAGTCACAGTCGTTGGTTAACTACAGCGATTCGTTTCTGCAGGATTTGGGTTTCCAAACATGCACTGAAGGGCAAAATGCTACAGAATTTCATGTTGATTGTTGAATTTATTATTGGGTTTTATCTTCCTCACTGGTTCAATGTAAAACTTAATTCAATGTGGATGGAGGGGCCCAACCACATCTTGTTTCAATTACAGCTACTGAGAACCCAAAGGAAAGTAGTGGTGGACATCGTGTTACCTGTGGTGAGAAGGTCCGCTTGGTATGCTAGGCCAGAGGCAGTTTTGCAAGCAATACTCTGCAGCCAATGTACCAAAGAGCGAACTGAGGCTGTGGAAATCATTCTAAAGCTTAGAGGAACATCACTAGATGATGACCAGCTGGGAGACTGCTCTGTTCAGACAAGGAAGGTATTTCCGATAAACGTCAATGCCACGAAATTGTCAGAATTAGTTAACTTGAGTTCGGAAGTTTTGGAGCCACCACTGACAACATGTATAACAAACAAAGATTTAACACAACTTAAAGAGGCCCCAATGCAAGTGCCAAAGTGGACTTCTCACACTCAGAGTGTGGAGACTGGAGAGATGTGTGAAAATGGTCACAGAAGCAGCTAGTCAAGTTTACAGTCACGAGAGGCGAGAAGGCTACATCAAAGCGCAAGTAGCAAGCCGAATGCTGATGTCAAGGAACCGCAGCAAAAAGGACATGACTGCATTGGTTACTTTCAAATAAAGACTCTGAATGATATTTTATTGCCACTTTAAATGTTGATAGGATGTTTGCGCACATTTGTTTGTTATTTTGTTACGAATTTACGGAAAAATTGAATTTTTTAATTAAAATTGATGTAGGTAGGAGTTATTTTTTATTGTTTTTGAAGCAAGGATATTATTTTGTATGCCAAATGATTACATTAAATTGCTACCAAATCACATGATTTTCAATTTAGTTATTTCACCCCCAAAATTGACACACCCTACTGTACAGTCTTTACAGCCACACGTACACTTTTCCTCCTAAGTATATATATTGTAATGTATATGGTTGTAAATTGTGACTTGGTCCGCAATTGATATGGAACGTGACTTATTTTTGGTTCGCAAGGTACTGGTATTGATGGGTACCATAATGAAATTGACTGGATTCTTTGGATCTGATATATTTGCATGTCAGTTATAAATGATATAGAGTGTAACATATTTGTGGATAGTAGCCTATTATGACTTTGATTCTCTGGATCCAGAGATTCTCTCTTTAGTTTTAAATTGATAATTAATTAGTTTTAAATTGATAATTAATTAGTTTTGTAAAAATTGGTTGTTGTCAATGTACAGGCAGTTTTTACATAGTGGAGCCACCTCAATGGGCTGAAGTGGCCCCTAGTGTGCCCACTATAAAAATTTCTTATGTTCTTACCAACACGCTGGGTGTTTACAGTTGCCGTGTCACACAGTCAGACACAGTTGCCAGAACAAGATTTCCTGGGCACCATACATTAGCCCAATAACTTTTTATTTCTCATTTCATGCAGTTCTTATTTCTCATTTTAATATACCCACAATATTTCAAGTATTTATGATAACATGGAAAGTTATGATGTGACGATGATCGAGCAAACTATTTGAAGATTGTACTAACTCAATGAGTGTTGATCGTATAATTTCTGAATGGATACAATTATTAGCGACTCTAGCGAGCATTGCAAACAGAGCTACATTTGGAGATGCCTTATTTTTTTAAAGTTTTGCATTTTTATGATCTTGACAATAAGAAACTGTGGTCTTAAAGTCTACCAAAGATCATTAATGTAATTCTAGTTTGTACTGTATGTGAAAGATGTTTCTGATGTACGGTAGGCCTATAGGTATGAAGTTTATATCATACCATTACTATATAATTATATATACGATAATAATATAATAACGATAATATTAATAATATATTTGCACCTGATATTTCAACATGTTATATACTGTAGTATGTAATTTGATTCAAGAGTACAGTGTGTCCGTAAAGTCATGGTGGGATTTTAAATAGCTATATTATTGCAACGAAACATGATAATGAGATGAAAAAAAGGCAAATTGAAGAACAACTCTAAAAGAATAACTTTATTTAACGTAGTTCGATATGGGCTCCTCTGGTAGCCCTGCAGATATCTAGGCGGTGATTCAATTCCAGCCACACACGCCCAAGAACATCAGGAGTGACGGATGCGATAGCTTCCGTGATTCGCTCGTGCAAGTGATGAATATCCCTAATGGGTACACTGTACACGCTTTGCTTGACGTAACCCCACAAATAAAAGTCCAAAGGTGTCAGGTCCGGAGAGCGTGGAGGCCATGGCTTCCATCCTCCTCTTCCTATCCATCTCTGTGGAAATGTTTTCATTAAGGAATTCTCGAACAACGTTGGCATAGTGCGGAGGAGCACCATCTTGCTGAAAGATGACATTATTGTCAATAAATTGGGGTACTGCAAAATGTTCCAACATAGCGAGGTAGTTGTGTGACGTCACAGTGGGTTCCGCGAAGAAAAATGGGCCAATCACTCGATCTCGTGCTAGAGCACACCACACATTAACTTTCGGGCTATTACGCTCATGTTCAACATAGGCATGTGGACAGCCTAGACTAACTACGAGATAAAGGTTAAGCTTAGCCTAGACTAACTACAAGATACAACTTTGAGAGTTGTTCTTAAATTTGGCATTGTTTCATCTCATTATCATGTTTCATTGCAATAATATAGCTATTTAAAATCCCACCATGACTTTACGGACACACTGTATATTTGCACCTGATATTATCCATTATCAGACATTATATGTATAATACTTTATATTATTAAAGTAAATAAAAAAGACCGAAAAAATTATTTGCAAACAATATAACAAATTACATCTCAGTTATAATGCCGATATTAGTAAAATTATTGTTTGCATCTGATATTATACAGGTGTACACAAATTACCTTTACAACTTCTCTCTCAAATAAAAATATTAGGAAACGAGTTACACATACCGTTTTAGCGCCATCTGTGAGAGAAACTAATAAAGTTTCACATAACCTCAAACACATTCAACATGGACACCATTTGTCACACGTAAGACGCAGTGCCGTATTAAGGATTTTTGGGCCCTGGGGCCAAAGTATTCTTGGGGTCCCTCAACAAGACAAATCTTCGAGTCATGTAAATTAATAAAACCATTTATTTCTAAGTCAAATAATGTAAGTTTTACACAAATACCAAGCTGCTACAATTACACCAAACCAATTACATAACTGCAAGTCCACTACTAATTTATCAAAGTTGGTCATAAAATCATCCGCCACCAGTATACAAAAGTTTTTTGAGCTGCTTTATATCATTAAATTTTCCAATCACAAACTCGGTATTTAAATTCTGCAAAATATTCTTTTCTATGCATAACAATGACAGACTTTGCAATTTCTTTTAGGTTAACATTTGACGTTTAACATTTTTAATCATGCTCAAATGAGAAAAAGAACGCTCTGCAGTTGCATTTGACATCATCAAACACAAATAAATGCGATAAGCAATGAAAGCATTTGGGAAAACAGCCCTCAATTTGTGAATTTCCTGTAGTACTCCTAATGGGCGAGTGTCAGCTAAAGCGTTTTGTTTGACAAACAGTACAAAATGCTGAAACTCAAATGGGAAGCTGTCCTTAAAATCATTTGGGTAATGGACTAGCCAGATTTTTTGTTGCTTTTGATGCTTCCTCTGAAGTTAGTTGAGAGATATTGTTGAGCATTCCAAATTTAACATTGATATTATTATAAACATCGGCTCCTAAAACCGGCTCCTAAAACAGCTGGGCTCTAGGGCCCCCCTTAATATGCCACTGATAAGACGTCCAAACGGTATTCTATCTCCATCCATGTACGCTGCAACATTTCAACGTCAACTCTTGCAACAGCAGCAGCAATTCTGGTCTTTAAACCGTCGATGTTGGCCACTGGAGTTGTGTACACGAAGTCTTTTACATAACCCCATAGAAAAAAGTCACAGGGTGTTATGTCTGGTGATCTGGCCGGCCAAGTGATGGGCCCCCCACGACCAATCCACCGATGTGGGAAATGCATGTTGAGGAAATTTCGTACCAATTTCGTAATTTGTGTACACCCTGTACAACAATCTGACACCTTGCAACTACCACGTGAAACTTTATTATTTTCTCTCACAGATGGCGTATGTGTACCTCGTTTCCTAATATTTTTATTTGAGAGAGAAGTTATAAAGATAATTTGTGTACACCCTGTATCTGCATTTCAAATCATATTAATTAGAAGTTTATATGTTACAATTTACGACGGGTGAAAAGCAAAATTATCGACGTTAGTAGTTAGTTATCAACAGGGCAGCAGGGGTGTACACAGCATTTCTTAAAGGGGGGCGCACACAAAATTTATGATGATTGATTTGGAATCAAAATGAATTGCATCTTGGAAGGCTTCAATCGTAATTTATTTCCAATTTATGGGCAAAGAATTAAATTTGCACAAATTAATCGTACGTATAAAGACATATATAAACGTTCCTAAGCCAGCCAAAATTGCTTTTGAATTTTGAGTTAATATTTAATAACATGTCCTGGTAACCATGAAATAACTGAAATTCCATATGACATCAAATTTTTTTTGTGGTGAATGTTGCAAAGTTATCGATTTTTGAAACTTTCTTTTTCAATTATCTTTAATGAGAGTAGTAATAATTTTTACAATGGGGGCTATGCCCCCTATGCCCCCCCCCTTATGTACGCCACTGGTTATCATTATATCAGGTGGTATTCTTCTCTAGTTTGGCCTATTTTTTGTTATAGAAATAGATAGCCTACAATACAATAGTTTATACACACAAATAACACAAACACATTATATGAGCTCAGTTCAACTGATGACCAACTGATAGATTACTTTCTCACACTAGTTTTGCTACATTAAGTCAATTGGTCTATTGCTGAGTGAATAATATTATATACCGCGACATATATAATATTTATGTACCTAACGTCACAGTGACCTGTTGTTAGAAAATCTAGAAGAGAAAGAACCATTGCTGTTCCAAGGCGATATGATGACTAAGCTGATTGATGCAGCATTGCTTGTATATATTAAGCTAAGGTGTGTGTGTGTATATATATATATATATATATCTCTCTCTCTCTCTCTCTCTCTCTCTCTCTCTCTTTCTCATAATTGTAAGGTTAGTGAAAAATTCACTTAATTTAGAGCTAGCATTTTTGGGCTCTTGTGGCATTATTGTTTGGGAACACTTGTGGCATCATTTTTTTGTGGCACTGCTGCATCTTTTCTACTCGTTTGTTGAATGCGGCACTTACAGGGCGTGGTCTTATAGAGAGCTCTTTTGCAATTCAGTTTGGTTGTTTAGATACAAGATTGTTGCATCGTGCAATGGTGCAGGTTGTGTTGTTGTTGCAAGGTTTAGAAAGAAGACCATAAATAGTGCCCCTTTTGTTTTTCTCTTAATGTTACACAACTGAGGCCTAAAGTAGGCCCACATTGAGTCAGCAACCCTGAAGTAGGACCTAATAGGACCTCCAAGTCCGTAAGTTTGTTTTAATCTAGCTTAACTTAGGCTATAAGTTAAAGTAGCCCCTCAGAGCTTGGTCGTTCAAGGCTCAGCTGGGATTCTGAACCCAATCAAAATAAAAATAACTTGGTCCTTCGAACCGGATTTTAGCACAAAACTGAGTCAGTGACTATTTTTCGGCAAAGTTCTGATTGTGCAAATTGTAGCCTAAGTTAGGCCTGGACGGGTTGAGCATAATTGAGTTAAGGTCCCAGGATAGAAAGTTTGGTCGCCCAATTGCGAAACTTGGCCCTTGGCCCGGTTTGGTTAATTTTGGTTTTATTGTTCGTAGGCGAAGGTTGCAGACTTCAGTGCGCCAGTTAATTGGGTGGAAAATTTAATATTCCATACTGGTGGTTGGTCAGTACCCCAACCAAGCAATTGAGTTTATTTGAAAAAAGGCAGATTTTGAGTTTGATCAGTTTGGTTATGTGTTTTCCCCAATTCAGCTTATTTGGCATTGAGCCCAATTGTTGTTTGCATTGAAGGATTAGCAGGGCCAGTGAGAGCTGCCACGGGCCCGGGAAGGATTGGTATATAGGCCCCCATGTTTACTCAGTATTTTATCATGAATGTTTTTTGTGTACATAACAAGCAAACTGATTATATGTCCAAGTCACTATTCAAAACATACAGTATGATAATCTCTATAAAATAGATGTTCATTAATTATATTTCCTCTCTGTTATTTAATGATTTGCTTTATTAATATTTTTAGATTTTATCCCCCCCTCTTACCGGGCCCCGGGGATATAACCCTGCTTCCCCGCCCTCTCGGTGGCCCTGAAGATGAGTGCAGCTGAATTGAACAAGTTTAGAAAAAGGAGAAGCGCCTACAAAGGTCTAATAGAGTCATAGAGCAAGAGGATTTAAGCTTAGTGACTGCGCAGCTTTCCATATTAGAAACTAAAAGGTTGCTCTAAGCGAAGTAAATGTTAAAATTGAAGCTCTTATAGAAGAGGATGAAATAGAAAATGACATAATTTATTTTGAAGAGATTACTGATGACAATTAAAGCATGCCACAGAGCAAAAGAGTTTAGCAGCTCAGTACAGTTAGAGACCAGGTCTAATAATGAAACACAGCCCTCAACAAACGGTGTTTGTGAAGTTAAGGTTAACAGATCAGCAGTTCAATTACCGAGGTTTGTACTCAAAACATTTTCTGAGAGTATTCAGGAATGACAAGGATGGGCAGACAGTTTTCAGTCAGCAGTTCATTCTAGTCAAGTGTTAAGTGCGGTGGAGAAGTTTAATTACTCGTATTTGCAGTCCCTCTTGGAAGGGGAGGCAGCAAAGACAATAGCAGGATTAGCATTAACAGAGGCAAATTATAATGTGGCTTGGGATATATTAAAGAAACAGTTTGGTAAGCCAGAGATCTTAATTAAAAGCCACCTCCGTGAACTTTTAGCTACACCCCCTGTTAATAATCCCAATATTGTTAAGGAGTTACGGCAGTTATATGATGAACTTGAAGTTAGAACTAGGTCCCTGGACAATTTGGGTGTAGGAATGGAAAGGTATGGTGTAATGTTGGTCACTATACTGGAGTCTAAATTGCCTAGTTCAATTTTGCTTGAATTAAGTAGAGGACACTCTACAGAACATGTGTACATCCCCCTTCAGCAGATGTTAAGTCTTTTAAGCACAGAATTAGCAAGACAAGAGGGAATTGAGTTTGCACAGTGGGATGTTAAACAAGGGGACAAAGATAGGCACAGCACCATGGTTTCTACAAAAAAAGAATAGCCCAGGTACAGTGTCAGCTCTACATGCATCCTCTGAGAATAAATTTAGGGGAATCAAGGAATGCAGATTTTGTGAAGGCAACCACAAGTCATATAAATGTGAAGTGGCTGAGGCTTTACCTGTTGAGGAGAGAGAGAAAGGACAGGGTAACTAAATCCATAGCATATTTTAAATGTTTTTTGAAAGGTCATAGAGCAAGGTTTTGTAAGTTTAAAATTTTGTGCAAAAAATGCCATGGCCGGCATCAGCCATTATTGTGTGAAAACACTCCTAGTAGGCCTACACCAGAAGTAGAGACATCAATGGCACATGTCACTGTATGAAAGGGAGTAAAAAGTAAAAGTAAAGGGGGATTATTGCAAACAGCTGCAGCATTATTAATTGGGAAAGATGGAGAAGCTACTGTAAGAGTGTTGTTTGATAGTGGTAGCCAGTGTAGCTTTATTAAGACCAGAATTTCCAAAAATTTGATGTTTAAAGAACTTGAGGGAAAATTTAAGAATTTCTGGGTTTGGGGGTTCAATTAAAACCGAATAAAAGTCCCACTATCAAGGTCTAAGCTGTAGAGATTGAGAAACTTTGTGCTCCAGTCACTACTTGTTTAGATATGGCATGTGTCCAAGAATTGCAAGTTAAAGGAATTAATTTGGGCAATAATAAGTTTGAAGGAACAGAAGATATTAGTCTTTTGATTGGAGCTGACTATTATTGGGATTTCATCACTGGTAACATTGTCCGCACATCTCAAGGTCCTGTAGCTATTGAAAGTAAGCTAGGCTGGATGCTACATGGTAGCTATTGCAATGAAATGGAGGTTAAAGCTCTTTTTGTTAAGATTGAGAAGAACAGCCATGGTTTGGAAAAGCATTTGAAAGCCTTTTGGGAACTTGAATCCATTGGCATAAAGGACAAACAGGAGAAGCAGGAAAGTACAGTGAACAGCAATGTTTTAGAGCAATTTGAAAAAGGTATTGGGTTTAGAGATGGTTGCTACGAAGTTGGCCTCCCTTGGAAGGATTCTTGCAATCCCAACTCAAACCTTCAGCGAGCTAATACCGTAGGAGGTTGGAGACTTTATTGCACAGGCTAAGGAAAAATGAGGAGTTGTTAAATGAATATGATGAGGCCATCCTAAGCTATGTAAAGGAGGGCTATGTTGAAAGAGTGCAAGGTGAGCTGGTGAGCTTGGAGGCACATTATTTGCCACACCATGCAGTGGTATGGCGAGACAAAACTACTACCAAACTGAGGGTAGTTTTTGATGGCTCAGCCAAGGACAAAGGTGGTGTGTCCATGAATGACTGTTTGGATGCTGGGCCAAATTTAAATGCAGATTTATTTTCCTTATTACTGCGATTCAGGTTTGGTAGAGTAGCATTGACTGCAGATGTGAAACAAGCATTTTTGAGGATAAAGTTAAAACCAAAGCAAAGAGATCTGTGGGTGGATACGAAAAACTTGTTGGAAAATGAACCCAAGGTTCAAACATATAGAATGAAGTCAGTGTTGTTTGGCCTCAGCTCTAGTCTATTTCTGTTGGCAGCTACTATGCAGTACCATTTTAAGAAATATTCTGAAGTTTATCTTAACACTATTGAACACATAAGGCAAAATGTTTATGTTGATGATTTGCTGTGTTCACTGGATAATACAGAAATGGCTAAACAGATATTCATGAAGGCTAGAGCTATAATAAGGGAGGCTGGCATGGAGCTCAGAAGATGGTAGTCCAATCATTCTCAATTACAACAGTTTATGAGTCAGTCCTGTGTAGGACCTGATGCAGCAGAAGGTATTGAGGATTCTGGTATTTAGGAGTTGTGGGCAATAGACACAAAGGTGCTAAGCATTGTTTGGCAGCAAGGAGAGGATTTGTTTACCTTCAGTTGGAAATCTTTAGTAGAGCTGGCTGAGAATGAGACAAGGTGGACAAAACGTACAGCTCTTAGTTTGGCTTCGAAGGTCTTTGATCCTCTTGGATTCCTGGCTCCATTTGTGATAAAGTAAAATATTTGGTTTCAGAGCCTCTGGGAAATTGGACTTGTTGGGACCAAGAGTTATCCGATCATATGGTGGTAAAGTGGAAATATTGGTTCAAAGAATTGGCACATCTTGGAGACATTGAAATCCCAAGATGGTACTTTGGAGAGTTGAACAATAGTCCAGATAATTTGGAGCTGCACATCTTTTGTGATGCAAGTGAGGAAGCCTATGCAACTTGCATTTATATAAGAGGCACATTCGAAGAGGAAGTAGGTTGCAGGTTGGTTGCTGCAAAGAGCAGAGTAGCACCTTTGAAAAGGCTTTCTATTCCAAGGTTGGAATTGATGGATGCAGTCATTGCTAGTCGACTTGCAGTTACAGTGCAAAACTCTTTGGGCCTTTATGAAATTCCAAGCTATTATTGGATAGACTCCACCATAGTTTGACACTGGGTAAGAAGCCAGGCAAGGAAATAGAAAACATTTGTTGCTAATAGAGTGGAGGAAATTCGAGCGCACACAGATTCAAAGCAATGGAAGCATTGTCCAGGCGCCCAAAACCCTACTGATTTACCAACACGAGGAATTTCAGTGAAAGATCTTGCACAGTCAAGTTTGTGGTGGAATGGGCCAGAGTGGCTAAAACTTGGAAGTGAAAATTGGCCTTCTAATCAGCCTATTATAGGAGAACACTAGGCTGAAGAAGAATGGGTGAGTGAGATGAGAAAATGCACTGTTATGGAGCACTGTTATGTTATGTTATGCAGCAGGACCCCAAGGTTTGAGGACATTAGCAGTCTGAAAAGGTTGTTAAGAGTGACAGTATGGGTATATAGATTTACAGAGAACATTAAGGGAGAAACAAGAAGGGAAGGAATTCTGAACAGTAAAGAGATTCAGCAAGCCAAGCACTACTGGTTGGTATATGTGCAGAAGGAAAAATTTGATGAAGAGAGAAAATTGCTCACTAGCAGTCCATTACAGGTTCTACCACTACATTCTGCTCTCAAAGGTTTGGATGTGTTTTTGGATCAGGATTTATTGAGAGTAGGAGGTAGACTACAGCTTTCTGGGCTTCCAGAAAAGAAGACACACCAAATTTTGCTACCTTTTCCGGGGCATTTTGTGGAACTTTTGATCCTGGATACGCATGACAAGTTGCTATATGCTGGAGTTAGCGAAGTGATAAGAGAGATCAGACAGCAGTTTTGGATTCCCAAAATTAGACAAGTAGTAAAAAAGGTCTTTCATAGATGTGTGGTTTGCAAGTGTTGGAGTGCAAAGTCTTCTCATGAAAAGGTGGCTCCACTTCCAAGAGAATGGTGTATCTATACTGCCCCATTTAATGTAGTTGGAGTAGACTCTGAGAGACCAGTCTATGTGTATGAGCAAGGGAAGTCCAACAAAGGTTATATATGTCTTTTCACATATGCTACCACCAGAACAATCTATTTAGAGTTGGTAAGCAACTTAAGTAATGATGTATTTCTTTTGGCCTTTAAAAGGTTTGTGAACAGAAGAGGTTTCCCAAGTGAAATCTTATCTGATAAGTGATAATGCAAAAACCTTCTAAAAGGCTGCAAAGGAACTCCAAGAAGTTTGGTCCTTGTTAAAAGAGAAGGATTCCAATCCTACTTTTCACACCATCGGGTACAATGGGAGTTTATTGTAGAGAGAGCATCATGGTGGGGAGATTCTGGGAAAGGCTAGTGGGAAGTGTAAAGTGTCCACTGAAGAAACCTTTGGCTAATGCTCATTTGAGCAAAGAAGAATTCTGCACTGTTTTGTGTGAAGTAGAAGCAATGGTGAACAGCAGGCCCATCACCTTTGTTTATAACAATGCAGGATGCAGAGCCATTGACACCAAATCATTTTCTCTGTGGTAAACGATTAACATCAAGCCCCAGTTTGCCATTAGACTTACAGCCTATCTAGAGCAATCAAGAAGAGTTAACCAGAAGGTTCAAGTACCTTGAGGAGCTACAAGATTAGTTATGGAAGAGGTGGCAGATGGAATACTTGCTAGAACTCAATTATTACCCATCAGATAATGTAAAGGGCTCCAGTGCAAATTGTTTCAAGGTGGGAGAAGTGGTAATGATTGGGGATGAGAGACCAAGACAATGCTGGAAGCCTGGCATAAGTGAAGAGTTGTTTGTCGGCAAAGACAATTTAGTTAGGTCTGTATTGGTAAAGACTTCAGGAGGAAAATTAAAGAGACCTATACAAAAACTCTATGCTTTAGAAATCAGCAAAAACACGGATAGTCAAGATGAAGCATTTGGGTTATAGCCTCATGAAGAAGGCTTGGCTAAACTTGTAGAAGGTAATGACAATAATGCCTCTTCGGTGGGGAGTATTAGAAAATCTAGAAGAGGAAGAGCCATTGCTGTCCCAAGGTGATATGATGACTAAGCTGATTGATGCAGCATTGTTTGTATATATTAAGCTAAGGTGTATATATATATGCACAGTGGTGTAGTGCTGTGGGAACGCGTGGGAACGGCGTTCCCTTACTTTTTTTGGTAGACGGAACGGCGTTCCCTCACTATTTCAAATAAATCCGAACTTACAAATCTCTAACGTCATGAAATTTTAATTCCCACCCCTAGAAGAAATATGAGACAGAATCATTAACTGTTTCATTTCTTTTAGCTTCGACTGAGGCAATGCTAGCCTATAAAGATCTGATGAAACAGTCACCACAGCGTACCAGTTGTTAACTTTTTTTTAGTTAATCATTCCAGTTGTTAGCTATTTTTATTGATCGTACTGGATGTCGTATATCTAATGACACTGGAAATACTGCATCTTTAACCTTGGAATATATCCTAATATCCAGTGCATATGACCTCAAAATATCCCTGAAATTGGTCAGATTTAAAAAGATTTCCCGGGGGGCTTACAGTGCCCCCGGACCCCCAGCTGTATGGGCTCGCCATTGTCCCCCCCGCATCTGAGTAACACTTTCAAAATGCGTTCCCTCACTTCTTTATTTAGCACTACACCACTGTATATATATCCATCTCATAAGTGTAAGGTTAGTGAAAGATGCACTTAATTTAGAGCTAGCATTTTTGGGTTCTTGTGGCATCATTGTTTGGGCACACTTGTGGCATAATTTTTTTTTGGGGGGGGGGGATACTGGCGCTTCCTTTCTACTCGTTTGTTGAATGCGGCACTTACAGGGCGTGGTCTTATAGAGAGCTCTCTTGCAATTCAGTTTGGTCGTTTCGATACAAGATTGTTGCATCGTGCGATGGTGCAGGTTGTGTTGCTGTTGCAAGGTTTAGAAAGAAGACCATAAATACTGCTCCCTTTGTTTTTTCTTAATTTTATGCTACCGAGACCTAAAGTAGCCCCACATCGAGTCAGCAACCCTGAAGTAGGACCTAATAGGACCTCCAAGCCCGTAAGTTTGTTTTAGTCTAGCTTAACTTAGGTTATAAGTTAAAGTAGCCATTCAAAGCTTGGCCGTTGAAGGCTCAGCTGGGATTCTGAACCCAATCAAAATAAATAAAATAACACCGACAGCAATCTCTATTATAAAAGAATGACGCAACACTAACTGAAAGTTGATCAGGATATCAACATGTAGAGGTTTTTGTAGAGGTTCTAATGTTTATGTTTTTGAAAATTAATGCAACTCGCCACATCACTGTTTCAGTGACATCCATTTTTATTCTGTAATCTGTTGCATGACTGGAACATTCAATTTTTGATATGATTTACTCTCTCTGTGTCAATATTTTATCATTTCTTTGAGTTTCAGTTTGTGTATTTGTTGAATAGAATTTATTCTTCCGTTGGTTTGTTTTCCCTATTAATATATACGAAAGGAACTTGTCTCCTACATAAAAATGTTTTCATTTTCGTAGACTATAACGCCACATTTTTGTACCTTTCAACCAATTATATCAAGGTGTGTGCTAATATATGTAAGTAAATTACGGAAGGCAGAAAATATATAAATTCGGGTGGTTTCAGAAAAAATTAGCGACAGAATTAGCGTTAGTATTAGCGGCGCTAACTGTTGAAATAGCGTTAGCGGGCACAGCACTGTATGTTAGGCCTCACTTAGAATACTCCATTAGGGTGTGTCAATTTTGGGGGTGAAATGACTAAATTGAAAATCATGTGATTTGGTAGCAATTTAATGTATAGTCCAGGCAATCTAGAGCAAAAATAGCTTCAACCTGGGCAAAATTGCTTCAGAAGTTTTCTAAACTGTTTCCAACTCAGGAACCATTGCAGAATAACATATCCAAAATCAGACAAAATTAGACCCCGGGAACACCCCCAAAAATGAAATTCAAAATGGCGGACTGGCAGTTTCCTACGAAATACAATAAATTTTAATTTCGCTTTGTAGAGAGAGTTATGACGTTTTTCTTGATCAGTAAAATGTTTTAAAACACATTTTCGTTTCTAAATTAACCTATATGACACTAAAAATTGTATTAGGCGGCTAGTATTAAACTATGACGTCACGTAATGTAAATAAAATATACTGTATGGAGTGTATGTGAGAATGGACATTGCTACATCTTTATAAACTTATATTATATACAACTCTTTAATTCCTACTACCCACTATCAAATCTGCGTATTTGTGCTTGTCATTTTCTTTAAAACTGTTATTATGTACTCCTTTTAAATACTGCAACACAGTTTATTAATTTGTGTTTTCTGTTTCAGACTGACTCGGTGTACGGCTGACTCGGTGTGCGTCCGCCTTCAAGAATGCAGACCCCTGAAGAATTGTGCGTGATTTGTAAGGAGAAATTGGACAGCGGACAGGAAGTGGTTCACATCTCGCAAAAAGGAGCAGATGGTATAAATGCATCCAGCCGCAGCCGTGGAAGCGATGTTGTTGCAACAGCTGGAATAAGTGTTCACGTTGTATGTAGAAAAGGTTTACGGATAAAAAGACCATTGAAATAAAGAAGCGACAGACCGCAGCCGAGGCAATACCAAGGAAAAGTGCTCGTTTTCATGAATACGCATTTTCCAGTGCTACTCACTGTTTGTTTTGTGATACCTTTGTGGACTTTTTTTCCAAACACAAACCAAAATCAGAGCATGTCAAAATAAGAACTACAGAGTTCTCCGAAACCATAAAAAGGTGCTGTGAAAGCCGCTGCGATGAATGGTCGTTTAATGTAAAAGGCCGTCTGGAGTATTATCTTCGTGATCTTCCTGCTGCAGATTGTGTCTACCATCACACCTGTAGCGTAAATTTTCGAAGTGGAAAAAACATTCCTCGCGCATACTCCTCCGACGATCATGATTCGAAGAAAGGGAGACCAACTAATGAAGAGCAACACCAAGCATTCCTTCAGACCTGTGCTTACCTGGAAGAGAATGATGATGAACAACTGTTGATTGGAGACCTAATTTCCAAAATGGAGGAATATCTTCAAGGAAGTCAGAGCTCTGTCTACGAACGCAGGCACATGAAGAGAAAGCTTTTAGAACGTTACGGAGACAAGATCATAATATCAGGTGAAAGTGGGAAGGCAGATGTAGTAACACTACGAGAGACAGCTAATGAAATTCTTATAGATTATCACAAAGAGTCGAAAGAATGTGATATAGATATAGAGCTACAGAAGATTTACCTAGTAGAAGCTGCTGCAAAAATAATCAGAAGTGATATCAAGTCTGTCGACTCGCCTAGAAAAGATGTGTATCCATCTCCAAATGACATCACTGCAGAAAGTGCTCTTGATTACATTCCCAACAGTCTGAAATTGCTATTATCAAAAGCATTTGCGGGACAGGATGCTTCAAGAAAAATAGGTGCAATTGGGCAGAGCATTATGCAAGCAACCCGTCCTAGAGGATTACTATGTCCACTACAGATCGGTTTGTCGGTTCAGCTACACCACAACTTTAGGTCAAGGTACCTTATTGACGTTCTCCATCAGCTGGGTTACTGTTCGTCGTATGCAGAAGTAACAAGATTCGAAAGAAACGCGGCGCTGGCAAGTGGGTCTGGCTCTTTTACTGTTGATGAAAACACTGCAGTCCTTCTAGCAGCAGATAACGTCGATCATGATGTCTGCACTTTGGATGGGAAGAATACCTTTCATGGAATGGGTATGATTGCCGCAATAACTCCGAAGATCAAGATCCACCCTTCTATTCACAGGCGTAATGTTGGTGACAATGACATTAAGAAGATTGCAACCGTTGACATTAGGGAATATAGACACGCGAGAAGCATGTTGAGGGACATCTCATTCCGCGAACTTCCAGTACCCACTGCCACCATAAGTCGACTTAGTCTTCTCTGGCAGATATCTTCAGCAGAAAGATCAGGTCCAAGTTGGTCCGGAACAATGCAGGCAATTCACGGTGGATCAAGTGTCTCACATCCAGGTGTGGCGTCGATCACGTTCCTTCCCATCACCCATCATAGATATGTCGCCAACTGACATGACCTGCATATTTTCGACATTACTATATTTGAGCAAGATAGCACGCGATCAAAAAGTCCCATGCATTATTACCTTTGATCAGCCTTTGTTCTGGAAAGCTTCCCAAATCATCAATGAACAGAGAGACTTGCAGGACATTGTTTTAATGCTGGGATCATTTCACACTGATGAATCTTTTGGGAGCAGTCGGTACTCTTATGAATGGTTCAGGATTGTCTGAAGTACTTCAAGAAATATACGGACCAAATGCCGTGCAACACATGATGTCTGGAAAAGCTGTTTCAAGAGCGATACGTGGTCATATGATAGTAGATGCAGCTCTTAGTACCTTACTAATCGCAGACGTTTTCCCTCGTAATGAAGATGGAACTCCTCATGACCTCCATAAGGAAGCTTGTGACCTGCTCGACGATGTTATGACCGCCAAACAATCAGTTGAGGATGTGGAATCTTCGAATGCATTGTCTCAGATTGCTACCACTTTGGATGCGAAGAAAACTGACCTACAATCTACTTCGCAAACAAGTCAACTCTGGTTGGAATATCAGCGAATGATCAACATTGCACGTTCCTTGATAACAGCAGACAGAACCGGCTCGTGGGATTTGCACTTGCAAGCTATGCTGGAGACCATCCCCATAATTGCAGCAGCCGGACATCACAATTACCTGAAATCGATATACCTGTACCTGCAGAAAATGTTAAGTTTGCCTTCTGAAAATCCAGCCGTTAACAAAATGTTCCAGGAAGGTAAGTTTGTGGTAAGAAGAAGCGACAGATTATGGGCCGGACTCGGCACAGACCTGGTGATAGAACAAGTACTAATGCGTTCCCTGAAAAGCAGAGGCGGACTGACACGCGGAAGTGGATTTACAGACATCCAAAGGACAACGTGGCTCTTTTCTATGCCTCTGTGTTCCACTTATAACTTAGCAATGCAGGAATACACCAGAGTTTTGTTGGAAAGTAGTGAACAGCACAAGGAAATGAGGGGAAGTAGACAAATCAGGGACAGTAATGACATGAAGAAAGTACTTGAACGTCTGGAATCCTTATCCCCATTCCATTCTACCTCGGGTCTCTGCAACATTGTAACAGGGCTAACTGCTGATCCTGGAGTTAACGTTCATCAATTGCATTCAATCGGTACGAACATTGTCGTAAAAATGATTGGGAAACAAGCCTTTACATATTCTGCCAAAAGATCTGACAAAGTGAAAACACTAGGATCTGCTTCTGCCGTTGTGATCACTGATGCTTCAGATATAGAAGTAGATCCTGCACTACTGTTTCAGAGAATGATGACTGTTGCCACTGGCGGAGACATGAATCTTGAAGATGTCATGTGTTACGAACTGTGTGCATATCCTCCTGCATTGTTCGAATCACGAAGTATCTTGAGGAAACCCGATAAGTCTCAGCTAGCTCATGCAATAATCAAATACACTGACACTTTACGCACGGAAGAAGTTCAAGAAATTCAGTGCACAGACCAGTACGTATTGGATGGTGGATCTCTACTACATCGTGTTTCCTGGCGTCAAGATGAAACATATGACAGCATCGCCAACTCATATGCCGATTTCACTCTGAAAACATATGGAAAAGCAATCATTGTTTTTGATGGCTACAGCAGCTCTCCTACGATCAAGGACATGACCCACAGAAGACGCAGCACCAAGACAAGCAGAAATGTGAATCTCAGTCCAAGCATGAAGTTTGTTGGCCAGAAGAACACTTCTTGGCTAATGAAAACAACAAGCAAGCATTTATTTCCCTCGTAGGTGAGATGTTGAAGAAGCACGGGTGTACTGTTCACAACGCAGATGGGGATGCTGATGTGGACATCGTTCGTGCAGCAGTTTCCTCATCAGAAAATGCAACTACAACAGTAATAGGGGAAGACACCGACTGTACCATGCCAAGGACAGTGGTTTCAAGTTGTACTATCGCAGCGATATAAGACGGGGACCATCTCCTAATCCTGTGTATGATATTCTCAGCATTCAATCATTGTTAGGCAATGAAATCTGCAAGTATCTCCTGTTTGTGCATGCTTTCACGGGCTGTGATAGCACATCCAGAATTTTTTCGATCGGTAAAGCCAAAGCATTCGACACACTGATGAAGGTGGCTGAACTCCGTTCAGTTGCAAATACATTCTGTTCTGATTGTTGCCAACACTCTGACATTGAAGCCGCTGGAAGAAAGGCAATGCTTCTGTTGTATGGCTGCAAAACACTTGAATCCACTAACGCACTACGTCATCGAATGTTAGTTGAAAAGGTAGCTACAGCTAAATCTTTTGTTACACCCGAACGTTTGCCACCTACCGATGCGTCCACAAAGTACCACAGCTTTCGCACATACTTTCAAATACTAATCTGGAAGTCTACAGAAGAGAAATCGATGCAGAACAGTGGGGTTGGTATGTAAAGAATAATTCCTACTACCCTACAGCCTGCGACAAGCCACCAGCTCCAAATTATCTACTCAACATGATCCGCTGCTCCTGCAAGACGAAATGTGCTACTTCAAGATGTGGATGCAAGCGTAATGGAATGCCCTGTTCAGCCGCTTGTGGCGAGTGCCAAATCAGTGGTTGCGATAACAACCCAAGTACCGGTAATCTATCCGATGATAGTGATGAAGAGGATTAATTTCTGTATGTTTGTGACCAGGTATCACTTCTTCTGTAATGAACATAACTTGAAACTGGGAAAAAAATAATTGTTGTATTATTGATTATAAAAATCTGTAAAAAGCTATATAACATTATATTTGCGTAATAACTGGTTGTGTTGTATATTGTTGAATTATTTAAAACATTACAACTGAAAGAAAAAGCATCAAATGTATCTCTATAAATAAAAGCGTAAATTATATATTTTTTTTTTTCGTAGGAAACATCCAGTCCGCCATTTTGAATTTCATTTTTGGGGGTGTTCCCGGGGTCCAATTTTGTCGGATTTTGGATATGTTATTCGGCAATGGTTCCTGAGTTGGAAACAGTTTAGAAAACTTCTGAAGCAATTTTGCCCAGGTCTAACTACAAATTGCCTGGACTAGTAATCATTTGGCATACAAAATAATATCCTTGCTTCAAAAACAATAAAAAATAACTCCTACCTACATCAATTTTAATTAAAAAATTCAATTTTTCCGTAAATTCGTAACAAAATAACAAACAAATGTGCGCAAACATCCTATCAACATTTAAAGTGGCAATAAAATATCATTCAGAGTCTTTATTTGAAAGTAACCAATGCAGTCATGTCCTTTTTGCTGCGGTTCCTTGACATCAGCATTCGGCTTGCTACTTGCGCTTTGATGTAGCCTTCTCGCCTCTCGTGACTGTAAACTTGACTAGCTGCTTCTGTGACCATTTTCACACATCTCTCCACACTCTGAGTGTGAGAAGGCCACTTTGGCACTTGCATTGGGGCCTCTTTAAGTTGTGTTAAATCTTTGTTTGTTATACATGTTGTCAGTGGTGGCTCCAAAACTTCCGAACTCAAGTTAACTAATTCTGACAATTTCGTGGCATTGACGTTTATCGGAGGTACCTTCCTTGTCTGAACAGAGCAGTCTCCCAGCTGGTCATCATCTAGTGATGTTCCTCTAAGCTTTAGAATGATTTCCACAGCCTCAGTTCGCTCTTTGGTACATTGGCTGCAAAGTATTGCTTGCAAAACTGCCTCTGGCCTAGCATACCAAGCGGACCTTCTCACCACAGGTAACACGATGTCCACCACTACTTTCCTTTGGGTTCTCAGTAGCTGTAATTGAAACAAGATGTGGTTGGGCCCCTCCATCCACATTGAATTAAGTTTTACATTGAACCAGTGAGGAAGATAAAACCCAATAATAAATTCAACAATCAACATGAAATTCTGTAGCATTTTTCCCTTCAGTGCATGTTTGGAAACCCAAATCCTGCAGAAACGAATCGCTGTAGTTAACCAACGACTGTGACTTACGGGTCCAATCTCCAAGAGAGCCAGATTTTGAGGCAACTCTCATGATCTGATTGCTTGAACAACACGATAAGCGTAAGATTGATCCGTGCTAAGGTCTTTGATAACTTCTTCAGACAACACTGGAAGGGGAGGGCCTACTTCGACCTTTGGAAATTTTGTATTTATTTCTAATTCCGTTGCTTCATCTAGCATGTTGCCAAGGGGGCCTGACCACTTGTTGCTCTTTGTAGGACCATCAAGTTCCTGGATGAGACGACGAAGAGGTAGTTCCCCTCCGTGCAAATCACATACAATCCAAACAAGCCTTCTTCCAAGTTTTTTCTCTAAATGCGTCATAACACCGCCCTGCCATCCAGTGTTCACGCAGTTGAGTCTCCACCAACGGCCTGCATTGAACTGTCAAGTCTTCTTTCTTGAAGCTAACATATTATTTGATCAGCAATTGCCTCTGCATGTTTCTTGCCTTCTACTTCTGCTTCAGGAACAAAGTGAAACAAATAGCGGCCACCAGGTTCGGAACACACAGAGTAGTGTTCTTCTTTGATGAGACCGGGAAACTTTCTGTCCATTCCCTCTACCTCTAGGAGAACTTTTGTGTCATCTCTTCTTCCATCAAACAAAAGGCAAGAGAGACCTTCCTCCTTCAAATCTTTTTCATGCTGATTAGATATTTTCTTCATTATTTTTTCTTGTGCTCTTCTTATCTTATTATGATCTATCACTAAGGATGTATCCTCTCGGCTGATGAGGCCTGCATCTATCCAAGCGGCAGTGGCAATCTCTGCAGTCTCTCGTAGCCCCGTATGGTGGCGAATACTGGCAAGGGCAATGTTTGAGATGTCTTTAGTGTTGTATTTCATTCTCTTCGGCGAAGGTTCAGATGGCATTTTGGAGCTATCATCCGATGTTACTTCTTTCTGTTCATCTGAAGAGCTTTCAAAGAAGTGAGAAACCTCTTGATAGAGCTCTTCATCTCTTTGGGTGGCTTCTTCACTCTTCTTTTTCTTCCTTTCTTTCCTCTCTCGGATTTTCTCTTTTTTCTTAGCAATAACAATCTGTTTTTTGGTTTCTGAATAATCTGCCGAACCAATCTGCATACTTCCTTGGTTTCCTGCCTTTGTTCTCTGCGCCTTTATGAAAGCCAGCTCCAAAACAGGGATCTTCTTCTCACGAGGACAGTGACAATCAATGTGAGGGTAAGGTTCTCTTCTGCATGAGGGAGAACAATTGGCTTCAGAACACAACTCTATGGGACACTGGCAGTTAAAAATGTCAAGAAGAGTATCAAGTGTGTGCAGAAATTTATTTTTCTTTGCTAGTTTTTCTTTACCAAGTGATGTCTCAACTGCTTTGTGCCACAGCTTTGTTAATTTTAGCTCAATAGTTCTATACTGGTTGAGTACAGGTGGTTTAAATAACACATTAGCTTTTTTCCACTGATGCAGAAGAGGGGGAATCATGTCCCTTATGAGCTTTTTCTCTGTGTAGTTCCTTCTATCCTTTGTATTTTGTTCACGAAGGAGTAACCCTAGTCTCAGCATGTCTCGCACTCTTTGGTAGTTCTGATACGGGAAGCTCCTTGCCTGTACCGACTAACAGGCTCAAGTGGCATGACGACTGACCTCTTGTCTTCAATTTTGGCATCTTAGGAATATCTGAAAAGAAAGAAAAACATTTAAGTATTTTATATCAATTACGATGTTTCAAAGTTTAGTCATTCGATGTTCTAAAATTCAATAAAAAAATATTTCATGGGATTACAACATAATTAGACAGAAGAATATGATAATAATAAATAATTGTAATAATCAATAATCCATACTTACAGTTAAACTGTAGTATTCGTCTAGTAGAATAACTATGAAGTAGGTACAAGAGCAATAACAGCAAACCACCGTCTATGACATCTAAGAGGCAACTGAGGACTGAGAGTGAGGGACAGTTCTATTCATGTTGTGACTTGTACATTGTACAACAACTACTGTATATGACCTTGAAAACACTCCATATGCGATCAGTGGGATAATTCTGTGACAGATGAATAGTTAATCAATTTATGTCCTATTATTTAGTAAAAGAGTCAATTTCTGAAACTTTAAGGTAAAATTGATGTAGGTAAGGGTTATTTTATTTCATTTTGGTTGGCCAATTTGAAGTTTTGACATGAAAAGACATATATTTTCACTACCAAAATTGATTTGAAAAAAGTTGACGAAATTGACACACCCTAATACTCCATTCTAGCTTGGCTCCCTCAACGTACGGCAATCAAGCTTATCCATAACCTAAGAAGATTGGAATACAAGGAAAGGTTAAAGGAACGAGTTATGTTTAGTTTTGAGAGACGTTGTTTGAGGAGAGATATGATATAGATGTTTAAAATGTTTTCAGGTTCGGACAATTTAGATGTAAATAACTTTCTCAGAGGCTGATGGAATAACTTGGGGGCATAATAAGAAAATTAGAAAACAGACTTGTAGACTTGATCTATGAAAATATTTTTTTAGTTATAGAGTATGTAGTAGATTTTTGAAATGACTTGCGGGCGGAGCGTGGTTTTCCCGGTCCCTGGGGCAACCTTTCTTCGCGGGTCTCTCCCTTGGCCTCTAGCTGTCAATAATATAATAAATTGATAATAGGCCCCTATATTGCAGTAAAAAATTAACTCACTACCTTTTTATTTATTTTATATGGTACCCTATGGTTCTGAATATGCTTTTCACGCCTTGATAATATAATTTTAAAACCCAAACGCATGTTTATTATACATACATGTGCAGTATACACACCCTTACCACCTTACAACCTTACTACCGTATGCACATAATTATTGTGCGTACTGCTATTTTATAGCAAAATTTATACTGAATGCATAATAAAATATTTTTTTTACTTTTACTTATGATAATACACCTTTGTTAAAACCCTAGCAAAAAATCTCGATGCATTAAACACCTTGGAAATTAATGTAAGTTAGCAGTAAAAGACAACAGTTAATGGTTTACTGTACATATCTTCATCACGCAATATTATGCTAAATACTTCAAAGGTCAAGCAAGGTCAACGTTTCAAATATTAATGCAATACATAGCCAGGCCGGCGCCTCCCACAGGCCCGCGCCCGTGGCCATGGCCCTCTACCTCCGCCCCCTCGAGCTCGAGGGCTTAAAGTCCATTGGAACGCTCAGTAACGCAGTGTGGTTTAGCTAAATGACCCCACTGAGCAGGAACGCTGAGTTCCTGTTCAAATTTTAAGCAGAAATTAAAAAAACAAGCCTAAAAAAGTTTTAATGCTTGTCTGTTGTATGACTGAATTCTTACAAAGACGATTTAGGTTTGTAAAGATGGGAAACTACGTTCCCGCTCTGTAAGAACACGTTCCATTTGCTCGGAGTTGTCTTCCCATGACTGAGTTATGTGCAATGTATTAATGAATTATAATGTGTAAACAGTGGATGAAAAGCTTGCATTTTCAGTTTAATTGGTGAAAGAAATGAATGAAAAGTAAATGTGCTATAATAGTAATTTTCTATCCATCATTTTATTAATTCAACATCCACATCAAGGGCGGATCTAAGCATTTCAGTAAGGGAGGTCCAAAGAAAAGAGGGTACCCCTAAACTAAAAAGGACACATTACAAATTTTTTTTTTCCCAAAATCAAACCATCAATGAGTGAGTGTAAAATCAAATGTATTGTTTTATTAGATCATTCTCATTCAAATATGATACAAAATGAAAATCTAATTTGGGTACAACAGTTATCATAGAAATTTTTTCAAACAATTACAAATGTCTTGAAAATTAAAAGAACTATGAGAATAAGATGAAGATAAAAATAGTGATATGGCTGCACCAGTACTAAGGGCACCTATGAAAACCATTACAACTACAAATTTGGAAGTACAATGCATACGGATTAGGGTGTTTCACATTTCAACTTTTTTTAAAAACTCATGGAGCATAGTTCTTATATTGAGAAATACTGCATTGATCATAAATATAGCAAAACAAATTAGATTGGCAATTATTTCGGGTCCCCGCACTCCCCCCTCAAAGACGAACCCTCCTTTTGTACTGCAAATCCCCTACTTTTCATCATGAAAATGCTTGTAACTCCCACATTTCTAATCCGATCTTTATAAATTTGGTAACCTAGCAATTTTACTGGGAAAATAATAATAATTTATTAGCTCAAAGGGGGCGATCGCCCCTGTCGCCCGCCTCTTCGGTACGTCTCTGGTCATGCACCGCCTCCTTCAGGTCATCATCGCTTGGAATCGCTGACCTCTCAAAGCGTCTGTTAGTTGTCCAAACAGGTAAAAATCCGAAGGTGCTAGGTCTGGACTGTAGGCTGGATGGTCGAGAACTTCAAATTTAGTTCTTGAAGGCATTTTCTAGTCTGTGCAACGGTATGAGGGCGCGCATTGTCGTGTAACAGAATAACACCTTCCGACAATCTCCCTATCCGTTTTGTGCGAATGCTTGCTTTAACTCATTCCAAAGCATGTCAGAATACGATGCACTTGTTACTGTAGTTCCACGCTCTAGATAATGTTCAAGGATAGGGCCTCGTGTATCCCAAAATAGTGTTAGCATAACTTTACCTGCTGACGGCTGCGCTTTGAACTTCCTTGCAGCGGGAGATTGTCGGAAGGTATTATTCTGTTACACGACAATGTGCGCCCTCATACCGTTGCACAGACTAGAAAATGCCTTCAAGAACTTAAATTTGAAGTTCTCGACCATCCAGCCTACAGTCCAGACCCGGATTTTTACCTGTTTGGACCACTAAAAGACGCTTTGAGAGGTCAGCGATTCCAAGGCGAGAATGACCTGAAGGAGGCGGTGCATGACTGGCTATGCACAGAGCCAAAAACATTCTTTTGTGATGGCATTAGGAAGCTTGTAGATCGCTGGACTAAGTGTATTGAGAAACATGGAGACTATGTTGAGAAGTGATGTGTTTATAATCTATCAGATATGAAAATAAAATTGTGAAACTAAAAAGTGCGGGTACTTATTGAATTACCCTCGTGTGTGTGTATATATATATATATATATATATATATATATATATATATATATATATATATATATAGTCATCCCTCGTTTTGCGTGGGCCCGGTTTGCGTCTTTTCGTTTTTAAGTCGTCACTGGTTTAGGCCGCAGTGCTGTCCAACTTCTATAAAGCGCGGCCAAAATGTTGCCTATAATCATACACTGTTGGTTAATACAACTTAGGAACCCGCTGAATGTTGTTCTCCCTACTAGAAATGACAAAATAGGGAAGAAAATTCAGAAATTAAATTTGGCAAAAGTCCATTCCGCGGGCCGCAAGTTGGACAGCGCTGGTTTAGGGAACATTTTTGGTTTGCATCGTCTTACGTCTCAAATTTGCGTCGTTTTATCTTGCCCTAACCGCCCGAATTTCCCTCAGGCGGCCAAAGTTTCCACAATGTTCCCACGCGCCTGGGTCATGACTCGACATTCTCGCTCGCTGAGTATAAAAGAGCGTCTGGGACAGCGTTCAGTCTAGTGGTGGGCAAAAGGTAATCGATTACAAATAAAAATTACTGATGTCTGAAAAGTAACTAAAAGTATAAAGTAGGAATTACTTCTGGATTAATTACTCTTATAATATAATTAATCCAGAGAAGTAATTTCTACTTTATACTTTTAGTTACTTTTCAGATATCAGTAATTTTTATTTGTAACCGATTACTTTTTGCCCACCACTGCTAGGGATGAGCATAATCGATTACTTTGAGTATGCTCTTTATAAATATTTGGAATTTAACTCATTTTCCACTTTTAAGAGAGGCAACACTGTTGCACTGCTCAGCGACTGCTATTTTTGTTCCATCATCTCGGAGTAATTGGTTGACTAATCGATTAGTGACGAAAGTAATCGATTAGTGGGGAATTTTTAAAGTAATCGAAGTGATCGATTACTCCCATCCCTAGCGCTCACTCAGTATTCGTCCGTCTCCTGTACAGTAAAGGTCTCGCTCGCCGCTCTCAGTTCGCTGCACTCGTTGTTAAAGAAAGGAACAATGGCTGAAAAAAGAAGTTCGTCGTTTTCATATGTTCATATGTACGGGGTGTTTATAAAGTCTCTATCTATTTCGTTGAATTAACGGTTTTTATTTATCTTTGTTGCAGAACCCTATGAAAATGAATGTACAAGAATGGGTGATGGTGGTGACACTTCGGATTAAAGGAAAGAAATGCAAAGAAATTAGAGAGAGGTTTGAAAGAACAGTTCACAAGCCAGGTCCTACAGACAAGACAATTCGTGATTTGCTCTATAAATTTAAAAGAACGAGATCTGTTCATGATGAGTCAAGATCTGGACGTCCAAGTTTCTCTAAGCATGCTGTAAATACGGTACGTAATGTTATCGATGAACATCCACGCATGTCAATTCGCACCACATCACGTAGACTCGGGATACCCAAATCAACTGTCCACAAAATTTTGAAATCGACGTTGAAGAAGAGAAGTTATCACATTCAGGTGGTTCATGACTTACATGAAGAGGATTAGCCAAAGTGAAGTGCAATGTGTGCCGATCTTGTTGAACATATTCAGAATGAAAATTTAATGGACAACATTCTCTTCGGTGATGAAGCAACTTTTCACACGTGTGGAAAGGTTAATCACCATAACTGCCGCATGTGGGCTAATGAAAAGCCAGTTGATTTCTATCAATGGGAACGAGATTCTCCTAAAGTTACTGTCTGATTGGGTATGACCAAATCTAAGATTTATGGGCCCTTTTTCTTTGCTGAAGCTACAGTTACAGGGCTTATTTATCTGGACATGCTTCAGCATTCCTGGAACCCCAGCTTCATTCAGCTGGTATTTTAAACAACGTCGTCTTTCAACAAAATGAAGCACCTTGTCATTACGCAAACATTGTTCGGGAGTACCTAAATGAACGATTTCCAAATCGGTGGATAGGACGTGGAAGCAACAGGCCCTGGGCGATCTCCTGACCTAACGCCCTTGGATTTCTTTGTGTGGAGCTTTATCAAATCAAACGTCTATCAAACGAGGGTTACAGATCTGCAAGATTTACGTGCTCGTATCGTAACAGCAGTTACAAAAATAACCCCTGTCATGCTCCAAAATGTGTTCCGCAATGCTGCTGACAGATTCGAACTCTGTAGAGATATTGATGGTGCTCATGTAGAATCATATGCTTAAGTATTCATTAAATGTATGCCTTCTATTATATTGTTATTGAATTTTACCCTTTTTTGCTACGTTTTCACTGAAATGGAAGGGACTTTATAAACACCCTGTATGATACTATTGAGTTTCTATATCCATGAACACAACCTTAATTATTGCATTGTTTTCTATAAGTGAAAACTGCTTAGGGAACAATTTAAATCTGTGTTTAGCACCCCTAAGTCTGAGATGGAACTGGAAAACCCAGACGAATTTTTCGACATAGATCCAAATCAACCAAAAACAAATTCCGGCACAAACCTATTAATGGACTTCGAGTTCATGGAAAGAGATGTAATTACGGCCTTATCACAGATGCGAGATAATTCAGCACCAGGGCCAGACACATGGACTGCCACATTTCTGAAGAACTGCAAAGAGAGTATTGCAAAACCGCTATACTTACTATGGCGGAAATCACTCGACACAGGACAAATTCCACTCCCTTTAAAGAACGCGAACATTGCCCCCCTATTTAAAAGTAGTAATAGAGCAATGCCCAAAAATTATCGGCCAGTGGCTCTCACCTCACGCCTTATAAAGTGTTTTGAACGTATAATTAGAGGCAAAACTACCCACTACCTACAAGAAAAAGACTTATACAACCGAAATCAACATGGCTTCAGGGCGGGAAGATCATGCCTGTCACAGCTACTAGACCACCAGGAGAAAATATTAGAAACATTGTGTCGAGGACAAAACATAGATGTAATATATACGGACTTTGCTAAAGCCTTCGATAAATGTGACCATGGAATCATAGCACACAAACTTAAGAATACAGGAATTACTGGAAAGCTAGGAAGGTGGATATTTAATTTCTTGGCGCAAAGAACGCAAAGAGTGGTGGTAAACGGAGTTAAATCGGAAGTCTCGGAAGTCGTGAGCTCTGTCCCACAAGGGGACAGTATTAGCTCCCTTGCTGTTCATAATAATGATTGCAGATATTGATGCAGATATTAAGGACAGTATTGTATCATGCTTCGCAGATAACACAAAGATATGTAAGGAAATATTGAACGAAGATGACAATGAGAAAATTACAAAACGACATTGAAACATTATTCCAGTGGGCAGAAGACAACAATATGAAGTTCAACGAAAAAAAATTCCAACTTCTAAGATATGGTAATAACAAGGAGCTACAGAAAAAAGGATACAAAACTATGCAAGCCAAACAGATAACACCAAATCCACAAGTCAGGGATCTTGGAGTAATAATGTCGTCGGATGCAGAATTCAGAGAGCACTATAAAATCAAAATCACAACGGCTAGAAAAATAATGGGAATCATCTGGAGGAGCTTCCGCGCCAGAAAAGCAAACATCATGCTCAAATTATGGAAGAGTCTAGTCCTACCAATAATTGAGTATTGCTCAGTACTCACAAGCAGAGATGGGCAGTATTTAAATACATATGTATTTAAATACGTATTTAAATATATTTGTATTGTAATACTTGTATTTATAAATACTTTTTTCGGTGTGTATTTAAATACTTTGAAAGAGTATTTGTTATTTGAAAATACATATTTTTAAATACATTTCGCAAATACATTTCTTAGCCTCAACTGTCAGAAAACAATTTGCGCCCTGAAACAAAATACAAAATCTTTCTAATCATCTAAGCCACCTGATCCAATCGTTACTAGATGGGCCAGTTGGTTGAATGCAGCATTTTATTACGCAAGGCATCTTCCAAAAGTAAGACAGATTGTAGAAGGATTCGAGGGCAGCGGGATCCTCGTTAAAAGAGCGAAAGCTGGCATCAAATCAGATGGTTAGGTTTTCAGCTCTTACAGTTGCAAGAACAGTACTCTTCATTATGTTCTCTTTTAGAAAAAATGGAGAGCACAGATTTTACTATCAAAGAAGCATACGAAGCGGTCAATACCATATATTTTGGAGAAGATTATGTTAATATAAAAAAATTATATAAAAAAGCGTTTGCAAACAAATGATATCAAGGATATAATTTTGATGACCAGGAATGCTAAATCTCCATCATTATACGTTCTACTAAAAAACTGTCAACCTACCTCAGCATCAGTCGAAAGAAGTTTTTCGATTCTTCGAAAACTCCTAGCCAAAGACAGAAACTTCAAATCCGAAAATGTTAAAAACTATATTGCGGTGTTGTATAATGCAGCTGTGGAATAATTGTATTTAAAGATGTTAACTGACTGCATGTGGAGCGTTGTATAATATATTAGTTTTATGTATCATTCTATAAATAGATTATACAATTTATCACTAAAATTACACAACTAATAGTTTGTAATCACGAAAATTGCTTTACAATAAGTCAAATTAGACAATTTAATGGTATATATTTATTAGGTCAATACAGTAAAGTCAATTTCGGAGGAAAATAAAGTCAATTTTGTTTTTGTTTTTAGGTAAAAAAAAATTGCCCTACTTATTTGTTATGCATATATGTTTATAAAGTCTAATAGATGATAATATCAATAAACTAATGTTACCAAGAGATAGGTTTTAGAAAAAATTCTGGCATGATATAGTTGGATAAGTATTTAAAAATGTATTTGAAATGTATTTAAATACATTTTTGATGTAATGTATTTAGTATTTAAATACATTTTGAAAATATGTAATGTATTTGGTATTTAAATACTTTTTTAAGGAAGTACTGTATTTTGTATTTAATTACATTTAAAGTATTTTGTGCCCATCTCTGCTCACAAGCCCACACAGAAAACGAGACATTGCGAACATGAAGCTATACAAAGGACTTTTACGTCTAAGATAGAGGAAACGGAAGGTGAAGACTACTGGTCTCGACTACAATCCCTGAAACTCTACTCTCTCGAAAGAAGGCGAGAGCGGGACACAATAATATACATATAGAAAATACTTAAGGGCTCTGTCCCTAACCTTAGAAATGAAATAGAAACACACTGGAATGAGAGAGAGGCAGATTTTATATGGTCCCAGCTGCGGTGGGACAAGGGGCCATGAAAACGAGGATGCAAAAAAAATACCCTCAGAATATGGGGCCCAAAGCTTTTCAATGTCCTTCCAAAAGAAGCGAGGAATCTCCAGCACACAGACCTGAATAACTTCAAGAACCAGCTGGACAGATTCCTGTGCAAAATCCCTGACCAGCCATGCGTGGCTGGCTACGAGGGCAGGAGGAGATCAGACAGCAATTCCCTCCTTCACCAAATCCCGCAAATGAGGCGAGATGCTGCAGAGGGGTCGACCGCAGGTCGATCCTGAACCGTCGTTCAAACTCACCAAAAGATATATATATATGTATATATATATGATGAATAAAACCACGAAGGAAAGGCAACACAGAAGGGTGCTCAAGCGCTTTCGTCTAATGACATCCTCAGGAACACTGAGTGTTCCTGAGGATGTCATTAGACGAAAGCGCTTGAGCATCCTTCTGTGTTTCCTTTCCTTCGTGATTTTATTCATCATAAATATTTTTCACGTGTTACTTTCGTGAAATAATTTTCATATATATATATATACACACGAGGGCCACTTAATAAATTTTGCCCCACCTTTTTTTTTCTTTCCAAGTTTTCTTGTAAGTTCCAGAAATTTTGTACACTAGTAGTTACATACATTTTTTTACAAGTTTTTATTTTTCCATATAGTTTCCATCCTTTTCTACGGCTTTCCTCCACTTCGAAACAAGGGCCTTTATTTCTTGCTGGTAAAAGTCCGCTGGGTTCCGCTGGAGCCACCTCTTAACCTACTCACCAACCTCATCGTCACTCTGAAACTTTCTTCCACGAATAGCATCCTTCATTGGTCCAAACAAATGGAAGTCTGAAGGTGCTAGATCCGGGCTGTATGGAGGTAGGGTAACACAGTGAAGCACATTTTTGTGATGGCTCTCTTGTTTGCAAATTGTTGTATGGTCTTGCGTTATCGTGCAAAAGAAGGACATCTTCCAATTCTCTCTCCGGTCGAACTCGCTTTATACGTCTCTGGAGTCTCTGTAGGGTAGCAATATATGCCTCTGAGTTGATTGTTTGTCCTTTCTTCATAATGTCCACGAGAATCACATCTTTCATGTCCCAGAAGATGATGGCCATAACCTTTCCTGCAGAGGGAGCCATTTTGAACTTTTTCTTGCGTGGGGAGTCTGCGTGATGCTACTCCATGGATTGACGTTTTGTTTCAGGTTCAAAGTAGTGTACCCAAGTCTCATCCGCAGTCACAGTTCGTGAAAGGAAGTCGTCCCCTTTTGTCTCGTATCGAACCAACGACTCAGAAGCAATTTCTTTTCTTTGAGCTTTGTGATCTTCAGTCAGTTCGCAAGGAACAAACCGTGAACACACTTTCGAGTATCTCAGTTGCTGAATTATCGTATTCACACTTCCTTCACTAATTCCTAGCTCCAGTGATAGCTCCTTGTATGTGACGCGCCGATTTGATCGAATGATGCTGTTAACACGTTGCACAGTATGAGATGTCACAGCCGATGCCGGGCGACCGCTGCGTGGCTCATCATCGAGGCTGCCTCTCCCTCTCTCCGATGATCACACACGTTTAGACCAGCGTCCAACTGTGCTTCGATCAATAACAGCATCTCCGTAAACGTTTTGTAGACGTTTGTGAATATTTCCAGTGTTTCCTTATCTGCGGTTAAGAACTCGATAACAGCTCTCTGTTTACGACGCACATCACTGTCAGACGCCATTTTCGAAACTGCGTTAACCATCGGTTTTATATAAGGAGAGGAGGTTCAAACTGGAAAAATCCGGTTATGTGAAGCGCAGAAAGTTCAAACTTACGGCCGAAAAGACATTTCAGCCTCATGGCCTATATTATTTAGCTAAGAAACAAGGGTGGGGCAAAATATATTGAGTGCCCCTAGTGTATATATATATATATATATATATATATATTAGTGCTGGACCGGATATCCGCATCCGCATCATTTTTAACATCCGCATCCGCACTTCTGACTGCGGCTGTTATGCGGATATTACCTCTAATAAATTATGTAATTTACAATTAAATTAGCTTATAAAGTAGCTTATAAGACCCAGTCATGCACATTTCATGTAAAGTATTAGTTACAGTATTAGATGAACAAACAAATATATAAACCTCAAAATATAAATACCTGGTAACACAGAAAATTGAATGAATCTTGTTTCATTGAATTTTCTGTGGCTGAAACTCTTGAGAAAGTTATTATTTTTATCATAATGAAAACATTAATATTAATTTTAATTCTTATGCATTGCCTGCCATAACAGTAATATCACGAAATTTGAAAAATTATGTCATATATTCATAATTCTATATTATATTGATAGATTAACTAAATATCCGCATCCGCGGATATTGAAATTAAAGATCCGCATCCGCATCCGCAGATGTTGAAAAACTGACATCCGGTCCACCACTAATATATATAGCCACCTCTCGATTTACGAGAGTTACGTTCTTGAAAATGGTCGTCTAAATCAAAAATACGTAATTTAAACAATTTTCTCATAGGGAATAATGTAAAAAGTGGAGATTAGGGATTTTTGTTATCAAAAAGACGCAGTGCCCAATATTATACCAATGAAAAACTACAGTATACTGCTAAATCTGATACACGTACAATAAATTCTAGCAAGTAAAAGAAGAAAATGACAAAGTTAATTCCAACATTTACCATTGACTGCTGCTCCTAAATTGCTTGCTGCTCTGGTAGAGAGGGAGGAGGGGAGTGGAGGAGTTATTGAGTGGGCTGGGCTCTTACACTGCTAGATGTTGATGGCGCGTCGTCCTTACGAGTTTCCTTTTTCTTGAAAAAGAAATCCAATGTCTTCTGCAAGGCCTTCATCGTCTTCTCACGATGGATTTCTTTATAGCAATTGATGTCAGCCAGGACATTTCGGGCCACCTTTGAGCTGCGTTCCGTGTTCGGATCGTCCTTATCAAAAATAGCGAGAGCGAGGTCGACGTAGCGAAATGCTTCAGCCAACCTTTTGCGAGTGAGAGAACGCACTTGCTCAACATCACCATCTGCTGCGACCACCTCCTCCTGGTGTTCCTTCTCCAGCTGAACAAGATCTTCGTTCGAGAATTCGACGAATTCGGTCGCGTGACGGATCGAGTTATTCCAATCACTGGCTGGCGTAAATTAAAAAAGAAGAAGGTATAAATGGACCGCGCGCGTTATTCTAAAAACGCGTAAACCAAACTCGCGCAAAACGCGAGGTATATATATATATATATATATATATATATATATATATATATATATATATACTGGCTGTCTTTAATTTCTCTCTGTTCGCCGCAATGTCGCTATTATAATGGACACTGCTCTTCTGAAATCTTTAACTTCATGTCTCCTTATTTAAGGAGAGCATGCAGTATCAGACTTTCGGCACATTCTCATTCCTTTTCTGTCCAACTCTCTAACGCAAAGGTTAATCAGTATTTTCAATCTTTCATCTACTCAACCGGTCAACCCTGGAACAGTCTTCCTTTATCCATCTTTCCCGCTGTCTAGGAATTTCAATCCCTCAAACGCAGTGTCCAGGCATCTTGGAAACCTTAGATCTTGATTTTGGTTCTCTTTTTCCTCTGTGGGAGGGGCGTTTTTGTTTGGCCCCTGCTTCCTGCATCATATATATATATATATATATATATATATATATATATACAGGGTGGGCCGTAAGTTTCCATACATAGGAAAAATAAAAAAAAATTTATGGACAACCATTTTTATTTATATAATATGCTCTACATGGTTGCCATTGTTTTGAAACACATTTCAATACGTGTTCCCCACTGTTGATGAACACGCATTAGCACAGTTGACGTTATGCTTGTAATGGCGTTGGTGATACGTTCCTTTAGATGATTTATGTCTCGTATCTTTTCCTGATACACCATGGCCTTCAAGTGCCCCCAAAGATAGAAATCAAGGGGGGTGAGATCTGGGGATCTGGGAGGCCACTCCACAGGACCACGCCGACCAATCCAAGCATCCGGAAACTGCTGCTGATCCAAATACCGACGCACGTGAAGACCATAATGAGGTGGAGCTCCATCTTGCTGGAAGTAAACTGGGAAGTTACCTTCCTCGTTTAGCAGGGATGGGAAAATCTCTTCTTGCAACATGTTAAGATACCTTTCGGCATTAAGATTTCCACTGACAAAAATTGGTCCAATAATTCTGTCACCCCATATCCCGGCCCACACCATCACTTTACCGGCACCTTGCATCTTCGTCGGACTCAGCAAGTTGGGGTTAGCATTACTCCAATAACGTATGTTTTGCCAATTAACCTCTCCATTGACGTAAAAATTTGCTTCATCAGTAAACAAGATCTTACGTCAAACGCATATTCTTAGGGTATCTGAAACATAAAAACAAACGTTTAATTTTTCCTACGTATGGAAACTTACGGCCCACCCTGTATATATATATATATATCGTAAAGAAACGACGCTTGTATAGGAGATATTCCGCGCAAGACGAGAGAGAGAGAACGGAACAAATGAAAAAAATGAGGTAACCACCTGGGAATCGAACCCGGGATCTTCCGATTGCCGGTCAGACGCGATACCATTACACTATGGACCTCACTCTTCCAAATGCCGTAATTCTTCTACATACTCGCAGAAACCAATGCCCCAAGGGGGCACCTCCCGCATGCCGTAACATTATATACCTTCACTGCAAAGAACACGCAGTATAATAACGTAAAAAACGACGCTTGTATAGGAGATATTCCGCGCGCAAGACGAGAGAGAGAACGGAACAAATGAAAAAATGAGTAACCACCTGGAATCGAACCCGGGATCTTCCGATTGCCGGTCAGACGCGATACCATTACACTATGGACCTCACTCTTCCAAATGCCGTAATTCTTCTACATACTCGCAGAAACCAATGCCCCAAGGGGGCACCTCCCGCATGCCGTAACATTATATACCTTCAACTGCAAAGAACACGCAGTATAAATAACGTAAAGAAACGACGCTTGTATAGGAGATATTCCGCGCAAGACGAGAGAGAAAAACGGAACAAATGAATGATTGGTAACCACCGGGAATCGAACCCGGGATCTTCGATTGCCGGTCAGACGCGATACCCTACACTATGGACCTCACTCTTCCAAATGCCGTAATTCTTCTACATACTCGCAGAAACCAATGCCCAAGGGGGCACCTCCCGCATGCCGTAACATTATATACCTTCAACTGCAAAGAACACGCAGTATAAAACGTAAAGAAACGACGCTTGTATAGGAGATATTCCGCGCAAGACGAGAGAGAGAGAACGGAACAAATGAAAAATGAGGTAACCACCTGGAATCGAACCCGGGATCTTCCGATTGCCGGTCAGACGCGATACCATTACACTATGGACCTCACTCTTCCAAATGCCGTAATTCTTCTACATACTCGCAGAAACCAATGCCCCAAGGGGCACCTCCCGCATGCCGTAACATTATATACCTTCAACTGCAAAGAACACGCAGTATAAATAACGTAAGAAACGACGCTTGTATAGGAGATATTCCGCGCAAGACGAGAGAGAGAGAACGGAACAAATGAAAAAATGAGGTAACCACCTGGGAATCGAACCCGGGATCTTCCGATTGCCGGTCAGACGCGATACCATTACACTATGGACCTCACTCTTCCAAATGCCGTAATTCTTCTACATACTCGCAGAAACCAATGCCCCAAGGGGGCACCTCCCGCATGCTGTAACATTATATACCTTCAACTGCAAAGAACACGCAGTATAAATAACGTAAAGAAACGACGCTTGTATAGGAGATATTCCGCGCAAGACGAGAGAGAGAGAAGGAACAAATGAAAAAATGAGGTAACCACCTGGGAATCGAACCCGGGATCTTCCGATTGCCGGTCAGACGCGATACCATTACACTATGGACCTCACTCTTCCAATGCCGTAATTCTTCTACATACTCGCAGAAACCAATGCCCCAAGGGGGCACCTCCCGCATGCCGTAACATTATATACCTTCAACTGCAAAGAACACGCAGTATAATAACGTAAAGAAACGACGCTTGTATAGGAATATTCCGCGCAAGACGAGAGAGAGAGAACGGAAAAATGAAAATGAGGTAACCACCTGGGAATCGAACCCGGGATCTTCCGATTGCCGGTCAGACGCGATACCATTACACTATGGACCTCACTCTTCCAAATGCCGTAATTCTTCTACATACTCGCAGAAACCAATGCCCCAAGGGGGCACCTCCCGCACGTAACATTATATACCTTCAACTGCAAAGAACACGCAGTATAAATAACGTAAAGAAACGACGCTTGTATAGGAGATATTCCGCGCAAGACGAGAGAGAGAGAACGGAACAAATGAAAAAATGAGGTAACCACCTGGGAATCGAACCCGGATCTTCCGATTGCCGGTCAGACGCGATACCATTACACTATGGACCTCACTCTTCCAAATGCCGTAATTCTTCTACATACTCGCAGAAACCAATGCCCAAGGGGGCACCTCCCGCATGCCGTAACATTATATACCTTCAACTGCAAAGAACACGCAGTATAAATAACGTAAAGAAACGACGCTTGTATAGGAGATATTACGCGTTTTTAGAATAACGCGCGCGGTCCATTTATACCTTCTTCTTTTTTAATTTACGCCAGCCAGTGATTGGAAGAAGAATTACGGCATTGGAAGAGTGAGGTCCATAGTGTAATGGTATCGCGTCTGACCGGCAATCGGAAGATCCCGGGTTCGATTCCCAGGTGGTTACCTCATTTTTTCATTTGTTCCGTTCTCTCTCTCTCGTCTTGCGCGAATATCTCCTATACAAGCGTCGTTTCTTTACGTTATTTATACTGCGTGTTCTTTGCAGTTGAAGGTATATAATGTTACGGCATGCGGGAGGTGCCCCCTTGGGCATTGGTTTCTGCGAGTATGTAGAAGAATTACGGCATTTGGAAGAGTGAGGTCCATAGTGTAATGGTATCGCGTCTGACCGGCAATCGGAAGATCCCGGGTTCGATTCCCAGGTGGTTACCTCATTTTTCATTTGTTCCGTTCTCTCTCTCTCGTCTTGCGCGGAATATCTCCTATACAAGCGTCGTTTCTTTACGTTATTTATACTGCGTGTTCTTTGCAGTTGAAGGTATATAATGTTACGGCATGGGAGGTGCCCCCTTGGGGCATTGGTTTCTGCGAGTATGTAGAAGAATTACGGCATTTGGAAGAGTGAGGTCCATAGTGTAATGGTATCGCGTCTGACCGGCAATCGAAGATCCCGGGTTCGATTCCCAGGTGGTTACCTCATTTTTTCATTTGTTCCGTTCTCTCTCTCTCGTCTTGCGCGGAATATCTCCTATACAAGCGTCGTTTCTTTACGTTATTTATACTGCGTGTTCTTCGCAGTTGAAGGTATATATATATATATATATAGTGAATTTTGAAATTTGTTATTTGATATGGTACCCCTGGATATTGTGAAGAATGGTTAAAGAATTATAAATACCAATTTTAATGCAAATCGGATAATATTTAGAGGTGCCGCACGGAGGTCAAACATTTCATTTTATTCTCCAATCGGATTATTTATATTAATATTTTTTACCCTGAGGTAGCTGTTATCGGTGCGTTTTTTAATGTGGTATCCCCTATAGGCCTAATCCACAGTCCTCTAATTTTGTTTCTATTCCATTTATTTCCTTTATCTAAGTCCCTCTTTTATTGTAGATTTTTTTACGTTTGGAAAACGCTTACGGTGCTGCTCTACAATTTGTAGAAGATATTGTTGTTCTTCATTTTCGTAAGATGGCCACTGAAGTTCTTAATTAAAGCAACATCTCTCTCAGCGTTGTCATTTACAACATTCATATTTTTTACATAATTGCTAGCAGCTTTGTAGTCATCATTAGCGTTCCAATCAGCAGGATCTCTGTCCAAAAAGTCCATTGGCAATGCCAATTTTGTGAAGAAGTTGCGAGTTGTTGAACTGACGAAGCTAGCTAGTGTTTTGTCTTGTAGGTTAGGATCATTCACATTCAAATTTATCCGTTTAGGAGGATTTTGAGAGCCATTCACATCCAGCGCCTTCACCATTTCTCGCTTGACTTCCATTGACGTTTCTTCATCAAAAAAAGAAAGTCCGATGAGCTCTTCATTCAAATACCAGAGATGGCGAGAGAGCGCTTTAGATGCAGCTACAGATATTTCTTTATCATCGTAGGATTGAAGTTTCTTGAGAAGAGATAGGTCATTAGCTGGTGCAGAGGAAGCAATGGGTGCTAAAAACCATTCATTTACGTAGCATCGAACAGCATATAATGCAAAACGTTGCATCCCTTCTAGTTCACGTCTAGTGACCTCCATTTGTTTGTGGAAAAGACAAATTTTTATTGCATATATCACTCGCGCCATCCATCGCACACGGTGCAACGCTCCGGGTTGATGGAATTTAATGCCATCAAAAGGAACATCTCCAAGGTATATGATTGTCAAATCTAAGAGTTCTCGGTAATCTGCTCGAGGTTGTAATTTAGTCAAATGTTGCTTGCAATTTTCAATTATACTGGGTTTTTCCGGTACATCGATTTGAACAATTTCAAACTTGTTTGTCAAAAGTCTTCCATTTATTTTAAGACGCTTAAATAACAAGATATCCGGACCACCAGTGGCAGCGCCGCGACATTTGTCAAAGACAGATGCTAGTACTAATTCGAGAATGTGATGTCGACAAGCTAGTCCGAGGAGCGGCCGTTCAAGTATGCTTTCAATAAGAGTACATGCTCCTTTTTTATTGCCAGTGTTGCTTGCAGTTGTGTCAAAGCACATTGCCTGCACACAATCTCGTAGCCCCCAGTCATCCAAAGCTTCGACCACAGCACCTGCAATATTTTTTCCTGTGCCAGATTTAAGTTTAGGTACTGAGAGAAGCTTAGATTTTCCTCCGCCTGATACAATAATTGGAAGTCTATCCACACTATCATCACCAGTAAGATCTTGGATAAGCTTTCCGTCCCAATGAACTGTTAGAGGAATATCAGTTTCAAATGATTGCTTGATGTCATCCGTAATTTGCTGACGAACTGATATTCGTTTTCTCCGTATTGAACTTCTACTCAGAACAATATCATCAACTTCATATCCAAGAGAAGATGCAGTAGCTGCTACTACTGATACTGCTTGGCGATCACTTAATTTGTTTCTGTCCAGTGTCATTGCTAATTCTGTTGATACAACCATTGCTGGTTTATGACTACCAAGTTTCTCCTTCTTTATGGTGACTGGTGTACTTGATGTACTTGGCTCTTCCTCGGAGGAACTACTATTTGACGAAAATTGAGTCACTGTTGTGTTCATTTTCTTTCTCATGGTTTCTTTCTTAACTTGGCGTTGAAATGCTTCATCTCTAGATCTTCTCTTAGATTGTTTGAGAGCACATATTTTGTCCACACTTCCTGTGTAGCCTCTCCTCCCCTTCTCTCGTTGAGCTTGTAGAAAAGCTCTGTCTTCTACTGTCATTTTTTGCAGAGCATTGGCATGGGCGATATCGAATAAATCGTCCAAACGTTCTTGAAAAGAAGTTTCTTTATCTATTTGTGTCTGTGAACGTCTATATTTAGATTTTTGAAGTCCTCTATAATTAAAATACTCTTTTTCTACTTTTTTCGTAACATTGCTATAGTCAGCAGTTGGTATATTTGCCATCTCCCAAAATTTCAATATTTCAGCGCAAACAGCTTTAGATGCATCTTTCAACGTCTTTTTGGCATGTAGATGATGAAAAATAAGCCGCAGAACGTCACCATAGGATGGTAGTTTTCTTCCACATATTGTCTCAATTGTTTGTCCAATAAGCCACATTTCTGTTGATTTTCTAGTCGCTACTGAACTTGCTATATTTTACATTCTGTTTGTGCATGATGCCATTTGACACTCTCCTACACTGCTATGATGCTATCATCTCAACAACACAAGTAACATACCAACAGAAGATAACCACTCCACAATCCATATAATATTACTAATTTTTTTTATTTCTGATATTTTTGACAGTAGTGCGGCATCCCTAAATATACTTCAAATGAGTTGATATTTTTGTCAGAAGTTATTCTTATAAAGGTTCACAATAATTTGATGTTATGATTTCAAAAATTCTGTTTTTTGGACCAGTCTAATATATATATATATGTGTGTGTGTGTGTGTGTGTGTGTGTGTGTGTGTGTGTGTATATATCACAGAACTCAATAGTTTGGACATGATGCAAGTTTTAAAAAAAATAATACAGAAAATCAGATATTTGTTTATTAAATTAGAGGAAAAAAGGAGTATAAATATATTTTAAAAAGTTAAATAAATTTTACAATTATAGCCTTAAGAATTAATAACTTTCCCTAGAGTTTACAAATTATAAAAGTAATATAAATAAGACCCAGGAGTGCCAACGGGGAAGGGGAGTGCCAGTTGAATATATAATTACCTAACCTAACTTATACACAGTGGTGGGCACCGTTAACCAAAAAGTTAACTTCGTTAACCGCTAATCCGTTAACCAAAAAGTTAACTTCGTTAACCGTTAATTCGTTAAACATGTAACGGAAGTTACCGATAAACCGTTAACGTTAACTTTTATTATAAAAAAAATGAAAAACACAATATATATATATAATAATTTAATTTTCCCTCTTCTTCTCGTTCTCCATTTTGTCCATGAGATGCATGTTGCCCTTCATGAAAATTAGCATATCAAAGTTTTCATCAGACAGGGATGATCTCTTGGCCCTCAGGATGTCCTTGCCCATAGAGAACAAACGCTCCACTGCAGCACTGGAGGGGATGGCTGTGTTGAACTTGATGAACAAGTCCACCAACACTTGCTCACCCAAGAAGGCAGCATCTGTCAGCAAGTCCTTGGAGTTGGTCTCCAGCCAGGTCTTGACCAAGTTCTGGGCCTTGCCCTTGAGTGACCTGTGGCTTCTGCTGCTCTCTTTTGTCTGGATGACAGCACTGAAGAAGTCATCCTCCTCCTCCTCCTCGTTGTTGCTGCCTCCACTGTTGCTGCCCACTTCGTTGGACTGCTGCTTCATGGCCTCCTCGACTGTACCCTCCATGCTTTTCCTCACCCTGGTACCTAGATGTGGTACCTAGAAGTACCGCCAGGACATAAAGGGTTAAGGTGAAAACGCTCCCATTGTAAGACATCAATTGGCTTAATTTATGTCATCAAAGTGACATGAGAATTGAAATCTTACCTGATCAGTTTTATGGTTCTTGAAATGTATCAAGGAGACTACTAATAAGGTACTCACAGACATATTATAAATATACATGACTTACTTGACAACGATTATTTTTAAATATTCACTAGCACAAACATGTTGCGCAAGAGACAGACTGCAAATGAAACGAATGTAGTTATTTGTTGTAATTGTTACATATATATTATTGAAAGTGCCTTAAAATGCTCGTGATATTTCTTGAAAGAAGTTGAAACATTCAACTCAAATGGCAAATCTTTCCGCCTGATTTTACAGTCGACCATGTTTTGCTCAAACCAATGCCATAAATAACTACCATATTTGGTAAGACACAAATTGTGGCGACGGAAACAAATATATCGCCTGATTTTGCACTGCGGAAATGGAAATTCGTTCATCACTATTAACAGTGGCGGATTAATTGCGCACCTGCTCAGCACTGAAAATAATAGAAACTTTTAAACGTTTATTTATGAATTTTTTGGGTTAACGGACTTGAGTTAACGGAAGTTAAATGTAACGGAAGTTAATTAGTCCGATAATGATTTTCAAAGTTAACTTAAAAGTTAAATCGTTAATGAAAAAGTTAACTTCGTTAATTAACGATTAACGGATTAACGGTTTGTGCCCAGCTTTGCCTATACACATAGGTACAATAAAACCTTAACACCTGAGGCGTGTTCATGACAGCGATGTCTGCGAAAGAGTGATGAAGTATGCGCTGTTTTTGCATGAGCAATTGTGGGCGGAGCTTAAATATATATGTCCTTGAATGAGGCCGTTCGCGCGCACACACACACACACACACACACACAGACAAAACAATAACAAGAGCGGTATTTAAGAAAATAAATAAATAAATCTTATTCCCTTGAGCTTATTAAAATGCATATATAGACATAATTTAAAAAACTGTCGTGTATTGTATTTCTTAATAAGGTTTGAAAAAACTATATAGGGCTATGGGTTGATTGCCTGTGCCCTCATCCGTTGGAAATTTCCAGCAGATTTCAGTGGAGGGTTACCGACAAAAGCCCTATGCTTTTTCGTTAGAGAGTTATGAATATGTAGGTTTTAAAGGACCTTTTTATATTTAAGTGATTACGGTAATTCTAGCGTCGGGATTTGGCGAAAGCCTTATGAAAAAACTGAATTGCCTCACCTTATTTTTGCTGGGTCTTTGTTTGTTTCGATGTAGGGCGTTACGATCATTTTCGGTGTAGGGCCGCCACGATGGAGTTACGCGGCGAATTTACTTAAGGTAATTAATATAGGCAGTCACTATATAAACCCCTGAAGGAATAGGCCTATCCTTTTATAGTCTTAGGTTTTATATTATAAGGAATTCACTCAGAACTAGAGGGGGACAAAGACATCCTCCCAGTTTAAAGCTTCGCTGTAACATAAACAGCCCTGAGAGCCGTTCCTTGGTTCTGGTGTATTATTTGCCGAACTAGCAATTTTGTTGTGTCTACTCCGTAGACTAAACAATAAATTGGGTTTTCTTGTTGCTATGTGGGCTGATTCATACATACAGGTTCTTTGTACGTATGGCAATTCAATTATTTCATTCCCAATAGGCTATGTCGCCAATCCCGAGGCAATTTTGTATAGATATTTAATTCAATTAATTAATAATTTATATTTAATTATGAAATAAATGTACCACATATGATACCATGTTGTGAGTGCGTATAGTTTTTCCATATACTGGGGGGGGCCGGAGAAAAATTTGTATGTTATAGATCAAATTTTTTGATAAACTGTGTTTAAACCATGTGAAATGGATGAAAAGAATGAAGTAGAAATTTAGGAGAGAGAGGTTACTCAAGACCTATTCAAATTGAAAGTTCAAGAGGCCAACTTCTCAAGTTTAGTTAAAGTTATGTCAATCAGTTTGACTCCCTTTAGGTATAGGAAATTTATGGGATTAAAGTAAAGTTATTAAGCATTTTAACTTTGCTCAGTTTGTGTAAGTTTTATAAGTCACCAGTCTTAATTTTTTCTTGTAAAAGTTTTCTGGCTTTCAAAGCAGTCTTTCTTTGAGGCCTGTCTGGTTTAGTCTGAGTTACATCAGGCACATTGAGAGATTCCTCCCCAATAGTATCCTGATCCATCCTTTGGGGTAATGGTTCTAATTTAGCCCCACACTCCAAAGGATATAGTAATGTGATATCTCTGGTGGTTCACCAGTTGCTGTTTTCAGTTTTACAACCCTGGTAACTTCGTCTTCACCAGTTTTGAGTTCCAAGACTTTTCCCATTGACCAATGTTGTCTTGGTGTCTTGTCATGTATCAACACAATGTCCCCAATTTTGACTGAATCATTCCAACTTTGTTTTGTTAATTGTTTATGTCTTTCTCTAAGACTTGTTAAGTATTCTTCTCTCCATTTTGTTATAAATTGAGTCTTGATTTGTGTCAAATGTTTGTATTTTGTGTTGAGTTCTTTGTGTCCTATTTCCCAATCTGGATCCTCTGTACTGTTATGTTCAGATTCTGGTAACATGTTTACTGTTTCTCCCTTAATTAGGTGGTTTGGTGTGAGAGGTTCTGGCTCATTAATACCATCTCCCACATAAGTTAATGGTCTGTTGTTGACAACATTTTCAATTTCTGACAGAATAGTCATGAGTTCAAAAAGTTGTAGATGTTTTGTCCCAATAGTCTTTTTAAGGCAGTTCTTTACAGTTTGTATGTTTCTTTCCCAAATTGAACCATACCATGGTGTATTAACAGGAATGTACTTCCAGGTTATGTTGTGTTTGGTTAAATGAGTTTGTACTGTTTCACTGTCACAAATCTGATGAATAATTCTTTCACCAGATTTGAAGTATGTGGCATTGTCTGACCATATAGTTTTGGGTACAGAATTGTGTGCACAAAATCGTCTGAAAGCAGCAATAAAAGCTTCTGCTGTCAGATCTTCTACTATGTCTAGACATATGGCACGTGTGGCAGCACAGGTGAAGAGTACAATGTACACTTTGTATTCCTTTGAATCCATTTTGTCTCCAAAACTCACATTTACCGCTCCAGTGTAGTCAATACCCGTGGTTTCAAATGGCCGAGTAAATGTTACTCGTTCCACAGGTAGGTCTGGAGGGCTTGGGGTCTTAAAGGGTCGTGAATGGATACGTTTACAAGGAATGCATGTGTTTAAAATTTTCTTTGTTTCAGTTCTACCCTTTGGTAGCCAGTAAGTTTTTCTCAGCTCTGTCAGGGTTTGTGGGACTCCCATGTGGTGTATTTTGTTGTGGGTATCCCTGATGATGAGTTTTGTGAAGTGATTTCTCCTTGGAAGAAGAATTGGGTGCTTAGAGTTGTAAGTCAAAGTTGACTTGTTAAGCCTTCCTTTACACCTTATCAGACCCTCTGTATCCAGGTACAGATTTAGATCCATGACAAGTGAAGGAATACCTTTGTTTAATGTGCTACTGGACCTAAGATACTTCAACTCCTTGTCAAATTCTGAAGCTTGTATCTGTTTGAGCCAGTATTTTGTTGCAGTTTCTGTTAAGTTAGAAAAGGCTTTCTGAGGACAGTGTTTGAGAAGGTAGCTATTGACAAACTTGCAGCAATAGACTGTAATTCTCAAGAGTTTGTTGAGGTCTGAATAAAGGTGATAGTCAAATATAGGTTTGTCCTCAGTGATCTTTTCAGTTGTTGTAGAGTTGAGTGTGAGGTTAACTACTTTGGCTGGCCAAAGATCCTCACATGTTAGCCATTCGGGCCCTTCATACCAGATTTTATTTGTTTTCAACAGCTTGTAAGAGAGCCCTCTTGTCAAAAAGTCTGCAGGATTCTCTTTTGTTTTTATGTACCTAAATTTGATACCAAGGTTTGTGTTTGCAGTTTTGATTTCTGTTAGTCTGTTTTTCACAAATATTTTTGCAAGAAGTTGTTCTGTGTTGGTCACCCATGTTAGACAAATTTGACTGTCTGTCCTTAAGTAAATGTTTGTTATGTCAACTTCTTTATACACTTGTGAAAGAAAGTTTGCTGTTTTAACTCCCAATGAGACAGCTAATAATTCAAGTTGTGGTACAGTTTTCTTTTGGTTTAAGGGTGCCACTTTTGCCTTTGAATAAACCAAGTTACTTTCATTTTCACTTGTTAAATAGGCACAACACCCATAAGCTTGTGTGCTGGCATCTGTAAAAATGTGTAGTGTTTGCGATTTCAATCTGTAGCCAGCACATCTTGGTACGTAGATGTCTTGAACTTTGTTCAAGTCTGTGGCTAATTTTTTCCAATGAAGTTGGTCTTCCACTGAAAGTGGTTCATCCCAATCAATTTTCTTTTTCCATAAGTCTTGCAAAAGGATTTTGGATCTTATGGTTGCTGGTAAATATAATCCAATGGGGTCGAAAATTTTGGATGATTCTGAAAGCACTTGTCTTTTTGTATCGGCATTTGGATTTAAGTTATAACTCTTTGTGCAAAGAGTGTCATCGTGTTCGGAATTCTGTTTTAAAAACCAAAGCATTCCAAGTGTTTTCGTGTAATTGTTTGGTTCAATGTTCCCATTGTTGTCTTTTGTTATTTGTTCATTTAATTTAGGAGAATTAGAAAGAGTTTGTACTGTATTCAAACCTCCTACCACTTCAGACTAGTCAATACCCGTAGTTTTAGTGGAGTAAATTTACTCCTCCACAGGTAGATCTGGAGGGCTTGGGGCTTTGAATCCTGTACTGTTTTTGTGTTGTTTGGCCTATGGCCAAGGAGGAGGCCACAAGACCCTTTTTGTTTGGTCTCTGGCCAAAGGAGGCCACAAGACCCTTGTTGTTTGGTCTCTGGCCAAGGGAGGCCACAAGACCAATGTTGTTTGGTCTCTGGCCAAGGGAGGCCACAAGACCAATGTTGTTGGTCTCTGGCCAAGGGAGGCCACAAGACCCTTGATGAATATGTTGGGCTATGGCCAAGTGAGACCATCAGCCCTTGATGAATATGTTGGGCTATGGCCAAGTGAGGCCATCAGCCCTTGATGAATTGTTGGGCTATGGCCAAGGTAGGCCATCAGCCCTTTGATGAATTTGTTGGGCTATGGCCAAGGTAGGCCAAGCCCTTTGATGAATTTGTTGGGCTATGGCCAAGGGTAGGCCATCAGCCCTTTGATGAATTTGTTGGGCTATGGCCAAGGTAGGCCATCAGCCCTTTGATGAATTTGTTGGGCTATGGCCAAGGTAGGCCATCAGCCCTTTGATGAATTTGTTGGGCTATGGCCAAGGTAGGCCATCAGCCCTTTGATGAATTTGTTGGGCTATGGCCAAGGTAGGCCAAGCCCTTTGATGAATTTGTTGGGCTATGGCCAAGGTAGGCCATCAGCCCTTTGATGAATTTGTTGGGCTATGGCCAAGGGTAGGCCATCAGCCCTTTGATGAATTTGTTGGGCTATGGCCAAGGGTAGGCCATCACCCTTTGATGAATTTGTTGGGCTATGGCCAAGGTAGGCCAAGCCCTTTGATGATTTGTTGGGCTATGGCCAAGGGTAGGCCATCAGCCCTTTGATGAATTTGTTGGGCTATGGCCAAGGTAGGCCAAGCCCTTTGATGATTTGTTGGGCTATGGCCAAGGGTAGGCCATCAGCCCTTTGATGAATTTGTTGGGCTATGGCCAAGGGTAGGCCATCACCCTTTGATGAATTTGTTGGGCTATGGCCAAGGTAGGCCATCAGCCCTTTGATGAATTTGTTGGGCTATGGCCAAGGTAGGCCATCAGCCCTTTGATGAATTTGTTGGGCTATGGCCAAGGTAGGCCAAGCCCTTTGATGAATTTGTTGGGCTATGGCCAAGGTAGGCCATCAGCCCTTTGATGAATTTGTTGGGCTATGGCCAAGGGTAGGCCATCAACCCTTTGATGAATTTGTTGGGCTATGGCCAAGGTAGGCCATCAGCCCTTTGATGAATTTGTTGGGCTATGGCCAAGGGTAGGCCATCAGCCTTTGATGAATTTGTTGGGCTATGGCCAAGGTAGGCCAAGCCCTTTGATGAATTTGTTGGGCTATGGCCAAGGTAGGCCATCAGCCCTTTGATGAATTTGTTGGGCTATGGCCAAGGGTAGGCCATCAGCCCTTTGATGAATTTGTTGGGCTATGGCCAAGGGTAGGCCATCAACCCTTTGATGAATTTGTTGGGCTATGGCCAAGGTAGGCCAAGGCCCTTTGGAGTAGAGTAGTTTGTTTGTACGTGTCACTGTCTAACCATATAATTTTTGGCACAAAATTATGTGCACAGAATCAGAGCGCAGCAATAAAAGCTTTTACTCTCCGATCCTTGGTTATGTTTAGACAGGTTTTTGTGTTTGAGACACATTGAAAGAGTAGTGTGTGTGTGTGTGTGTGTGTGTGTGTGTGTGTGTGTGTATCATTCCTCCGAATCCAGTTGGTCTTCAAAACTTGGATTCACCACTCCAATGAAATTAATACCCGTAGTTATGAATGAGTAAATGTTGTGTATCCTACAGGTAGGTCTGGAAGGTTTTGGGGTTTTGAAGGAATCCAATCTGTTTGCAAGGAATGTATGTGTCTGTTGATAAAATCTGTTGTGATTCTTCTTTTAAAAAGAATTGGATGTTTGAAGTCGTATGTATATATTTATATACTGTACCGTACGTGTGTGTGTAAATGTGTATTTTGTTATAGGGTTTTATTTTTGGGTTTTGGGTTAGGTTAATCAATTTGGCTGAGTAAAGATCCTCAAATGTTGCATTTGAGACCCTTATATCAAGCCTTGTCTGTAATAGGTTGTGCCTATATGTCAAATAGGACTTGAAATAGGTTGGGCCTATATGTCAAATAGGACTTCGGAAAAGGTTGGGCCTATATGTCAAATAGGACTTGGTATGCCTATATGTCAAATAGGACTTGGTATGCCTATATGTCAAATAGGACTTCGGAATAGGTTGGGCCTATATGTCAAATAGGACTTGAAATAGGTTGGGCCTATATGTCAAATAGGACTTCGGAATAGGTTGGGCCTATATGTCAAATAGGACTTGAAATAGGTTGGGCCTATATGTCAAATAGGACTTCGGAATAGGTTGGGCCTATATGTCAAATAGGACTTGAAATAGGTTGGGCCTATATGTCAAATAGGACTTGGAATAGGTTGGGCCTATATGTCAAATAGGACTTGGAATAGGTTGGGCCTATATGTCAAATAGGACTTGGTATGCCTATATGTCAAATAGGGTTTGAAATAGGTTGGGCCTATGTTAAATAGGACTTGGAATAGGTTGGGCCTATATGTCAAATAGGACTTGGAATAGGTTGGGCCTATGTCAAATAGGACTTGGAATAGGTTGGGCCTATGTCAAATAGGACTTGGAATAGGTTGGGCCTATATGTCAAATAGGACTTGGTGTGCCTATGTCAAATAGGACTTCGAATAGGTAATAGGTTGGGCCTATATGTCAAATAGGACTTCGAATAGGTAATAGGTTGGGCCTATATGTCAAATAGGACTTCGAATAGGTAATAGGTTGGGCCTATATGTCAAATAGGACTTGGAATAGGTTGGGCCTATGTCAAATAGGACTTGGAATAGGTTGGGCCTATATGTCAAATAGGACTTGGAATAGGTTGGGCCTATATGTCAAATAGGACTTGGAATAGGTTGGGCCTATATGTCAAATAGGACTTGGAATAGGTTAAATAGGTGTTAGGTGGGTGTAGGTTTGAATTCGTGCAATTGCTTTAGGTCTTTGTGATGTTACAGTTCGAGTCGAATTTTGTGATGTTACAGTTCGAGTCGAATTTTGTGATGTTACAGTTCGAGTCGAATTTTGTGATGTTACAGGTCTGAGTCGAATTTTGTGATGTTACAGGTCTGAGTCGAATTTTGTGATGTTACAGGTCTGAGTCGAATTTTGTGATGTTACAGGTCTGAGTCGAATTTTGTGATGTTAATGAGTAAGTTAAATTGCTGAAATAAATTTTATAACCTACACCAAAGGTTCAATTATAAATTTAGTGTTTTTAGTTAGGATAGGCCTTGAGTGTAAAGAGTAAGGCCTACTTTAAGAGGTAGGCCTATTATGTAAGGTAAAGTTAGGTGGGCCTACTAAATAGGACTATTTATTGGGACTACCAAGTAGGCTTACGTTTGGGCCTATTATTTTATAGGACCTCAAATGAGTTATGCCTGTTAAATGAACAAGCCTTTGTTTTCGATTAGTGTAAAGGTAAAGGAATCGGTTTCCAGTTTTAGGCCACTATATGAAAAAACTATAGTGGGGTTACGGTTGAAATTAGGGTTAGGCCAATGAGGTAAGCCTAGCCACCGCGTGTGTCAGTGTAAATTGTAGAGGGGTTAGTTCCCCATACACAGGGCCACCATTTGAAAAAACTATATAGGGCTATGGGTTGATTGCCTGTGCCCTCATCCGTTGGAAATTTCCAGCAGATTTCAGTGGAGGGTTACCGACAAAAGCCCTATGCTTTTTCGTTAGAGAGTTATGAATATGTAGGTCTTTAAAGGACCTTTTTATATTTAAGTGATTACGGTAATTCTAGCATCGGGAGTTGGGAAAGCCTTATGTTAATAAAATCTGCAAATGCTCACCTTATTTTTGCTGGGTCTTTGTTTGTTTCGATGTAGGGCGTTACGATCATTTTCGGTGTAGGGCCGCCACGATGGAGTTACGCGGCGAATTTACTTAAGGTAATTAATATAGGCAGTCACTATATAAACCCCTGAAGGAATAGGCCTATCCTTTTATAGTCTTAGGTTTTATATTATAAGGAATTCACTCAGAACTAGAGGGGGGACAAAGACATCCTCCCAGTTTAAAGCTTCGCTGTAACATAAACAGCCCTGAGAGCCGTTCCTTGGTTCTGGTGTATTATTTGCCGAACTAGCAAAATTTTTGTTTGGGCTACTCCTGTAGACTAAACAATAAATTGGGTTTTCTTGTTGCTATGTGAGGCTGATTCATACATACAGGTTCTTTGTACGTATGGCAATTCAATTATTTCATTCCCAATAGGCTATGTCGCCAATCCCGAGGCAATTTTGTATAGATATTTAATTCAATTAATTAATAATTTATATTTAATTATGAAATAAATGTACCACATATGATACCATGTTGTGAGTGCGTATAGTTTTTCCATATAAGGAATATAATAATGTTTCATAAGAAATTTAATAATGTTGTTTAGAGTATAATAAACTAATTAAAATTGAATGAAATTAAGATATGTAAAATGAAATTGTTTGAAATATAAAATACTAGTTGGCAACAAGTGAAACGCACTGAAAGCCGAGGGCATACCCAGATGCTAGTCCTCGGGCGTGGTGTGTCTCAGTTAGGTCATTTTTGTGATTGTAATCTTAAATTTACCTTAATGGCTCTCTCTCCACATTCAGATTATAATGATAAATTCTCCGCTCGCTTCCCCCCGTCCTGTTCATTGTTTTAACATAAATAAAAATCAGAAAATATTGATAAATACTTGTCATTTCCCCATGCCCTCGCTTGTTCGTTATTCTAAATTTCAATGCCGGCCACGCTAATCCGTCTACCCGTTTATAAAACACAGTGAAATCAGTGTAAAGCAGTGGAAAAAGTGATAATAAAACGAAAGTAAAGTAAACAAAATGAACATAAATTTTCACTGTACGGTGCTGTATTTTACGAGTGTCTTGTATTGTTTTATTTAATAAGAAATATAATAATATTTGATAAAAAATCTAATAATGTTGTTCAGAGTATGATAAGCTGATTAAAATTGTATGAAATTAAGATATGTAAAATGAAATTGTTTAAATTTAAAAAAACACAGTTGCATGCAATATTTATTAACATGTCAAAACATTATTTTTTATTATTATTAATATAGTGCACTCACAAATAATGGTGAAAATAGTTACATTGTCATTGCTTTGTATAATACATCCCATTCTTCAAAGAAATAATGCCCCTTTAATGTATATTCAGAGGTCATAGTGATGAATGAGGAAATCTTCTAAATTGTAGCGACAGTTACAGTATATATAAAGAAAGAGTTCCTGTGGATGATCGGTGAAGGCGAGGGATGGTTCGCAACGCTCTAGACTAGCGTCCCAAAGCGAGTGGTACTTCTTTGGAGAAGTGTCTTCTAAATATTTAGTGCCTAAAAAATTCAGTTCCTCCATCTGTCTACTCGTCACAATCTTCCACACGACTATCCCCTTACCTTTAACCAGGGTGGCGTAGTATCGCAATACATTTTCTGTATCTTGTATCGTATCGCAATACATTTTTTATTATTTGTATCGTATCGAAAGATACGATATAAATAAGTATCAGTAACGCGATACTTTATCATAGACTCAGTCAGTGATAAATTTGTGAGACTGAGAACAAACCTCGTCAAGAATTATCTAATTATTTAGCGAATAATTCATCAGACATTCAACAATTACACATGTATCCTTTGATAAAAGCACTGTTCATAAAATACAACACTACACTGCCATCAAGCGCTCCGGTTGAGAGACTTTTTAGCATAGCTGCAAATCTCTTTCCTTCAAAGAGAAACAGACTGTCTGATAAATTGTTTGAGAAGTCACCGTTTGTAAAATTTAATAAAAATAGAAAGTAATTCAGTTGTTTCATAATATATATATATATATATATATATATATATATATATATATATATATATATATATATATATATTAGGTAAAGATTCGGTAGAACACAATTTCAATTGAATCTGACCTTCATTTTTGGCGCAAATGTACCGTTATGGAGATACACCCCCCCCCCCCAGCCCAGGGCTTTGCAGAAGAAAACTGTGGGCTAAAAAGGCCAGAATCATTTGAAACAGCATGAAATACACAAGAAAAACCTATTTTCATCAGTAATATTCACGGCAAAAGTAATCTAACCTAACGAAAATAACACAACTTAACCTAACCAATTGTCAAGGGCATACAGTTGACCTAACATAACCTAGGCCTAGTTGGAAATATTACACTGGTATGCATCAATTTTGCTGTCAAGGGTTTTGTAAGTGATTCTTATAGAGTTTTTCCTGCTTATTTCGAATCTGCAATCCGTTTTTCTCAATCAGCTCAGGTTATCCGGCTATGGTCTCATAAGTAAAATAGAATTTTTCGTGATTTTGTCAAAGCGGAATTGGAACAGTAACATCTATCATCACTTGTTTCACTTGTATAATATCTTTTTTTACTTTTCAGGCATATAGATAAAATATTTCATAATGAATAGAGCGTGTAAAAATGATCCCAATAGATTCTGCTACATATGTGGGACGGTTACCATGCCAAATAACCAGTCCCAAATCACTAAATTTGTGACGACAATGTATAGAGTATACTTTGGAATTAAGCTAGGGAACCAGGACAAAAATTTCGCCCCTCATATGTGCTGCAAGACGTGCATTGAAAATTTGAGAAGATGGAGCGAAGGCAGAGCGAAATCTTTGCCTTTTGGAATTCCCATGATTTGGAGAGAAGGAAAGGATCACGTGACAGATTGCTATTTCTGCATGACAAACCTCCAAGGTGGGCTTATAAATTTATTTTTCTTAAATATTTTGAAATCCTCGTATGAAACTTGACATAATATTCACCATAATGTAATATTCACCATATATAGCATAATATTCACCATAATGGTAATCATACATTTACATATACATATTGTTATAGAAAATACATTTACACATACATATTGTTATACAAGTTACATTTACATATACATATTGTTATACAAGTTACATTTACATATACAATGATTGTATATTTTCTTTCTTTTTCATTCATATTGTCCCCGAAGGGACAATATGAATGAAAAAGAAAGAAAATATACAGACTCCATCGACCTATTTCATATCTTACAGACCGCAGCCTTCCCTCACGAGCCGCCACTGTCTGAATGCTTCTTCTATTTCATATGCAAGTTTTATATCCATGTTTCTGTGTTTCTATTTTCAGGAGTTAACAAGAAGAATAAACACATTGTTGTATACCCTGACATTCCTTCTGCTATGAGACCTGTACCCCATGGTCCTGGAATTCCAATACCCGACCCACCTCAAACCCTGGACTTCGATGATTCTGATGATGAATCAATGACCAATGCCAATGAACAGTCCCAGTCGTATATACCTCAAAATACCGCTTCAAATGAGCCGAGGCCTCTCAACCAGGCCAAACTTAATGATCTTACCAGGGATTTAGGACTTTCCAAATTAGCTGCCGAGACCTTGGGCTCACGACTTCGAGAGGACAACTTGCTGGCTCCGGAAACAACATTCTCCTGGTATAGGAAACGAGAGGAAGAATTCCGCAAGTTTTTTGCAATGCACGAAAATACCTCTTCCTTAGTGTACTGCTGCAATGTTGAGGAGCTAATCGAATCCTTGGGCCTGTCATATAACGCATCAGAATGGAGGCTATTTATAGACTCGTCTAAACGAAGTTTGAAAGCAGTACTTCTCAACATTGGGAATAGGGTTGCATCAGTCCCTTTAGCACATTCCGTACAACTTACTGAGAGCTACGATAACATGAAAATTTTATTGGATGCTCTCGTATACGACCAACATAACTGGAGGATCTGTGGAGATTTGAAGGTAATACTAATATCATAAGTAAACTATTGCTATTGACTACCGTATGTTGTTTTTCCAAAGGTTATTTGAGAGCGTATAAGAACACTTAACTTCCCCACAGAAGTGATACAGTCCAATGCATAGATTTTTTATCTGATAGAACAAATTCTCTAAATTCTTTAAATATTTTCATTTTTTTTCAGATTGTGGCATTTGTATTGGGAATGCAAGGGGGATACACGAAATACCCATGTTTCCTCTGCAAATGGGATAGCCGAGCGGATGAGAAGCACTATGCACAGCGTGAATGGGCATCCAGAGAGAATTTTGAACCTGGGTCGCATAATGTCGTTTCAGTGGCCCTTGTACCACCAACAAAAATTTTGCTCCCACCACTTCATATTAAGCTGGGCTTGATGAAAAATTTCATCAAATCAATGAATAAGGAGGGTTCAGCATTCCGATATCTCGAGAGTAAATTTCCTCATATATCTGATGCTAAACTAAATGCTGGGGTTTTTGATGGTCCTCAAATTCGAACTTTGATCAAGGATACTCAGTTCGAAAACGCAATGACTCCAACTGAGAAGAATGCCTGGCAGGCATTCAAATCAGTTGTCACTGATTTTCTTGGCAAGCGTAGAAGTCCAGAATACGAGTCCGTTGTCGAAAACTTGATGGAAGCTTTCAAGCTCATGGGTCGCGCATGTCCATAAAAATGCACTTTTTGTGGTCCCACTTGGACTATTTTCCTGAAAATTGCGGGAATTATAGTGAGGAACAAGGTGAACGATTTCACCAAGATATCAAAATAATGGAAGAGAGGTACCAGGAAACTGGATATCAATATGCTGGCGGACTATTGCTGGTGTTTGAAGCGAGACATGCCCGAAGAAAAACAGACGGAAAGCCAAAAAAACTTCATTCCTTCCTCAATAAACTTTTTTCCATATTCATTGTATGAATAAAAGTATTTATTCACACAATGTTTTCATTTTTCACGAGTGTTCTTATAATAGTACTCGTATCTACAGTGTTTAAGCTAAAAAAATCAATAAATTTGGGGATAAAATTGGACTTATAATAAATGGCTAATAGAGAAAAAACCTGACCTGATTGAGGAAAACCAATGTCATTTTCGAATTCAGCATGGTCGAATTATATAATATGAGTTGAAAAAACCCTCACAGCAGACAAAAAAATTTCATATGCATACCAGTGTTATCAGTTCACTTAGATTAATTAAGTTCATTACCACACTGAGGACACGTAAGAGAGGTCTTGAGCACGCCGTAAGCTCGAAATATAGCGACAGCAGCGCTGTCGCTCCCTCAAAACTTGTTTAATAACGTCCCACTCGGATTTAAAACATCCACCAAACACAGCCATTCTAAAGCAACTGTTGAATTCAAATTTCAGCGACGAACATGGGCGGGGGTGTCACATGACAATGGGGCAGCCGCTGATTGGCTAATGATAACATGACTACATACGCACATGACGAGATGGTTTGACGAGTGAATAATGGCGCTAAAATTTAATAATTTCGAAAGTAAATATCTCGATAAATAGGAATTTCCGCCAAATAGTATAGAATAAAGTATTCTTATTTTTTTCGCTCTATCTCGCTGTGTAAATATCAATAGCGAGTTTGGTGGATGTGTTCTACCGACTCTTAACCCTAGTATCGTAACGAGATACAGTTTTGCCAATGTATCGAGTATCGTATCATGTAACCTTTTTTGGCCCCGATACACCAATTTGACTTTAACCTTAATCCTTCCTCGTCTCTTAACATTCTTTGTGTTTCCTTTTCTTGTGATCTTTCCTGGAAATATCATATATTCTCTTTCAAAAACAGCTTCGAATAGGTTAGGTTAATTGGTATTTTCATTCTTAATCTTTCATCTACTCAACTGGTGAACTCTGGAACAATATTCCTCAGTCCATCTTTCCCCTGGACCTTGAATTTGACACTTTTCTTCTTCTGTGGGGAGGGGGCTTTTTTGCGGGCATTCGCCCTTGGTCCCTCTTTCCTGCATAAGAGAAATAACGAGTAAAGATTACCTCACACATTAAACGGGGTATTATTTTAAAACAGAATGGAGTTTATTATATAAAGCAATGAGAATGTAACTATTTCCACCGTTCGTTGTAAGTTTACTATACTTAAAAAAATAATAATCTTGCCGTGTTAAAAAATATTGTATGCAACTGTGTTCCTATTTACTCCTCATTCATTTTTAAATTATGTCTATGTATGAGTCTTAATAAGATGGAGAAGAATATTTATTTATTTTCTTAAGTACCGTTGTTGTTGTTGTTGTTGTGTGTGTGTGTGAGGCATGGGGACGAGACCTGGCCTCAGGCCTCGAGGCCGAGGCCTTTATAGGGGAAACCTCATAAGGCCTTGAGATTGTTAGGCTGAAGGTATTTGCATTCAGAGGTGTGATATTCGGATGCAAATAACGAATGCGGTATTTGCCCCTCTGGGTATAGATACTCACTTGGAAATCTTTTACGAATGTTAAGAAATCTAGAAGAGGAAGAGCCATTGTTGTCCCAAGGCGATATGATGACTAAGCTGATTGATGTAGCACTGCTTGTATATATTAAGTTAATGTGTATATATATATCCATCTCATAAATTATAAGGTTAGTGAAAAATTCACTTAATTTAGAGCTAGCATTTTTGGGCTCTTGTGGCATCATTGTTTGGGCACTCTTGTGGCATCATTTTTTTGGGGTACTGCGCGTCCTCCCTACTCGTTTGTTGAATGCGGCACTTACAAGGCGCGGTCTTATAGAGAGCTCTCTTGCAATTCAGTTTGGTTGTTTAGATACAAGATTGTTGCATCGTGCAATGGTGCAGGTTGTGTTGTTGTTGCAAGGTTTAGAAAGATCATAAATAGTGCCCCTTTTGTTTTTTATCTTAATTTTATGCAACTGAGGCCTAAGGTAGGCCCACATTGAGTCATAAACCCTGAGGTAGGACCTAACAGGACCTCCAAGTCCGTAAGTTTTAGTCTAGCTTAACTTGGGCTGTAGGTTGAACTGGCCCTTCAGAGCTTGGCCGTTCAGGGCTCAGCTGGGATTCTGAACCCAATAAAAATTTAAAAAATCACAACGAATAAGCTCCTCGATTCTTTAGGAAGGCTGAACAATCTAGCCTAGCCTAGGCGTAAAGCTCTTCCAAAGGTAACCTATCATATCCTCACACTAGCCTGTATCTCTTCTTTTTTTGAAGTCCATAAGGAAAAGCAAGATTCTGCTCAAAATTAATAAACAAAGACATAGCTCACTTCACTTACCTAATAAAAGGGAATTATTAAACATCAAGCATGTTTATCTATCACACGCGGCCACACCACAACACCGACACGCTGTGTGTTTACACTTGCCGGGTCACACAGTCAGACATAGTTGCCAGAACAAGATTTTCTGGGCACCGTACATTAGCCCAATAACTTTTTATTTCTCATTTTAATATACCCGCAATATTTCAAGTATTTATGATAACATGAAAAGTTATGATGTGAAGATGATCTAGCAAAATATTTCAAGATTGTACTAACTCACTGAGTATTGATCGTATAATTTCTGAATGGCTACAATTATACACAGGCCTGCGAATGAGAACTTTGTAAGAGTTGTTTTGTCACTAATAACCGATTTTATATAATTCAACTACGCTGATTTCGAATAAGGTGTACATTTTTTCTATCACGTAAGGATTTTCTGCAAACTGGAAGGGAAAAAACAACAACATAAATAAATATTATTTATTTCAATTTACATTAGGTACCTATTTCGCTTTGTTATATTAATTACAAATGCAAACTACTTTAAAAAGAAAGCAGACTATTAACGTCAATTACAGTACATATTCATCTTTATTTGTCCTGAGTTTTCTTGTGAGATCTATGACTTTTAGTCTCGAATGTAGGCGCTGTTCCTTTTCTTTTATGTAATAATCCTGGAGTGTATCCCTTTTCAACATCCAGCAGTAATCAGCCATCATGCTGATTTCTCACTTTCCCTGATATCCCATTTCTTTGATGTCTTGGTGAAACCGTTCTCCTTGTTCTTCGCTGAGTGCTCCGAGATTCTCAGGAAAGTAATCAAAGTGTGAATGTAAGAAATGTAATTTTTAACTCATATTTCAACCCAACTCTTTGAACTTATTTAGCATGTTCTTCACAATGTTTTGGTAATTTGGGTCCTTGTTGTTCCCGAAAAATTTGCTGATAACATCTTTAAAAGCAATCCACGCTTCTTTTTCAAGATTGTTCATTGTTCTTTCAAAGTATTCATCCAAAGTCAGTTTTCTAATCTGGGGACCAACGAAAATTCCTTCTTTCAATTTTGCTTCCGAAAGAGTTGAGAATTTATCACACAGATACTTAAAACAATCTCTATCTTCGTCCAAGGCCTTAACAAATTGCCTCATCAAGCCCAATTTTATGTGAAGCGGAGGTAAAATGACTTTCTTCGTGTCAACCAAACTTTCACGTTGAATGTTTTTAGAACCAGGTGTCAGGTTGACTCTGCGTGGACATTCCTTTTTTATCCAGTACTGAGTTCTTGTTCGGCTATCCCATTCACGCAAAAAACAAGGAAACTTCGTATAACCTGATTGTTAACCTAACAACATACAAATCACTTTTAGGTCTCCACAAAGTAGTCAACCGTGTTCTTTGCAGTTAACCTTAGCTAAAAGAAGCGCCTAGCTTGAGTATTAGTTCCGAAACATTGTTACAATATACCAGTGAATTTTATTGAGAAAAATATTGGATTAATTCTTTTTCTCGATTTCTGTACCAGTAAAATGACGTCCTGGGAGAAAACAAGTTCTTTGCATGAAGTCTGGATCCAAAAATCTCTGAAGAATCCTCCGGGAGAGACAAATCTCTTACCAAATCATCAAGTTCACTTTGTATAAACAATTAGGGGTTTACCAGATGTTTCGGTTTCCAAACAATCAATATCATCGTTTCCATCGTCATCAGACACCGAATCAGATGAAGTTATATCAAGAGTATTTGGCTTAGTAGGTACAGGTATACCAGGTCCATGAGCAGTGATGTAGTGCTAAATAAAGACGTGAGGGAACGCATTTTGAAAGTGTTACTCAGATGCGGGGGGGGGGGACAATGGCGAGCGCGGCGAGCCCATACAGCTGGGGGTCCGGAGCACTGTAAGCCCCGCGGGAAATCTTTTGAAATCTGACCAATTTCAGGGATATTTTGATGTCATATACACTGGATATTAGGATATATTCCAAGGTGAAGATGCAGTATTTCCAGTGTCATTAGATATACGACATCCATGTACGATCAATAAAAATAGCTAACAACTGGAATGATTAACTAAAAAAAAGTTAACAACTGGTACGCCGTGGTGACTGTTTCACCAGATCTTTATAGGCTAGCATTGCCTCAGTCGAAGCTAAAAGAAATGAAGCAGTTAATGATTCTTTCTCATATTTCTTCTAGGGGTGGGAATTAAAATTTCATGACGTTAGAGATTTGTAAGTTCGGATTTATTTGAAATAGTGAGGGAACGCCGTTCCGTCTACCAAAAAAAGTAAGGGAACGCCGTTCCCACGCGTTCCCACAGCACTACACCACTGTCCATGAGCAACAGGTCTTATAGCAGACTGAAAGTTTGGATAAGAAATTTCTTTTATATTTTTAGTATTGTAGCCTTGCACGTTACATGAACAAAAGTAGCAGTCATTGCTGTGATTTCTAGGCTCACGCCAGATCATTGGAATCCCAAAAGGTAAAGAATCCTTTTTACCTTTACTCCACATTCTAAGTTGTTCAACACAAACACTGCAAACTTCATGTGGAGCCCATGATTTGTCTTGATCCCCAAGTTTCATTCCGAAGTACGCATAGTATGCTTTCTTGACGAAGTCTGTAATATATCGCCTTTGTTTATTCACAGTCAATTTTCCACAAATATAAGAGAACATGTTTGGGCTATTTACACACCCTCTGGTTGTCATAGCGACAAATAAACAAATTTCAAAAGAGCAATACAGTCACCGCGCACCTTTGAATAATAAAGAACTATATAACCTCGCATGCACTGGACAGACTGACTCATCTCGTGGCTTGTCAATCATTAATATACTTATGGAAAACTGATGAGTGGGTAGTTGGGAGGTAACGAAAATGGTTCACTGAGTAGGTAGGTAGTTAATCTAACAATTATTAAATCCCTTTTATGTCAATAACTGGGTGGATGAAACCAATTGGTTGCTCACCAGAGTTATTCTCCACACTAGTATTTATATACTGTGTGAGAAGAGCGTGCTCGGTAATAGAGATACATTACCGCTCAACAACCGAGGAAAAAAACCAAGACAACTGGTGGAAAAAAGCCCCGCGAAGAGGAGAACAAAGGAGAACGAAAACGAGGAACGGGGCAAGAGGACGCAACAGGGAGAAGGGACGAGAAGAGACACCGAAGAAAGATCCCCACCAGCAAGTACGCTCTCGACAATTACACAACCGGAGAAAAGAGACTCTCTAATAACTAACAGTCAGTGACTAATTGTGTTTTTTAACCCAGCAAATTAATCACATTAAATTAAGCTGGGTCAGACAAGTTAGGCCTACATTGTGGCCTAAGACCCAGCATCAACTCATAGCTTAACAAAGGTGAAGGTAGATTGCCCTAACCTAATTTGGTGAGGAATCCTACTGTGGACCTCAATTTATCTGCCCGCTCTGGACCATTTCCGGAATCTCTAGGCTGACCCCTCTAGGCTAGACTTGATCTACTCTATAGTTAGACTGGAGATATAAGGGGTGGGTTAATTGTTGACCAATTCATACAGAGCATTTTTCGCATTGGTGGTCCGTGTGTGGGGAATTTACAAACCTTAACCTTACTTAACAAAAATTGCAGAATTAGGCTAAATGGTCTAGCCTAAGCCTAAGCCTAAGCCTAACCTAATCAAGCCTAATTAGGTCTACAATCTAGGGCCTAACTAGGAAACATTTACATTTAAGGAGTCTCATTCTCTTATAAGCTTAGACCTGAGTGACACACAAGTACTTGGGGGGGGGATTAAACCAAATTTAAACTTGACTGTTTTGTCTGTGATCTCTCTTCTCTGGTAATTTCTTCTTGTCCTCTATTTCATTACGATCCCCAGTTAAACAATTTTGACTTAGACATGGACAGTGCGGAATTGAAAAAGTTAAAAAAGAAAAGGGGGGCAAAGTTGGGAGCTGTTACAAAGGCTGTGAACACTTTTAACAATATTACACAACCAGGTAAGGAAGATTTAGAGTGTGTAATTCTTAAATTGGAAACTAAAAAGAAGGAAATAATAGCCATTAATGAGAGTATTTCAGAGTTAGTTGAATCCGAAATGGCTGAAGAACAATTGATAGGCCTATAACCTGATAGCCTATTTACCAGCCGTAGGGAATTCATATGAAGTAGCTATTGATCTCTTAAAACGTAATTACATTAATAAAGATGAGATTGTATATGAATTATCTCAACAAATTTTTGAATTTGCACCCATAAAAGATAACCATAGTGATATGGAAATTTTTTATACAAAATTAGAAGCTATTATAGGACAACTAGTTAGCAATGAGATAGATATTAAAGCTTCATCTTGGATTATACAAGGCATAGTACTTAGGTGCCTTCCTTTGAGGGTTAAAGATATTTTAATTCTAAAGACGGGAGAAAATTATCCTAATCTGGAAGATATAAGAAAACACTTCCCCAATATCCTAACTAATTACAAATTGAGAGATTTTCCAACACAAAATAAGACCCAGACTATGGATAAACCAAAGACTGTTCCCAGAGACCAACTAGCTACAGCCAAACAGACAAAACTTGATACTGTAGAATCATATGTGACCAACTGTAATACACGAACACCTACATTACAGAACTTTAATGTAACTGCTGCCTCAACTTACACACCACATTGCAAATTTTGTGCAAGTAATGAACACAGTAGTACTGGGTGTGACAAATATTCAGACTTTAACCAAAGAACTAAAAGCTGTGAACAGTTGAACCTGTGTAAAAAGTGTACTGGCCAGGGACATTATAAGAAAGACTGTAAATCTAGGTTAAGATTCAAGTGTAAGTTTTGTAAAAGTTTACGACATGTCTCATCAATGTGTGATTCACCAAAGTGTCCAAACAATAGTACTCAAACTCAAAAGATACCCCCCAAACAAAGGTAACAAAGAAAATGCCACTTTCATGGGACATTCTGTTTGTTCAAACAATGTAACAAGAAACACTGAGATTCTTTTACCAACTATTACTTTGGACTTAGTGAATAGTGAGGGTAGCACCACTCCAGTGAGATGTCTTATAGACTGTTTTCTCAACAAACATTTGTTTCACAAAATGTAGTTAATAAATTGGGTTTGACACCAAACCCGAATAAACAAAAACTCAATATTGCATCCTTTGTTAAGGATAACTCGGACAAAAATAGCTATAAGACAATTGACCTGGAACTACATTTAGAAAATAAATTAGAGAAAATTGAAGCAGTTATTATTTCTAAAGTAGGACAAAACAAACTGGTTATACCCAAACTAGAACAAACCATAAATCATTTGGGAAAACACTACAAAATAGCTGATAGACATATCACTAACAACACAGTAGCTAACATTGAAATGTTAATGGGCAGATTATATCAATCTTATTCATAAGGGCATAGTAGAGATAGGTAATGGTATAGCTATTCAGACTCCATCAGGGATAGCCCCTTGGGTGATCTATCCAAATACAACCTAGACCTAAACCAAAACAGTTCATGACCAACAAATACTATGTGCCTCAACTCAGTCCTACATAACACCTGTAAGAATAGCAACACTTTGAATAATATTATCTAACTGAGAACATTAATTCATCATTATCAAATGAAACTTGGATGAGGCAATTCAAACTTTATGGTTGCTAGAATCTGTGGGTATACATGACACAAATCAAACTTCAGAAGATCAGTTAATGGTAGAAAGATTTGAAGACACCATTCAGTGCAAAGACAATAGTTATTTTATTGAGTTACCTTGGAAAATAAATTGTCCAACTTTAAGAGACAATCTCAAAGTAGCTAAAGGACATTTATATAAAGTAATGAAAAAACTCAAACAAGATAATAATATTAAAAAGTACAGTGATGTCTTCAAAGAACAGCTACAGAAAGGCTTCATTGAAGAAGTAACAAATAACCATTTTAAAAAAGATGGTTGTCATTATTTAACCCACAGGGGGGTTTATCGACAAGATGCCCCAACAACAAAACTCAGAGTAGTATATAACTGTAGCCCAGGGCCGGATTAACCATTAAGCAAAATAAGCCCGTGCTTAGGGCATCAAGGGAAGGGGGGCACCACAGAAATTTTCCATTGTCGGATTTACCATGGATTTATTATACTATTATAATCGCGGCTTATAGCCTATAAGCTGTTGAAAACTGAATTATATATATTCATATATAGTATTTTTTTTTTCATTGTTTGAATTTGTAGTGAACAACAACCCTTTTGAGAGAATAAATATATTTCGTTGTAATCACACACTTTACGCTTTGCGTTATTATTTTGTTTATATCAAATCTTTGAGCGCCATATTAAAAATACATGTAGATTAAATATTTTCGTGTGCTATAGGAAGTTATTCTGAACGTGTGATTTGTGCATATAATATTAAATATATATTTTACATAATCATTTGGTATTGTTTTACAGAAAGATTTAGGTTTATAGAATTGTAATATAAATTAATATTAAAATAAAAGAAACTATAAACTCTCTATATTGCTGTTGTATCAAGTGATGTTTATCACAGCCATTATAATAATAAGATATACTGACCTAAGTTAATTAGCGTTGAAGAAGTTTATCTGTTGCTCTCTCTTCTCTCTAGGGTAAGTCTATGAAGTGTACTTTATTTGTATATATAACAATATTTTATCATACACGTATCTTTATTTTATAATTTATTTATCTATTGTCATAACAGTATAAAAGAATTTAGATTGTAATAACCAGAGTGAATAATTTGTAATGTGTATATATAACATCAAACGTAGTTAGGACAATTTAGGCCCTAAGTAAATGTTCATATTTCCTATAATTAAATATTGTGTTTTAAATAAATAAATAAATGTAAATATAAAATGTGGCTCGTTAATAGTGAAATGTTAATATTGATATTTTTATAGATTGCGTATTATTAATTCTAATGTTAAGTATTTTTATTTTATAGGTTTCGGTTCCTTCTTTTGGTTCCTTCTTTCGATTTGATTTGTATTCAACATTTCGAGTTGATATTTCGGTTGAGTTATATTTAATTGCCACTTATATTTAAATTGCCACTTTGGTTGTGTACGGTTCCCATTTTGTCTTTCTGAGAATAAAAGAACAAAGCCAAGATTGTGATATGTGTAACTGTGTTGATTGCCACATAATATACAATAAAATATTCTTTTTATTTCTGTATTTTACAGACCCCAAGAACCAAGATGAAACGTGTTCAGTTAAGTGGTGCACAAAAGCGAAAACTATCAAAAGAGAAACAAGAGAAGACTTTGGATTTAGAGTCCAAGACTGCAAAGCTGACTGATTTCTTCACACAAGTTCCACGACCACAACGTCAACATGATATACCGATTCTGAATCAAAACCAATCTCCGTCATCAGAAGTGGACACAAATACCACTTTGATCACTTCAAAATCAAAATATGATGACGTTGGAATCACCGAGGTGTCACAAGCAGGTTCATCTACCACATGTCTCACTACCGATCTCACTTTGCCTGTAAATTCTCTTGATACCTCTACTGCAAATGTTGATTCAAGTTGCTTTACAAGACATTCTGGGGTTGAAATAATTGCTGAAAATGAAAGTTTAGTGGACCATGGTGATGGTGGTGAAATGAATCAGTCTGCAGAAGATGAAGTAAATATAGCAAAAGATCCAGGGTTGTGGCTTGATTTCTCTGCTGATGATGTGGCTTATTGGATTGCTTGTGGACCCAGTGACTGTCAACACCACAATGGGCCATTTGACAAGTCTTACCGGCATTTCAGTAGTGGCAAACCAGCAAGATACTGTTCACAAAAACTTTTCGTTGGGACAAAAGCCAATGGTGAGAAATACAAGAGAGAGTGGTTATTGTATTCACCATCAACAGGATCAGTTTACTGTTATGTTTGTAAACTGTTTGCTCCTAAAAATGTCTCACATTTTGTTATAAGAGAAGGGTTCAGTGACTGGCGAAATACTATTGTAATTGATCATCATGAAAAAAGCACTACTCACCGAGACTCTATGCTAACATACTTAACTCGCGGGGTTGGGACAACAGTTGGAAAAACAAATTCAGGAAGAGTGTGTGATTACTGGGAACATGTCTTGAGGCGTGTCATAGCTGTTATTTGTACGTTAGCTGAACGTGGCTTGTCTTTTCGAGGAACAGAAGAAAGATTTGGATCATTGCAGAATGGGAATTTTTTAGGGCTGCTTGAGCTCATAAGCCGGTTTGATCCATTTTTAGCAGGTCACATTTTGAAATATGGAAATTCTGGCAAAGGAAATCCTTCTTACCTGTCCAAAACCACCTGTGAGGAACTCATTCAACTAATGGCTCAAAAGGTCCACGCACTCATTGTTGACGAAGTAAAATCTTCTGGTTATTTTAGTTTGTCAGTTGATTCAACACCAGATCTATCACATATCGATCAGTTAAGTGTTGTACTTAAAAGATGGACAGCCTATTGAACGCTTTTTAACCTTTCTGAAAATGAAAAGCCATACTGGTGAGGAAATGGCAAATCAGGTGTTGCAGTACTTACGTGAAGTTTGTAAGCTAAACTTTTCAAAATGTAGGGGTCAATCTTACGACAACGCTGCCAACATGTCTGGGCGTTATAAGGGGATGCAGCAAAAAATTTTAGAAACAAACAAGTTTGCTATATATGTGCCCTGTGCAGCCCATTCACTAAATCTGGTAGGCCGAAGTGCTGTTGACTGCTGTCAAGAGGCGGTTAATTTCTTCTCTACAGTGCAGTTGCTCTATACCTTTTTTTTAGCCTCAACCAGCAGGTGGGAAATTCTTAAAGGTTGTATTGGAAATGAAAGTGTCTTAAAATCCCTCTCTGATACCAGATGGGAGGCACATGCTATGGCAACAGCAGCAATTTTGAAATCTTTCCTTAAAATTTTAGAAGCGTTAGAATGTATAGCTGAAGACCAGTCACAAAAGGGAGACACTAGAAGAGAAGCAAATAATAATGCAAATAAGATGCAAGAGCTAGAATTCGTTTTTATGTTGAATTTTTGGGATGAGATTTTGCAAAATTTTCATAGAGTAAGCAAAGTTCTACAGAATAAGGATGTGAACTTAAAAACATGTGCAGATCTGTATGGATCATTAGCTGACCAACTGTGCACTTCACGAGATGAATTTGAAAGATATGAAGCAGCTACAAAGGAAATGCTACCAGATGTTGATTACAAGGCAGCTCAAACTCGCAAACGTATCAGAAAGAAGGTACCCAATGACGGAGATGCACCAGAAGTATATCTGAATGCCAGAGATAAATTTCTTATCACCACCTTTTACACAATTGTTGACAAACTTGAAACTGAGATGAGAAGAAGAGGAGAGATATACAAAGAAATAGCAGAGAGATTTTCTTTTCTAAGTGATGTGCCACATAATGTCACCACTTCATCATCTACTGAAATTGAAAGGTATTCTCAGGGTTGTAAAAAGATGATTGATGCTTACCCAGAGGACTTGAACACTAATTTCTCTGCTGAGCTTCAGCAGTTTCACTCATATGTGTGCCATAAGTTCAGTGCAAAAAAAAATGTAAAAACAAAATTCAGTCATGCTGAACTTTATAAAATAATTGTAGAAGACAATATTGAGTGTGCCTTCCCAAATGTAGAAATTGCCTTTCGTATATTTTTAACATTAATGGTCACAAATTGCTCAGCTGAGCGTTCATTTTCTCAGTTGAAGTATATTAAAAATACCAACAGAACAACTATGCAACAAGGCAGGCTGGATGCCTTATCTCTACTAAGTATAGAAGCAGATGTGTTACGTAAGATTAGTTTTGAGGATCTGATCAAAGACTTTGCAATTAAAAAAAGTAGGAGAAAACTTTTCAAATATAAATGAAGTGGAAGTATACAAAAATAAACATTACACTGGCCAACAAAATGAAACGTTTTTTTCTCATCACAAACATGATCACACTTTTCTTAATGCATTTTTCGCGCTGATTCCGAATCTGGTTTTATTTGTTTTCTAGCACGTAGAGTTATATAGATACACTGGTTTTGATATTTTTAAGTTTTTGATATTGCTATAAGAAAATTTATGGATGTATAGATCACACTTAGAAATGCTAAACAACAAATACATCATATACCTTATTCAATGTACTTATAAATAAAGAATATATACATTATTTTATTAAAAGCGCTGTGAGTGTGATTTCCTTTTGTAAATTTGGCCTGGATTGTCAGGATACAGCATCCAACAATGGTCCGCCATCATGCTTTCATTCCAATATCCTTGGTAGCGCTTCTCCATCATCTGAATATCTTGATGGAAGCGCTCTCCTTGCTCGTCACTCACTGCACCAAGGTTTTCAGGAAAGAAATCTAAGTGGGAATGCAGGAAGTGAATTTTTAACGACATTCGACATTCCATTTCTTTGAAGGCATCAAGGAGGTTCTTGACTCCATCCTTATACGCAGGTGACTTGTTGCTTCCAAGAAAGTTTTCACATATCCATTTGAACGCCAGCCAAGCCTTCAATTCCAGCGGACTTAGGACTTTTTCAAATTCAGTGTCATTCAAAACCTCCCTTATTTGTGGCCCAACAAAAATTCCTTCCTTCAATTTTGCTGCAGTAACCTTCGGAAATTTCCTTGAAAGGTATTGGAACCCTTCAGAATTGACTTTACCCATTGCTTTAACAAAATTCTTCATTAAACCAAGTTTAATGTGAAGAGGTGGCAGATAGATCTTTTGGGGATCCACTAAAGGGACAGACTGGACATTGCTTATCCTTGGGACATATGTATACCTAAGTGGCCAGTCACTTTTGGTGTAATGTTCTATAGTGGCGCGACTGTCCCACAGGCAAAGGAAACAACAAAATTTTGTGAATCCTGACTGCATACCCATAAGCATTCTTATAACTTTTAGATCTCCACAAACATTCCATTGATGACTGTCGTATTTGATTGCCTTAAGTAGTATATCCATATTGTCATATGTCTCTTTTAGATGGACGGAATGGGCAATGGGGATGGATGGCATTATATTACCATTATGCAAAAGAACTGCTTTCAGGCTTCTCTGCGACGAATCAATAAAGAGGCGCCACTCAGATGCCACATACGTCTGAGATATGGCTGTAAATAGTCCATTGATATCATGGCAATAACAGAGAGGACCGTCTACTGAAAAGAATGCTGTTAATTCAAAATTCCGCTTTCGGTAGTAACTAATACGAACATTGTTCTCAAGTAAATTGTTCTCCTTTAGTCTTGAGGCGAGAAGCTCTGATTTCTCTTTAGACAGCGATAAGTCTCTAACAAGATCATTCAACTGTCCTTGGGTTAACTTTTTAGGCTCTAAATGTCTACCTTCAAAAGTGTACTCTGGTTCTGTAGATGGTCCGGAAACGCCAGTTGCACCTTCATCACTTTCCATGTCATCTATGATAGAATCTAGCCTATCACTTGGGGGAATTGGAATGGGCAATGTTTCATCATGTTTTACTGGTCTACGTGCTGAATCCAAGTTTGGATATACAATCTGGTGTTTGTTCTTGGCAGAAAACCCCATTAAGTTCACACTACAAAAATAACAGTCTTCATGATGATCTCTCGGCTCCCTCCATATCATGGGTATGGCAAATGGCAATGAAGCTTTCTTTTTGTTAAGCCAATCACGTAATCCATTTGAACAGCCAGAACAGATTTGATGTGGCGCCCATGGTTTATCTTGGTCACCTAGATGGCAACCAAAGTATAGCTTGTATATTTTCTTAATGTCGGTTGTAATACTTCGTCGCTGTGTTTCAGTTGTCAACTGGCCGCATACGAAACAGAACTTGTCGGGGTCATTCTTACATTGTCGAGGCATGTTGACTGACCTGAGCAAACTATAAATTAAAAAAAAATGTACACCAACTTGACACAACAAGTTCTTGGACTGGACTGATCTTTTGACACACAAATCACGGCGTTGTTGCCTGAATCACAATGCTGCTAGACGTAAAAGCTCACACCTCAAATACATAAGATGTATAATTAAGATAATTGAAATAAATAAGATGAATAAACTAAAAAAACACAATAAAATAAACACAATCAAATGTTGAAATATTAGTATTTTGCCTATTTAAAATGGTTAAATCTGTGTAGTTATATATATGCCTTCATCTTGAAAACTATACGTGCTAGAAAAAATCTGAATGCAGTTTTGGAATCAGCGTGAAAAGTGCTATCCAGCCACCACAAATTTTACTCTGATGAAAAATCTTTGTTGACCAGTGTTATTTTCCATCTTACTGTAAGTTTTGTTTCATTTCAAAAAATAAAATTTTATTTTATGGTTTATTTTTGTTTATATTTTGAATTACATATATATGGGGCACCAAAATCTTTTAAGTGCTTAGGGCCTCTAAAGGTCTTAATCCGGCCCTGCTGTAGCCTCAAAGACAGTGATAAACACAGTTTGAATGATTGCCTGATTGAGGGTCCTAATCTCATTTCTGACCTTGTGAAGATCTTACTGAGGTTCAGGTTAGATAAATATGCTGTACAAAGTGACATTTCAAAGGCATTTTTGAGAATAAATCTTAAAAATGAATATGATAAGAACCAACTTAGGTTCTTATGGTTCAAGGATCCATTTGATTTGAATAAAGGGTTCATAACCTATAGATTTAATGTTGTGTTGTTTGGAGCCAATTGCTCACCTAGCCTATTAGCATTGACAATTAGACATCATTTAAACCAGTTTAATAACTCTTTAACATTGAACTTCCTTAAGGAACATTTTTACGTAGACAATCTAATAGGCTCAACAACAACAAAATCTGAATTATCTGAAGTCTATGAACACTCTCAAAACATTATGCAACAAGGTAACTTTGAACTTAGAGAGTGGATTTCAAATGATGAGGATTTAAACAAAAAGATTTTAAAGGATAATAATGGTCTTACTGAGCCATCAGACAGAGTTAAAACTTTAGGTATGAACTGGTATTTGGATGCAACTTCTAACAGTCATGATTCAATCTGTACTAAAGGTTTTAAACTTGATGAGGAAGCAAATACTAAAAGACAAATATTATCAGAGGCTTCCAAAATTTTTGATCCCATGGGTCTATTCCTGCCTTCAACAATAAAATCAAAGATTCTCCTCCAAGAAATTTGGAGGACAAATGTTGGGTGGGATGATCCAATAACAAATGAAAATAAAAAATCTTGGAAGAAGTTAGCTGCTGATTTAACAAAAGTGCAGAACATTAAAATTCAAAGGTGCTGTGGGTTTAGGGATAAGCCCAGAGACTTCATGTGTTTGCTGATGCAAGCACACAAGCTTATGGGTGCTGTGCGTATCTTGTAAGCCCTACAGAAAGTCATCTAATTTATGCAAAAGGGAAAGTTGCACCTCTCAAACCTACCCGAACCATACCTCAATTGGAACTATTGGCTGCTGCATTAGCCATTAAAACCATTTCATTGCTTAAGGATGCTTACCATGATGTGAACATAACTCATATCCACATCTGGCTTGACAGTCAGATTTGTCTTGCCTGGATACGAATGATAGCATTAATAGTAAGAATATCTTTGTAAGAAATAGGCTAAAAGAAATAGCTGAAGCTAATGAAAGCCTACAAGTAAACTTTCACTATGTTCCAACTAAACAAAATCCAGCAGACTTTCTGACCAGAGGTTTATCCTACAAGTTGTTGAAGTCAAACAAAACTTGGTTTATGGGACCTAAGTGGCTCTGTAATACAGACCAATGGCCTGTGGAACAAGTTAACTTGACATTAAATTTAATCTTTTCAAATGAAAAGGTTGAACCAATCACTAATTATGAAATTTATTCTGATTTCAACAAACTTGTCAGGGTTACAGCCTACTGTTTGAGGTTTGCTCACAACTGTTTAACTACAATTAACAAACAGCTAAATAAAAATAATCATAATTATACAGAAGTTGCAACCAAATACTGGATAGGCCATGCACAACAAAAAGAGTACCATAAAGAGTTAGAATTCTTAACTAATGGGAAACAAACAAAAGAACCTGTACCATCAGTAGTTGTGGATCTAAACTTGTTCAGAGATGAGGAAGGCCTTCTAAGGTGTAAAGGGAGATTAGACAAATCAAAACTGTCATACAAAAGCAAACATCCAATCCTTTTACCTAGATTTAGCTATTTGACAACATTAATCATCAGAAAAACACACAATGATGTATATCATATGGGGGTACCACAGACACTAACTACATTAAGAAAAACTTATTGGATACCCAAGGGAAGGATCACTGTTAAAACAGTCCTGAGTGAGTGTGTCACATGTAGGCGTATTCATGCTAGGCCCTATAGGAAACCAAATCCTCCTGCTTTGCCAGAGGAGAGAGTTACTCTCAACAGACCCTTTGAGACTGTAGGCATTGACTATACAGGAGCATTGACTGTAGGGGTGGGTGACACTGAACAAAAAATGTACATTGTACTGTTTACATGTGCTGCCTCACGAGCTGTTTATCTGGATGTTGTGGAGGACCTTACAGCAGAATCTTTTGTTGCTGTCTTTAAGAGATTCTGTGCACGACACTCAGTACCCAAGACAGTTTGGACTGACAATGCTACATATTTCAAGGCTGGTGAACAAGTCATCCACGACTTGTTAAGCGATGAACTCACACAATTATATATAAAAAATTCAAACATAAAGTGGAAGTATATTCCGGTTGCCTCTCCTTGGTATGGTTCTATCTGGGAGAGGAATATACAAACAGTAAAGAATTGCTTGAAGAAAGCAATTGGCAAAAAACAGATACACTTATTTGGGTTGCTCACTCTCCTGGCTGAGATTGAGAACATCATTAACAATAGACCACTCACTTATGTGAGTGACAACCTTAATGACCCGGAACCATTAACTCCAAATCATTTGATTCGGGGAGAACAAGTTAGTCTCCTGCCGGACTACAATATAGACTCTTCAGAAGACCCAAACTGGACTCAACGACATGATGAGCTCCAGACTAAGTTACAACATTTAACTAGAGTTAAAGCTCATTTCATTAAACAGTGGAAAACTGAGTACTTGATGGGTCTAAGGGAGAGACATAAACAAATGACTAAGAAGGATTGGTCTGACACAATTAAGGTAGGGGACCTTGTTCTCATACATGACAGTACTCCAAGACAATACTGGCCTCTGGCTAGAGTTTCAGAACTCAGACCAGGGGCAGACGGGTAACAAGAGTGGTCAAATTAAGGACTTCAACGGGTGACACAACAAGAGACATTTCTCTTTTGTACCCTTTAGAGTCTGGACCCAAAACAATGGACTTTGGAGAACCTTCTCCACTGACAGTAACAACTGGAGACACTGAACTTCCAGTAACTATTCCTTTGACAGTAGGAGTGGTAACGCACCTACTACAACATTGACAGACACAAGACCTCAGCGACAAACAGCATTAAAGGCGCGACTATTTTTACAACAAAAAATAGATGCTGGGTAATTGTAATTTTATCTTCTAACTTTCATTTTTCTTTTCTTATGGTAAATACCATAGACAGTTTCATCCTATGGATGTATATTTTCTCTTCTAATTAAATGCTACACCTTCTCCATGAGAAGGTGAGGATAGGCACTGTTAATCAGATTAACAGGCATTTACAGTCAAATAGTTAGCTAGTCTACACTCAGACATAAAAATTGGTGACAATGACACCAAAATTTTTATCTCCCGGGGCCCCCAGTATATGGAAAACTGATGAGTGGGTAGTTGGGAGGTAACGAAAATGGTTCACTGAGTAGGTAGGTAGTTAATCTAACAATTATTAAATTCCTTTTATGTCAATAACTGGGTGGATGAAACCAATTGGTTGCTCACCAGAGTTATTCTCCACACTAGTATTTATATACTGTGTGAGAAGAGCGTGCTCGGTAATAGAGATACATTACCGCTCAACCAACCGAGGAAAAAACCAAGACAACGCTGGTGGAAAAAGCCCCGCGAAGAGGAGAACAAAGGAGAACGAAAACGAGGAACGGGGCAAGAGGACGCAACAGGGAGAAGGGACGAGAAGAGACACCGAAGAAAGATTCCCACCAGCAAGTACGCTCTCGACAATTACACAACCGGAGAAAAGAGACTCTCTAATAACTAACAGTAAGTGACTAATTGTGTTTTTTAACCCAGCAAATTAATCACATTAAATTAAGCTGGGTCAGACAAGTTAGGCCTACATTGTGGCCTAAGACCCAGCATCAACTCATAGCTTAACAAAGGTGAAGGTAGATTGCCCTAACCTAATTTGGTGAGGAATCCTACTGTGGACCTCAATTTATCTGCCCGCTCTGGACCATTTCCGGAATCTCTTGGCTGACCCCTCCAGGCTAGACTTGATCTACTCTATAGTTAGACTGGAGATATAAGGGGTGGGTTAATTGTGGACCAATTCATACAGAGCATTTTTCGCAATACTAGTGGTGCGTTTCTCGAATGTTCTAGAAGACGCTATGACGTCACTTCTGATCTGGAAGCATTTATAGGCAGTAGTTTTTAGTCAAAATTTAATTGAGTTAATTTTAATGAAAATTACTTACATATGTAATATGAAATATGACATTTTGTGAAAGATCTGTACGTGATGGCGAAAAATGAATATCATTTTCGGAATCAGCGTGCAAAAATTACTATACAAGTGATAAAATATTTCGAACAACAAAACCATCGCAGGCCGGTGTTATTAGCAACTCCAGCGAGCATTGCAAACAGAGCTACATTTGGAGATACCTTATTTTTTTAAGTTTTGCATTTTTATGTAGCTTGACAATAAGAAATTGTGGTCTTAAAGTCTACCAAAGATCATTAATGTAATTGTAGTTTGTACTGTATGTGAAAGATGTTTCTGATGTACGGTAGGCCTATAGGTATGAAGTTTATATCATGCCATTACTATATAATTATATATACGATAATAATATAATAACGATAATATTAAGAGTATATTTGCACCTGATATTTCAATATGTTATGTACTGTATGTAATTTGATTCAAGAATATATTTGCACCTGATGTTATCCATTATCAGACATTTTTAAAATTTATATGTATGTACAAGGCTATTGAAATTGATTCACCTGATTTCAAATGAGAATATTTTTTAATGTTACAAATACAGAGTGATTTGTGATACATCAACCAAAAGAAAAACTGTCCAAATTTTGTCTCTCACCTCATAAATGCTCTATGTGACTTCCCCTAGTTACACGAGCAACGTCGACACGATAGTCGAATTCCTCCCATACTCGCTCCAGCATGTCCGTTGTCACTGACTCTACGGCAGTAACAATGCGAGTTCGGAGCTCATCCAAAGATGTGGGCAACGGTGGCACGTACACAGTATCCTTAACGTACCCCCAAAGGAAGAAGTCGCACGGTGTAAGATCCGGCGACTGTGACTACCGATTTACAGCTCGAAAACTGCAACACACAAAACGCCTTCTGCTGTACGGACGCCATTTTCACACTGACTGTTTGTTGCTAGGCTAGGCCACTGCGTGACTTTGGAGCCCTCTCGCGGTGATTTTGTAAAACTCGGAGATTTCCTCTTTCATGTGGTGTATGCCCAGTTGATGCACGGTTGATAGGTACGGAAGTATTCTCAGTTGAAATCGGATGAATCAATTTAAATAGCCCTGTACGTATAATATTTTATATTATTAAAGTAAGTGGAAAAGACCGACAAAATTATTTGCAAACAATTTACATCTCAGTTATAATGCTGATATTAGTAAAATTATTGCTTGCATCCGATATTATATATTCATTTCCAATCATATTATTTAGAAGTTTATGTTACAATTTACGACGAGCTGAAAACAAAATTATCGACACTAGTAGCTTGTTATCAGTATACCAGGTGGTATTCTTCTCTAGTTTGAAAAATGCTCTGTATGAATTGGTCCCCAATTAGCCCACCCCTAATATCTCCAGTCTAGGTTAAGCCTAGCCTTGTAGGGGTCAGCCTAGCCTTGTAGGGTCAGCCGAGAGATTCCGGAAATGGTCTAGAGCGGGCAGAGTAAATTGAGGTCCACAATAGGATTCCTCACCAAATTAGGTTAGAGTAATATACCTTAGCCTTTGTTAAGCTGAGTTGATGCTAGGTCTTAGACCACAATGTAGGCCTAATTTAAGTGGACCTTTTGTATGTTATCATTAAACTGAGGTTTAGAAACACAACTGTTCACTTACTGAGTGTTATTAGATAAGTCCTGATTTCTTCTTGGAGTCTTTCTTCTAGTTGCTTAATTTGGATCATGTCAAGAATAGCGAACCCAATTTTACCATGTCAAGAATAGCGAACCCAAAAATTCCCTTGTCAAGAATAGCGAACCCAAAATATTACAATTTCTCTTATGTTACAACTAGCCTAAGACCCGCCCTTCGTGCGGGTCGCGGGTAGCAAAAATTAACCAAACTATCACGACTTAACCTAACCAATCGTCAAGGGCGTACAATTAACCTAAAAAAATAAATAAAAAACAATAAATTTTTATTTATTTATTTATTTTTATATATTAAGAGAAGAGGATTCTTTATACTGTACGGCATTGACGATTGGTTAGGTTAAGTCGTGCTAGTTTGGTTAAATAAAAAAAGATTAATATAAAAGCATTTAATACGTCCTTAACTAATTACTTAAAATTGGGAAACATAAACCTACCGTCAGAAGTTATGAAAACGTCCTTGAGGACTTCCCATGTCAAGAATAGTGAACCCAATTTTACCATGTCAAGAATAGCGAACCCAAAAATTCCCTTGTCAAGAATAGCGAACCCTGCAGGTGTTGGGTTCGCTATTCTTGACATGATCCCTTAATTTTTGAGAGCGTACGCTGGTGGGGATCTTTCTTTTTTTCCAGCTCCTTCGTTCACCATGCCGTTCTTGATGCAAGTCCTTTCTCCCCCTGCTTTTTCCACCAGCGTCCTTTTTGTTTGTTGGTTGATCGGTAGTGTACGTCTACTACCGAGCACGCTTTATCACACAGTATATAAATACTAGTGTGGAGAATAACTCTGGTGAGCAACCAATTGGTTTCATCCACCCATTTATTGACATAAAAGGAGTATAATAATTGTTAGATTAACTACCTACCTACTCAGTGGACCATTTTCGTTACCTCCCAACTATCCACTCGTATCAGTTTTCCACGCTAGTTTGGCCTATTTTTTGTTATAGAAATAGATACAGTACAATAGTTTATACACATAAATAACACAAACACATTATATGAGCTCAGTTCAACTGATGACCAACTGATAAATTGCTTTACCACACTAGTTTTGCTACATTAAGTCAGTTGCTCTACTACTGACTGACTGAATAATACTTATATACTGCGACATATATAATATTTATGTACCTAACGTCACAGTGACCTGTCACTAATTCGTTGGTCACCTAACTGAATAGTATTTATCAAAGACTGGCGCCTGAATAGTCAGCTGTCTGAATAATATTTATCAAAGTATGGCGCCACCCACATACGGTCACCTGTCAAGTCATGGTCCTCACCTGAAGAATATCCACCCCGAGCGCGCCCACCTGAAGAATCTCCACCCCAACGCTACCGGGGTTTGAAAATTAGAGAACAAAACAAATCAGGATTACCTAAGGCCTCACGAAAGTCACGAGGCCTTTCCACTTTTCAGCTGGCTTTGATGCCGAGACCGAGGCCAGGCCTCAGCCCCATGTCTGGTGTGTGTGTGTGTGTGTGTGTGTGTGTGACCTGGTCAGCCAAGTTGGCTTGTGGGCTGCAGTCACGTCCGGTGGTAACGGGTACACAGAAGCGCAAGGCCTCATTTAATGACGTATATATTTAAGCTCCGCTCAGAAATGTCTATCATGAAAAAACAGCACATATTTTCATCACTCCTTTTCACCCCTTGTCGTGAACAGGCTTCGGTTCTATTGCGTCTATGTGTATAGGTTAGGTTAGGTAACTATATATTCATAGTAACATTGGGTCAGTATGCTGCAATACATCAGGTAGTCTCTGAACCTTATATACTTTCAATTCTTTTCACTTTTTTATCTTAAAATGGTGATCGTTAAAGTTCGTAGTGTATATATATATGCGCCTCGGTGGTGTAGTGGTTAGCGTCGCTGACTACGAATCCATCGGCCCCGGGTTCGAGACCCGACGGCAGTCGACGCGCATCAGAACCCAGCTGTTCATCCTTCCACACAATAAAGAAAGTGATTGGTAGATAAATGGGTACCCTAGGCGGCCTAGTGGTTAAGACGCTGGGCTGCTGATGGGTGTGTGGTTCGGATTCCACGTTAAACTGTAGGTCTAAGGTGGAATGAAAAGCTTGACCTTCGTTAGAATGAACAATTCGGGCGGAAGCTAACCAAAGGTTTGAGTGTATATATATATATATATATATTATATATATAATGTAGAAATATCCCCAACTATGATATCGGACCACAACGTCATTGAAATAACAACTAATATAAAGGCAACAGGAAAGGAAAGAACACGCACAACAGAAAGAAGCAAATTCGAAATTTTTAATTTTCACTCCAAAGCTATAAACTGGGAAGATGTCACATCCAGCATGGAAGTAATAGATTGGAAAACCATTTTCGAGGCCAAGACAACGGAGGAGATGCTAATGACTTTAGAGGAGAAGACGTTAGAAATTGTGGAAAAACATGTCCCAAAAATACAATAAAGAGGAAAGAGAAGCAGGTTCGAGAGACAAACGAGGGCATTGTTCTGAAAGAGAAAAAGAGTGACTGCAAAATTAAGTAACTGTAAAGATAACAACATCAGAAAAATATTAAATGATAAACTGCAAAGTATCGATGACGTCATACAGGAACTAATTGAGAAGAAGAAGAAGCTATAGAAGCGATAAAAGCTAACTCAAAGTACTTCTATAATTTCGCAAAAAGAAAGTCGAAAAAACATGCGAATATCGGACCTTTAAAAAACGAGAACAGTGCTTTATCTGATGATCTAATGGAAGTATTTGAAATATTAAGAGCTCTGTACGAATCATCTTTCAGCATCCCAAAAACTGACAAATTGATATGCGATAGAAACATTCTTTGAAGAAGAACTACAAGGGGAAAGTATAACGGACTTCGACTTTACGACGGATGATATTACACAAGCCATAAGGAAACTAAAAACACACTCAGCGGCAGGACCGGATAAATGAAATGACACACTGATCAAAAACTGCAAGAATGCAATCGCTGAGCCACTATATTGGATATAGGGACGATCACTAGACACGGGAGAAATACCGGGCATCCTGAAGAGCGCGAACATAGTCCCAATATATAAAGGAGGAGATCGATCCGAGGCCAAAAACTACAGGCCAGTGTCGCTTTCATCTCATCTCACTAAAATATTTGAAAGAATAGTCAGACAGAAAATCTATGACTTTCTGGAAACTCAGAAAAAATTCAGTGATAACCAACATGGCTTTCGGTCAGGCAGATCATGCCTATCACAACTAATGGAACACTACAACATTATTGATGCACTTGAAAGTAATGAGAACTATGATGTTCTATACACAGACTTTGCCAAAGCGTTCGACAAGTGTGACCGGAATCATAATACATAAACTGAAATATATGGGAGTAACAGGAAAAGAAGGGAAATGGATATATAATTTCCTTAGTGAGCAGCGGCAAGTCGTTACAGTACAAGGAGTATCTTCATCAGAATCAGAGGTCCTCAGCTCAGTACCACAAGGAACAGTATTAGCTCCACTACTCTTCATAATCATGCTAACTTACATAAATGAAAACGTTACCAGAGACAGCACAGTAACATCCTTTGTGGATGACACAAAGATCAGTAGAAAAATAAGAAACCCAGAAGATATAAGATCTCTACAAACCGACATGAACAGTATCTACAAGTGGACGGAAGACAACAGTATGAAGTTTAACACTGAGAAATTTCAGGTGTTACAGTACGGAAAAAGAGAAGCCCTAAAATCCATGGAATATTATATCCCAAATGGACAGGAAATACAGAGAAATTCTAGAGCAAAAGATTTAGGGGTTGTAATGACTGATGATACGAAATTTGAAACACAAAATAAGATAGCAGTAAACAGAGCAAAGAGAATAACGGGGCAGATATTAAGAACCTTTAAGTGAAGGGATAGGAATGTAATGATTCCTCTACTGAAAACACTGATCATACCCAAATTGGAATACTGCTCGGTCCTAACATCCCCATATAAAAAAGAAGACATTAGACAGCTGGAAGGGATCCAGAGAAGCTTCACAGCCAAGATCAAGAGGTGCAAAGAACTAAATTACTGGGAAAGGTTACGCGAACTAGACCTATATTCACTGGAAAGGAGAAGAGAGAGATACACCATTATTTACACTTGGAAAATAATGGAGAAACTAGTCCCTAATCTTACTCTGAACCCTATAACTCTCAAGACAACGGTGGAAAGCAGAAACGGTAGACTGTGTCGTATTCCTAAATTGAAGGCAAGACAGGGGACATCCTTAACCCTGAAAGAAAATAGTTTTGTATTGTAGTGAGAGGACCAAAACTGTTTAATCAGTTGCCCAAAGACCTAAGAAACGTGAAGGGAGTTGCAGTGGACATCTTCAAAAGAAGACTAGACTCCTGGCTCAACACAATCCCCGATGAGCCGGGCGTACCTGGCTATGTGAGGTGGAGAGCACAAGAAACCAACTCACTACTTCACCAGGCCAACTCGAGAGGAAGGGCAACAAGCTTGACCTTCTCGAAATGAGGAATCATCGCGCGGAAGCTTTGTAAGGTAAAGTAAGGTTATATATATATATATATATATATATATATATATATATATATATATATATATATATATATATATATATATAGTGGCCCACCGATTTGATGTGACTAAGAAATAGGCTTATTATAATTACTGAATAAAATTGAAATGAAATTAGGGGTCACCAGTTTGGGGGGTTACAGCCCAAACAAACAATATTTAATAAGGAGAGAGAAATTAGTTTTGTTTTGTGTTTAATTAGGAAAATAAATAAATTATTTGTTCACAGCGATTAATAGTTCAATAAAAGTATTTATAATGATTAACAATTATATAACGGCATTTGTACTCTGCTAAAGATGACCGGTTCTTAGCAATAAGGAATGGTTATACAGTCTAATTATTAAGTAAGTACCCTAATTCAGGTAGGCTAATGAGATGTGCTGAGTGAGATGAACACAGAATAAATAATGAAGCCTATTGATGACTGAAATAAAATACGGTTGGTACAGTAAATGGATTAGTTCGTTAAGAATGAAATGCATAAAAGAGCACATAAACAATCAGATGCAAAATAAATAAATTATACGAATGAACACAATAACAGGGTGTTACAAAACTACGGTATTGGTACAACACTTGAATAAGCCTGCTGCGGTCTTAACGAGAGAGTTAGTTTGCATGGTAATGGAAACACTTTTAGGGCTTACGTGATTAGGCAGAGTTGTGGAAGCACGACGTAACAAAAACACTGTAGGCCAAGTTAGGGCCGAGAAGAATGTATACCACGACGCTGGATAACTGGAGACTGAAGACCTACGTGAAGGTTTGACCGTATTGCGTTTCGTCGTAGATGACCTTGAAGACTGTAGACCTAGGTGAAGGTTTGACCGTATTGCGTTTCGTCGTAGATGACCTTGGAGACTGTAGGGGGCCTGTTGTGATACTTGTTGAACAGGCGTCGATCGAATTGTAGTGAGAGGATGAGTGACGAGCAAAATGAAGTTTGTGGCTCGTAGCCTAATAGAAGGTTTAAGGACCTGGACTTCTGGTGATTGCTTCTGCAAACGGGCTGGCCTTACCGGCGAGAGGATGAGTGTTGATGGCCGGTAGAGACTTGTTGCGAAGGGACCAACGGAAAACGCCTATAGCAGTGATGTTGTTTCTTGCAGGATGGAATTGTAGATTCGCCTCAAGTGTTGCTTCGTTTCTTGTATGGTTGAAGTGAAGTGTGACTTGAAGGACTGAGGCCGGCTGAGGTCGAAGCGACGCTACGTGAGGTGAGATTCACGAGATGTAAACTGCGGAGTGAGATTTGTGGCTTGTAGCCTACTAGAAGGTTTACGGACTTGGGCTTCGATGGATGATTGTTTCTGCAGGCGGACTGGCCTCACTTGATGATAGACTTCGTGTATGCTCGACCGGAGCCTTGAAGGAACAGCGGGTGGCGTGACGAGTGGTGCTACTGACGAAGGTGCTGAGAGTGAGACGTGGCGACCAAGACGAGAAAATGGCAAGTGAGAATGATTTGAGAAAGAACCAGCATTTTATAGGCCTTGGTGACGTCCTCTGGTGGTCGTTTCGGGAAATACCACAAAATCTGTGTTTCTTGTGGGCCTGTTTCATGCCCACGTGTATACCTTTGTTTTGATTCCATGAAGTTTGAGAATGGCGGGGAAGGAATTTCTTTGTCTGACCTCTACATATATATATATATATATATATATATATATATATATATATATATGTTATTTTTTCAGGTTAGGTTACATAACTATATATTCAACTGGCACTCCCCTTGGTACTCCACTCATCTCTCCTCATCTCGGTTCATAAAATCCTGTGGTACAATTCCATGTTTGTTACTAATAATTATCGGTAACAAACAAAGTTTTACGACATAACAATTTGTTTTTACGAACTGTACAGTGTAGCGTAATTTTTGCAGACAATGACCGTATTTTGTTAGTGCTTGTTTATGTAGCGTAAATTCATCTTTGAGTAGGTAACTGATCTGAGTGCCTTCGGACCCTAGTTGAAGCATCGTGCACACCCTATAGAGAATGATAAATAGGTTATGAGCAGATGTACAGTATGTATGTATTAGGCCGGGTCGAAATTTTATATTGAAAAGGTACATACTGTGAGGGGTTTAAGATAAACTTTTGACGGTTGTCATATCCTATTCTTTCCTGACATGCCTTTGTTACTAGGTTCACTGCCCTTTCCACATTATGACTGTGGCATGGAAAAGAAGCTATCTCCAGTGGCTTACATCGAGTCTGTAGTAGCTCATCGTCGCTAAAATTGTTTAGCAGCGGGCGGTGGAAGAGTAATGATCTCTTTTTGCCAATCGATCATCTCGGTGCAGTCAGTAGATTGGAAATTGAGGGTTCGAGGCAACTCAAAGTTTCTGGTACCTGAAAATCCTGTTCTTGAAAGGATGATTTTCTGAATAGCTTGCTTCCTAATTTCTTGTTTCTTGTCAGTTACCATTGACATGAGTATATTTTCTGGGTGGGCAAAGTAGGCGTTATTCTTTAATACTGGTTCTATGATTGATCTATGTTGTTCATCTAAATTTCGAAGCAAGCACATTAAATGCCAAAAGTTATATGCACCATCAGTTGCATTAGGATGAGGTTTTATTCAAAACCACCCTGGGGCATAAAACTGCATAATAATCTTGACCTTGAAGGTTTTTATCGGGATTTGGCGTTGAGATATATAATCGAAGGACCCTGTTGGCTAGAGTTAGCCAGCGAGCATGGTGAAGGGTACCTGGGGATCGAATGAACAGATCTTGAGAAGTGTCTCCAGTTTGCACTGCCAGACACATATCATAGAGATATCTTTGATCACCGCTTAGCTCCTTCACAACATTTGCTGGAATTTCTTTAATGTTTCCCTTTACGCGAGAATATTTGACTACCTCCAATTTTGTTAAGTCTGTTTTCAGTTTATTCCCAATTGAACCCACAAAAGTATTTGGGCCTGTTGTTTTACCATCAATGGCTTTATAGACGTGCACAAAAGGCAGCTCATTCAAATGTAAGAGACACACCAACCACTGCACTGGTCTGTTAAGATGAATTTCAACCAGTTTTATGGCTCCATCAATTTTTCCAGTATTTACAGGAGTACCATCACACAGTAAAGCAGTAAAGCTTTGATAGTATCTGTGCTGTTGGAGTCTGTAATAATAGTTATCAACTCTTTTGCTGTGCAGCGAGCAGTTCCATTATCTGGTGTGACATGGTCTACATAGATGCTTCCAGGTTCTTTCACAATAACATAGTGTTCTTCTTTTATCTTTCCTCTTTTAGTTAATGTATTATCTTTCCTTCCATTAAATCTAAGGTACTTCACCTTCAGATTTTCGGATTTAGACCTAAAAGTATTTGTTTCACCCATGCGATTTCTTTCTCTTTTTAATTTCTTTCTGTCAAGCATGTTAGTGTGGTTAAGGAACCCCATATCTTTCAAAGCTGCATTGACTATTGCAGCTGCAGCTCTACAACTTACACGATAACGATCTGCTGTTAATGCTAGGTTTTTATAGGAGTGCCTATTCTGAATATTCTCAGTCAATTCTAAATCGGCCTCATAATCTACATCCTGACTCTCTGAATCTACATCTATGTCTTCGGTATTTTCTATAAATTCCGATGGTAAAACATTGGTGGCTTCAGTCATTTCTTCTTGTGCTAACTGATTTTTTCTTTGTTTTTGACCCACAAAAGACTCCCATTCTGCCATTGGTATTTTATCCTTACACCTGCAAGATTTCCTATCAATTCCCTTATCATAGCATTCACAAGAAGATATATCAAACATTTCATCATACTGAGCTACTTTTAAGGCAAACTTTCATTTCTTTGATGTAACGGCACCTTGTTCAATTTTGAGGCTTCTTCTATTGGTCGACTGACTTTAAGATAGATACCTTTGGTGTTAATCGTAGGAAAAGAAAATTTCATCCAAATGTCTTCAATATCTTTTACAACAACCCTGTAACAATCATTAGCAGTTGCTGATCCTTTTGATTTAGCTTCTTCACAACGGCGCACAAAAAGGTAGTGTCTCACAACATCTGCTTTTGAAGGAGTCATGGCTGCTGGGAATTCCGTAGGATATCCAAAGGCTGCATTTGAGGACTTGCTTCTAGTAGCCATAGTTTATATTCAGAAGTAAAATAAAATTATATGTAATTTATAATAATTCAAATTATAATTAAGGCAAATGCAAATTATTTCTATTTATCTGAAAAATTATTTCTATTTATCTGAAAAATTATTTCTATTTATCTGAAAAATTATTTCTATTTATCTGAAACATAAAAATATCAAGCATGAAACAAACAACTTATCACGTAACATATAACAACATTAAATATATGCAAATATGAAGGTAAGAAAGGGAGGAGGGGCATGTGATAGGGGTAGTAGGGTAGCACATGCTTGATTTTTTAATATTTTGTTAAAGTGATAAAAAAAACCTTCTCATATACAGGGTGTCCCGTAAGTCTGGACCCATAGGGATTTATAATATATTTTTTTTATTGTTATTATTATTTTATTATTATTATTTTTTTATTATTTTTTATTATGTTTTTATTTGTGGGGCCACTTGAAAGCCAAAGTGTACGAGGTCAAACTTCAGAACATTTTCCACCTTAAAGCACGCATTGTGGAGGCGTGTCAAGAAATTTCTGCGACTGTGATTCAGAAAGTGCTGTCGCAGTGGAGATTGCGTCTTCAACTATGTGTGCGACACAACGGCGGACACTTTGAACAGATTATGTAATAAATTTTTGGACTATTTTTGTAATTTTATTATTTTTCCCTATGGGTCCAGACTTACGGGACACCCTGTAGTGTACTTTTTAAGAAATAAAATTTTTCCCCATTTAAATATATGCAAATATGAGGGGTATACTTTATAAGAAATAAAAAAAAATTCCATTTTCGACCCGGCCTAGTATGTATGTATGTAAATCTAACTTATATAAATGTATAAATTAAGCGCCTTCGAGCTTATATAAACAATGATTTTATAGTTATTGCCAAGTTTATATATATATATATGTATATATATCGTATCTGTTTGTCATGATTTCTATGATTCGGAAGAACTAGAACATGCGAGGGTACAGTTACACACCCTGTTCAGTGCTACCCTCCCAACTCGTAGAGGTAATTCTAGAAACGAGAATATCCTAAAAGACATTATAAATAAAATGTCGCCCCTCCGGGAAAATGAGAACAATATTGCCTTCTACGTTACTAATTTCCATAGAATACCAATAATCTCTATGGGTGACGTTAACGTTTCGGCACTCCTCAAACAGTACAATGAGGTACAAAAGTCGTTAGTTGAACTGAAACACCAACATGTGGTGTCAAATCAGAAAAATGCGATTTCGCTAGAACAATTCCGGTCAGAGTTAGATGCATTGAAAGAGACGCTCCTCCCAAAGCCCAGTTACTCGGAAGTTGTTCAGCAAGTCAGAACCCCAAGAAACGCGTCGGGCAGCGAGGGAAACGAAACCCCCTCCCTCAACTCCCCCCCTGAATGTGGGGTGGAAACACAACATGCAGGGGAAGCGGTCAACCTCTCTTCCATTCAGGAAAGGACTCCTGCTCCCGATTTCACAATGAGGAACAGGGACTGTCCGATGCCAAGAGACGAGGCATCACTGCCCTCTTCCTTACCTTCCACTGCAGGGGAGAGGCGTTCGATTACTCAAACGCCCCGCTCGGCGTGCAGTTCCCCCCCCTCCCACCGAAGAAGTAGGGGCACGCGCATCCGTCAGGATATAAACCCCGCTAACAGACCACCACCAAGCCACAGAGTAGGAGAGGGGCCTCCTATCCCCTTAAGGTTGTGCCACCCATCCCCCAGGCAGGTGAACCCTGCCTCAGGGAGATTGAGGAAAGAGGACCGGTGGGTCACAGTTAACAGGCGCTCTTCACGGAGGGTTCCTCAACCTGTCTTCGCGGCAAGGCCACCGGTGAGGAATCTCACCCTCTTTGTGTCGCGAATTCAGCTCTCGAACGAGGAATGCGATATTCGACACATGATGGAAGAAGTCTGTGGTGAACAGAGTATATTGTTAGTTACAAAACTAAGCACAAAATCTCCGTAATATAACTCATTTAAAGTAATAACTAAAGGTGTAAATTCGCATTTCAACCAGTACAATATGAGTCAGTGGCCAGACGGTATAATTATTAAGGAGTTTATTCACTTTTTCAGGAGATTTAATAACAGGCAAAGTAATAATAATGATAATAATAATGATAATAATAATAATAATAATAATAATAATAATAGGCGCCCTAACGGTAATGCCTGAAATTTGTACTGTGTATAATAATAATCATATTAATAATAAATTTTCTACCAGTCATGGCGGATAACTTGTTGAAAATAGTCTCATATAATGTAAGGTCAGTGAGGAATTCAATTGTAGATGTTCATAAAATCTGTGAGAGTGCAGATTTGATACTCCTGCAAGAGCACTGGCTACCTAAGCAAGAGCTAAAATTCCTCTCTACCATCCATGATGGCTTTTTGTACCATGCGTCATCAGCAGTAGATTTGTCAGATGAATTAATGTACGGTAAGCCTTTTGGTGGTGTTGCTTTCTTAATAAGGAAAAATTTGTCAAAACATATAAACTTTTTAACAAGCAATAATGTAAGGTTATTAGGCATTGAATTACAAGTGAACAATGATTGCATATTAATTGTAAACTGCTATTTACCATACAACAACGGCAGTAATCTAGATGAATACATTGATTTGGTGTACAAAATTAAGTCATTATCAGATAACCCCAAATATTCTCACTGTATAATAATAGGGGATTTTAACGCGCATGTGAACTTGGAATTCTTTATAGAATTGGGTAACACGTGCGAGTCGGTCAAATTCAGTATAAGTGATAAAGATGTATTAGGGGTAACCAATGGTAATTTTACATACGTTAGTGATAAGAGTGCTACAACCAGGTGGATTGATCATTGTCTCACTAGTAATAATCTAAAGGATCGAATTGTTAGAGTTCATATTCTGCATGATTTCCTTCTTTCTGATCATGGACCATTAGAACTATTAATTAATTTTACCAATTTATGCGCAACAAGACATAAAAAGAACTCAATAGGTAGGAATAATCGCGTCGATTGATCTAATGTTAATATGCAGCAGAAAATAGAATAATAAACAGAACAGGTCACCTCTTTAATAATTTAGAAATTTTGCATCTTGCCTGTAGTAATCCTTGCTCAAATGATTCTCACTGTAAACTCATAGATAGGTATTATAGTAAGATAGTATCCCTGTTAAGACAAGCAGGAAGGCCCCTGATTAAATCTTACAACTATCATACAAAGATTATTCCTGATTGGAATGATTTTATTGCCCCCCTGAAGAGGGAATCGAAAAACGCCTACGATTTGTGGTGCTTTCATGGTAGACCCAGATTAGGACCAGTATACATGAATATGTATAAAAGTAGGGGTCAGTATAAGGCGGCCATAAGGCGATGTAAACAGGAAGAAGAATCTATTCGAGCATCAAAAGCCTGTGAAGCTCGCATAAATAACGATAATAAAAAATGTTGGAAATTTGTTAAGAATCAAACGGGTGTCAAAAGTATCCTCCCTGCGACAATCGATGGGGTGTCGGGGAAGGATGAAATTGAAAAACTGTGAAAAAACCACTACTCTAACACTCTTAACAGCGTGAGTAGGGATAATTTTAAGATACAGTAGATTGCAGCGAAATGCCTGTGGGACGGACAAGGGGAAATACTTTGATATCAGTTCCTGAAGTAAAGAATATGCCAATGACGTAGTATTTCTGTATATATCATTGCTCTTATCAGCCATGCTTGCTCATAGCTATATCCTATCCCTGCAGAGTTCATGAGGATATATATTTTGCTCCTGGTCAAAAATAAGTATGGCCACATTCTGTACAGCAATAATTACAGGCTTATTGCTGTCGCTTCCTGCTTCTTAAAACTACTAGAAAAACTCTTGTTACTCCGATTAAATGATTACCTATGGACATCTCCTAATCAGTTTGGTTTTAAAAGGTCCCACTCAACTGACCTGTGTATCTATGTACTTAAAGAAACAATATCTAAGTACATTGACAGTAATTCAACTATTTATAGCTGTTTCCTAGATATAAGTAAGGCATATGATAGAGTGAACCATTTAATTAAAAAACTAGAAGACAGGAAGGTTCCCATGTACATATTAAATTTATGGAAATTTTGGCATTCCCACAAATCTTTTACCGTTAGGTGGGGCAGTGTTTTGGCTTATCTTGTGGGGTGAGACAAGGCTCCTTGCTCTCCCCTATGCTGTTTAATGTGTAAGGGGTTCCAAAAAACCTTAGTCTCCCCATTTGCAGCTTACATGTTTACTTATATCGAAATAGTTTTTAGTGATTATAAAAATATATAAAATTCTTTATTTATTGCAGGTATTAAAATTACTCTAGTTGATAAAGTGATAATATATGGCTTCTCAATTAATTGGTGATTCGGAGAGGCAACGTGTGATAGATCGCATACGAGCAATAACATTTCGGGAAGCTCGTGATGCTGGAGCCACCTTTATAACACGTTCATGGGTTGCCAGAAAGTTGCGAAGAAGTGAGGACTTCGTCAAAAGAAATTGGAATAAAACTTTGGATGAGTGTGAAATGGATACAACCAAATCTGAGCGCCCAAATTTGCCACTCTCTCAGGAAACAAAGGACATCATTGAAAGCGGTAAGCGTAAGCGGAAAAACAGCTGTGCTAAACTTTCTAGAGAGATCGAAGTGTTGAGAGGAAAGATCGTTAGTGGTGAGATCATTCGACTGTACCGTCACAGGCAAGGTTTAAAGCCTTGGCATGAACTTCCAAAGCCAAGAAAAACTCAACTTAACATCGATGACAGAATGTGGTTTGTCCATTATCTTGAAGATTGAGATGTGGATGATTTCATGCATTTAGCTGTCTCCGATGAAGTTTTTGTTTACGTAACACGTCGGCCTAATTACCAAAATGATCGAGTGTGGGCCACAACACCAGATGAAATCGATGACAATGAACATTATCGCGAATTATTAAAAAGTCAAGACTGTGTTGGTGTGTTTGCTTTGTTCACTGCAAAGAAGCTCATGTGGGTGCTGAAGCCAAATGGTCAGAGTTGGGATGGACAGTATTTTCGTGATATTATTCTATCCCAGCATGTCATTCTTTTTCTAAGAAACCCAAACAATGTTATGGATGTCGATCAGGTTACACTTCTGCACGATAAGGCCCCATGCTTTAAGGCATTAGCCACTCAACAGTTGTTGCGGAACTATGAGATCGATTTCTTTGGAAATGAAGAATGGCCAGGAAATTCTCCTGACCTGAACGTCTGTGAACACATTGGATCAGTTATAAAGGACAAGGTTGAATGTCTCTTGTTTCAAGAACCTGCAGCAAATCGATTTTCGAAGGATACAATGACGCAACACATTGAAACTGTTTTAGCAAATTTGCGTAACGATCAAGATCTATTCACGTCACTTTTGGCAAGCTACCAAAACCAAATTCAGACTGTCTTGGAAGCCAATGGCGGGAACACCAAGTTTTAATTGTTTCTCATTAAATGCAGGATTAAATTCTCTTTTGTAAGGTATGTTTAGTTTTACTGTACCTCTAATGGTTTAGGCCATGGGCGGGGGGGGCTAAGGTTTATTGGAGCCCCGTATATTGACGAATTAATTGCTTCACTTAATGAAGCAACAGTGGGATGTTGTATAGATAACATAAGGATAAATAACTTAGTTTATGCCGATGATATGGTGTTAATAAGTCCCTCTGTTAAAGGTCTCGATCGGCTACTAAAAGTCTGCGAAGTGTATTCGCAGAAACATGATATTCTTTTCAATGTTACAAAAACTAAGGTTATGCAGTTTCATCCTAAAAGCTGTAATCAGCCAGCTGATATTAGGTTTAAAATGAAAGGTGAAGTAATTGAGGAAGTACAAGAGTTTAAGTATTTGAGTCAAACTATTACCAGCTCCTTCAGTGATGACTCGGATATAAGAAAACAATATCGAAGCCTTTGTGCTAAAGCGAATATTACTATAAGGAATTTTCGGTTCTGTACAAGTGAAGCTAAAGACACTCCCTTTCGTACTTTCTGCAGTAATATATAGGACAGCAACTCTGGGTGAATTCTAAAAAATGTTCTGGTAGAACCCTAAATTTGCTGTACAACAGGTCTTTTAGACTCTTACATAAATTACCCCCGAGATACTCAGCTTCACAAATGTTTGTCACCCACAATGTCCCGAGCTTCTCGGCGGTAACAAGACGTGCTGAATACAGTCTAATGCAAGGAATTAAAAAATCAACCAACCCGATTATCCAAGCTATCCATGAATCCTGCCGTTTATCCTCTAAGCTATGGAATTCTTCGTACGAAAATGTTGGAGTTAAGTTGAGCTACAGACGTAGCTCTACTTAACTCCAACATTACTGTATTATTTCTTATCAACTGTATATATTTCTATCCTTAGTATGTGAACTGTCATTGTATTAATAATATTTGTCATATGGACTATAGTCGTCTGCCAATTAGGGTGGCCAGACGTCCGGCTTTAGGCGGACAGTCCGCCTTTTGAGCACTCTGTCCTTAGGGTGGCCATTTCCAAATTCCCAAAAAGGAGGACACTGCGTATGTGGCCGTACGTAAACATATATATATATATATATATATATATATATATATATACACACACATAATATATATATATATATTATATATATTATATATATATATAATATATAACTGCAAACACGCAGTATAATTAACATAAAGAACGACGCTTTGTATAGGAGAATTATCCGCGCGAGATGAGAGCGAAAGAACGAAACATGAAAAAATGAGGTACCCATCCGGGAATCGAACCCGGGATCTTCCGATTGCCGGTCAGATATGATAACCACTACACCACAGGCCTCACCCAAACAGATGCCGTAATTCCTCTACATACGCGCAGAAACCAATGCCCCAAAGGGACACCTCCCGCATGCCGTAACATTTATACATTATAACTGCGTGTTTGCAGTTATAATGGTGTAGTGGTTATCATATCTGACCGGCAATCTGAAGATCCTGAGTTCGATTCCAGGGTAGGTACCTCATTTTTTCATTTGTTTCGTTCTTTCGCTCTCATCTTGCGCAGATAATTCTCCTATACAAAGCGTCGTTCTTTACGTTAATTATACTGCGTGTTTGCAATAATAATGTATAAATGTTACGGCATGCGGGAGGTGCCCCTTTGGGGCATTGGTTTCTGCGCGTATGTAGAGGAATTACGGCATTTGTTTGGGTGAGGCCTGTGGTGTAGTGGTTATCATATCTGACCGGCAATCGGAAGATCCCGGGTTCGATTCCCGGGTGGGTACCTCATTTTTTCATTTGTTTCGTTCTTTCGCTCTCATCTTGCGCGGATAATTCTCCTATACAAAGCGTCGTTCTTTACGTTAATATATATACAGGGCGTCCCAAAAAAATGTATACACACTAACAGCTGATAGCTCAATTGATGTTTCTTTCTTTCCAAGTTAAACCCATTAGAATTAATAATGGCAGTCAGACTAAGCTTTGAACAAAGGAAATTCATTCTAAAATGCTACTGGAAGTGTGAAAACGCAGTTGAAGTGCAAAGACAGTTTAGGAGGGAGTTTCAAACAGATCCACCAACGCGACTTACCATCACTCGAATTAGAGATAAGTTTGAAGCCGATGGAACTGTTCAGAATGTCCACAAGAAGCGTTCCGGAAGACCACGGACATCGACAAGCCCCACAAAGCAAGAAAGAGTACTGGAAACGTATCACCAAAGTCCAAGAAAATCTGTGCGGCAAGCGAGTCGTGAGGTAGGAATTTCAGAATCGTCTGTCCAACGCATTTTGAAGCGCTGTCAATGGAAAAGTTACATTCCAAGATTAGTCCATGCTATTAATGAAGATGATCCGGACCGAAGAGTGGAGTATTGCGAGTGGTACTTGGCACGATGTGGATGTGGATTGGACGAAGGGGTTTCGTAGAATACCCTCCGCGTTCACCAGACCTCACACCACTAGACTTTTTTTTATGGGGATACTTAAAAGACAAAGTCTACGCTATAAAACCTGCAACAGTCGCTGAATTGAGAGCAGCCATTGAACGAGAATGCACACAAATACCAAACGAAATGTTTCGTGATGTTTGCGATTCCATTGCTTCGCGTTATCAGCAGTGCCTGGACCAGAACGGACGTCAGTTTGAAAACAGGCGTTGACAAAACAATTAAATAATGTCTGTAGATTCTATTACATTTTGAAAATAAAATGTATTTTAATAAACACTGCCTTTATAATTATTTAAAGTGTGTATACATTTTTTTGGGACGCCCTGTATAATATATATATACACTGGCCAAAAAAATAAACGCAATTAGCTTGCATATGGTGTAAAATTTAAGTTGTTAGTGGTATTATCACAGTTTCAAGATTATGGTTAAATGTTTGTTCAAATCTTTTAAAGCCACTTAGTGCATGTTTTTAAACCTGACTAATCCCGGCTAAGACGCCATTTTGTTACAAACAATAAACAGAGATTAAATTGAATGTATTCTTTATGAAGGCATGCATTTTTTCTTTGACTTCACAGAATACACACTGCCCGTTGAGAAAACCAAACTTTTTCCCGCGATTGAGGCATGCCACGACTCTCAGAGGTCAACAGAGGTCGTGCCTTGGGCATGTTGGATGCAGGCATGTCTGCTGTCCAAGTTGCACAACGAATGCATGTGCATCCCAGCACAATCTCTAGGCTTGTTAGACGGTACAATGCCACAGGAAGTGTTCAGGACCTGCCAAGACGTGGGCGACCTCGTGTGACGACCCAACGCCAGGATCGCCACATTGTACTGCAGCACCTGCGTCATCGGCAGCGGAATGCTCGTCAGACAGCCAGAGAGACACCTGGTATCCACAACAACAGAATTAGTGATCAGACCGTCAGAAACCGATTCCGTAATGCAGGACTCCGATCCCGCAGGCCTTACAGAGGTCCTTTTCTCACTGATGCAAGAAGGCAACGACGCCTGCAATGGGCCTATCAGCACCGTGACTGAACACAAAGAATGTGGAACCAAGTCCTCTTTTCTGACGAGTCTCGCTTCAGACTGTCCAATTCTGATGGCCGTGTCAGGGTATACAGACGACCAGGGGAGCGATACTCAGATGCTGCAGTAGTGGAGCATGACAGATGGGGAGGACCAAGTGTCATGGTTTGGGCAGGAATTGCCTTTGCTTCAAGAACTGAGCTGGTGGTTGTTGATGGCGCTCTGACTTCCCATCGCTACAGGAATGAGATTCTTCACCCACATGTTCTTCCATTCATGAGGCAACATCCAGAATTGGTGCTCCTGCAACAGGACAATGCCAGACCTCATGCAGCCAGGATAGTGCAGGCGTACCTGCAGGGACAACAGGTGCAGACCTTACCATGGCCAGCCTTCAGCCCAGACATGTCACCGATAGAGCACGCATGGGATGAACTTGAACGGCGAGTTCGCAGACGTCAGCATCAGCCGCAGAACATCAGGGAAGTGACCAATGCAATTATTGAAGAGTGGAGGGCCATCCCTGTTGCTTTCCTGCAGAGACTGTTGAGGTCGATGAGGGCCAGACTCCAAGCCTGCATTGTGGCTAGGGGTGGCCATACGCGTTATTGACTGTTTGTTATGTTAAAGAATCATTTACTATATACTGAGTCCTCATGTTTATTAATAAATCTCAAAAATTGCGTTTCTTTTTTTGACCATATATATATATATATATATAATATGTATATGTTAACGTACGGCCACATACGCAGTGTCCTCCTTTTTAAATGGCCACCCTACTGCCAATAAACTTTTTCATTTTCATATTATATATATATATATATATATATATATTATATAATATATATATATATATATATATATATATATATATATTGTTATGTTTCGACTTAATTTATTATTAATTTATACCGGTTTCGTTTCTTAAGCGAAAACACAATGTTTGTTAGGTTCCCCGTACCTTCTATACCTAGTTACAAAACCTAATCTATTACGTCAATGAGTTTAATACTTAACAAAACTACAATGGAAAAATGAAAATTTGACATCAATGAAATTTGTTAAAGAAATGATATTTGAGACACTGGTTCTTACTTTAAGAATTTTAAATTCAGAATTAACACAAGACAATTAAAATAGAATGGCTAGAAACTATTTGAGTTACAAATGTTAGTATTATCTTAATGACATCGGTAACTTTCCGTTCCGTGGGGATTAAATCCTCGTAACCAAAATTTAATAAAATACACTCATAATATCATAGTCAACACAATATATATTTTTATACATTACGTTTTCTTCAGTTTATTTTTAGTTTATTTTTATGTTAGAGCAAACTAAGTCTTTATTTGACTATTTTTATTTTTATCTGAGCCACACTCGAATTTTCTTTACTTTAAGAATTTTGGAGACAAATTATAAAATTTAGTTTCCTTTACGTGACACGATTTTCTTCGATGTTTAAGGTCTGAGCTTCTAAATTGCACTGATTCTATTTTCTAATTTCAATTTCGTTACACTTATGATCCGTCTGTCTTAAAGAAATTTTTGAAATTAAAATTTAAAATCTTCTCTCGAGGATATTCCTCAGGCGAAATCAAACGGTAAACAAAAACGACTTTGAACAATCATTCACTCCAGAGATGTTAAACATCCGTTCGTTTTTTTGATAACGTGAGTGTAATTTACGCCCTATTGCCCGCTAACTCTCTGATCAATTTTAACCCAAAGTTTAAAAAACTAATTTAATGTTTGCGTAACATGAAATCTATCTTAAAATAATTTCATTCTTTCTTTCTACCAATTTTATTTCATTTTGATATTTACGCATACAAATGCGTTTCGTTTGCATGAGCAATTCTGTCTCTTGGTTAATTTTAAACCATTAATTAATTAACCTTATTACATTCCCCCTATATATATATATATATATATATATATATATATATACTGAGCCTCGGTGGTGTAGTGGTTAGCGTTGCTGACTAAGAATCCATTGCCTCCGGGATCGAGACCCAGTGACGGCAGGCGGCGCGCAGCAAAACCCAGCTGTTCATCTTTCCACACACACAAAAAAACAACTGGTTGATAGATAAATGGGTACCCTAGGTAGCCTAGTGGTTAAGACGCTGGGCTGCCGGTGGGGCGTGGTTAAATTGTAGGTCTAAGGTGGAGTGACAAGCTTGACTTTCGTCAGCATGAAGAATTCGGGCGGAAGCAAAACCAAGGTTAACGAAGGTTATATATATATATATATATATATATATATATATAGTGAAATTTAATACGATAGTGGGAATTATATAAATCTTAATTTCGCTTGAAATTTTTATCTTTCCTAAAATGAAGATAATTTATTAGTTTTAAAAACTTTCAATGACTAATAAAAATGATGAAGTTCAAATAATGACGATATATATATTTCTTTAAGTTATATATTTGAAAATTCAAAGGTTGTAAAAAAGACCTATGAAGGATTTTTGCCAAATTCTTTATATAGATATACAGGGTGCCCATAAATTATATTTACAATTTCAATTAAATTTCAATTGAATTTGTAAAGATAATTTATGGACACCCTGCATGATAATTATATGTCATGAACGGTGAATGATGTGTGGGGTTCTTTAACCTACTTCGTAACGGTTAAAGAGTTCGTGTGATTGAGAATATCTACAGTTTTAAGTGAGAAACGATCCACGGGTCGCTACATCATCGGAAACATAAAAGATATTTGGACATCTAATCACAATGAGCGAAAAATATTATATGGAAGAAATAAAACCCAAATAAGAAATAGATTTTCGAAGCACGAGCTTTGGACCTAATCTAAGGTCATCAGGTACGAGTGAAAAGGAAGAGGTTTGTCAGCTTATAAGAGCAAGAGGGTGTTGGGGTGGGGCCGGAAGTGAGGAAGTAAGGAAAGAAGATTAGGAAAGGGATAAAAAGAAAGGATTAAGGGACCGAAGATACAAAATAAGTCGAAATCTTATGCTTGTAATAAATTCACTTCTACCTATGGCTTCGTTCCCTTATTTCAGCTTCTCGTAATAAACGAAATACAGTACTGGAAAAAAGTTTGGAAACACCTGTACAATTTATGTAATTTCTCCTTATTAACCGATAGAGTTATTTTAGTAGACTAATAGGTGCTCTTCCAATATGTGCTCTACCGCGAAACTGTGATCTACCATATTCCAATACGTGCTCTACCGTGAAACTAGCCTTATAAGGCTAACTAACGAAAATATCATGACTTAACCTAACCAATCGTTAGGTCAACTATACGCCCTTGACGATTGGTTAGGTTAAGTCGTGATATTTTCGTTAGTTAGCCTGGAATATGGAATATTAGTTGGAATATGGTAGATCACAGTTTCGCGGTAGAGCACATATTGGAAGAGCACCGACTAATATCTGTTCCTATAAATAGACTATTGTTCTAAATCTACAAAATTTAGTAATTTAGATTATTTAATCCAATCATATTTCGTTATTTTGTTATATTAATCAGGTTTTTATTTTCTATTTTAGGACTAAAACCTGATTAATATAACAAAATAACGAAATATGATTGGGTTAAATAATTAATCTAAATTACTAAATTTTGTACATTTAGAACAATAGTCTATTTATAGGAACAGACATTAGTCTACTAAAATAACTATTGGTTAATAAGGAGAAATTACATAAACTGTACAGGTGTTTCCAAACTTTTTATCAGTACTGTATATTGTAATTAGCTCGTCGTCCAGATGTATTTTCTTAGTTTTTCTAGATACAATGTGCATTATAACTTTAAATAACAACATAAGTATAAATTTATCTGTTTACAGAAACAACATCAATGAACAATATTCGGATCACCTGAAGAGCAGGGCCCCTAGCCTTCGTTAGTTAGCCTTATAAGGCTAACTAACGAAAATATCACGACTTAACCTAACCAATCGTTAGGTCAACTGTACGTCCTTAACGATTCGTTAGGTTAAGTCGTGATATTTTCGTTAGTTAGCCTTATAATGCTAACTAAAGAAGGCTGGGGGCTGATCTTCAGGTGATCCAGATATTCTTGTATAAAAAAATAAAAAATTAATCGGTGACCAAAATGGACAAAGAGACATTTCGTCCCGAGAAAATCTCATCGATAACACAGGTCAACAAAAAAAATTTTTTGTTTCGTTGCCAAGGAAATTCGTACGAATTTAGGGTATTTTGGGATTGCTGAATTCCAAAATGAAAGTAGTTTTTCCGATTTGGCTCTAGTTCTTGAGATAATGAATACCCTCAATTAATAGGAAACGTAACCATAACGCGTGCATATGGGAAACTACCGGAACATTCTAGATGGTGAGACACGCGAATATTCTTAGTGTTTACTCCGCGATCATTCTAGAATATTCCCCCTCCGTATATAAGTCATCGGCCACCCAACCAGTAAGTAGGCTCCGCCTGAACATTAAATTTTTTGCATTTTTACGTGTTTCAATGGGGGTACCAATTATCTCATAAATTAGAGCCAATCTAGCAAAACCGATGTCATATTCGGAATCAGCACCACAAAGTTACCCCAAAATCACTCTAATATGATTGGCAATAAAATGAGTGTTGACCAGTGTAATCTAATTACTCAATCTAACCTAACCGAACCTAACCTAATTTAACCTAAAAAGATGCGGATAAATGAATGTCACGTCAACGAAATGCTAGCCACACTATAATTGGTATCCGACAGATGTGACCATTTCTTTCTTGAAAATTTCTAAAGAACTCCTGAGAAAAATTTCTTTAGTCATCTGAAATAATAGTATTTTAGGATAAAAATGTAATAACATAATTAGATGTATGTAGCGGATCGACAAGAAATAGACCAACAAATAGACAGACAAATCCTTTCCTTCCACGCTATCATCAAACAGTCTTGGAAAACACACGTGGGCAAAGAATCAAACAATGGAAACGTCTGTTTCTTCCCAAAAGGCGCGAACGCAAGCTCTTCAACAAAAGGACGCGCGGACAAGGCGTCTTAAGATTTGGCGCGAAGTCCTACGTCACAGGAACTACGTATAAAAGCGAGCTTCCACTCACATTCATTCTCACTCACACAGACACTCGCTTTCTACCTCGTCGAGCAGATCTCATCACGTCAACCGCCCTCCGGTTTCCCGCCGGAGGAGCGGCCTGCTACTTTCTTCAAGGCCTACGATTTATCATCAAGTAAGACCTTCTACAGTCCGCCTGCAGAAGCAATCCTTCGAAGCCCAACCAGAATCACTTCGGGCCTACGGTTTACAAGGTCAGCCTTCAAGTTTCTCTACCGTTCCTCGAGATATATTCAGCACCTCAGGCCAACGCCTGCAAGATCATTTAATAGGCCATCCTGCACCTCGAGAAGTAACATCACTTCAGGCCTACGTTCTACAAGCCTACAGCAAGCATCTTCTTCGCAAGAGGCCTAATCCGTGACACGACCAACGCGTGAGCGACCAGCTTCCAGAGGACGATCAACGACACTTCGAGCCTACGGTAATAGGTTCCTCTTCAACACTCCTTCAACAGCGGTTTCATCGTCCCGGTTAAGATAAGTACATTTCTAAGTAACCTCGAAAAGCGTACACCAGCTACCGCCGAACGGTAGGCTATACTCCCAAAGTGAGTAATTAAACGTTCCAACTGACTCTCGTGAAAGAACGCAGTAGGCCTATCACAATTCAAGTGTCATTTCAATACCGTAATTCCGCGTATCATCCATATTTATGTGATAACTACCTAAATATTCTCTTGGCGTAATCACTTAACATCACATAATGGTCTTATATATAAATGATATTTGTGTAATCATTGTCAAGCATTTCAATCCATTATTATAGGCCCGCATCAATTATTCTATGTGCATCCATGCAATCATTTAGCCTACTTAATCAGTGTCACGTATTCTATTCAGTGTACCAAACGCACGTGCATTCTTTATATCATTACTAGGCCCATTCAATCATCTAGCCTACTTAATCAGAGTGTCTTGTTTCCATTCAATGTACCAAACGCACGTGCATTCTTTATATCATTTACTAGGCCCATTCAATGTTCCATGTTGCATGCCATTTACATACCATCAATGAGTATATTACTTATTACGTGTCAATTAAGCTATTAACATTTCAACTATTTAGCTAAGTCTATGTCATAAGCATAACGTAAAACTATCAATTAATTATTGTCAGTTCTTTGTTAATAATATCTTTATTTTCATAATAAAATACAAAACTATAAGGTGTCTTTTATAACCTTAATATTAATTTGCTTGGGCGTAATCCAAGCTGGTGACCCTCGCTGCCATTCCGGTCGCTTCCATATGGTGGTCTACTCCATTTAGCCATTTTCAATTGGTCATACTTTACATCATAAATCATTAACCCAGCCTATCATTAATACTCAGCCATTGCATCAATTAATCACTAGCATACAATTAAATCATTATCACCTTACGCGGCTAAAAACTAGGTCCACTATATGTATATTTATTTATCAAGCTTAGGTCTAAGATTCGACGTGAGTACCATCAGTGTCTCTGCAAATCTTATATCTGTCCACTGCATTGCGGAGCACATTCTCAAGCATCTCTGGGGTTACTTTAACGACTGTCGCGACGATGCGGGTTCGCAGATCTTGCAGGTCTGTAACTCTTGTTTTGTAAGTCTCAGATTTTATAAAGCCTCATGCAAACGAGTCTAATGGTGTTAAATTCGAAGATCGTGCAGCCCAGAGCATGTTTCCACCACGTCCAATCCAGCGATTTGGTAAGACCTCATCAAGGTACACCCGAACGATGTTTACATAGTGACATGGAGCTCCATCTTGTTGAAAGACAACAGTGTCGAGAATGCCATCTGAACGAAGCCGGGGTTCAAGAAACTGCCGAAGCATGTCAAAATAAATTGGCTCCATTACCGTAGAATCTGCAAAGAAAAGGGTCCATAAAACTTCGATCTTGTCATACCAAACCAGACATTAGCTTTGGGAGAATCTCTTTCCCATTCGTAGAACTCGGTTGGTTTTCTACTAGCCCAGTTACGGCAATTATGTCGATTAACCTTTTCGCATGTGTGAAATGTCGCCTCATCGCTGAAGAGAATGTGGTTTAATAAGTTTTCTGTATGCATTTTTTCAATAAATTCTGTGCATATGGCGGCTCGTCTTCGATAATCCTCTTCGTGTAACTCATGTAGCACTTGAATATCGTAACTTTTCTTTTTTAATGTTGATTTTAAAATCCTTAGAAGAGTCGTTTTTTGTATGTTCAGTCTACGTGATGCTGTGCGAGTTGACATTCTAGGATTTGTTTCAAAGGCATCTCTTACCAATTCAACACTTTCTTGAGAGGTACCTGGACGTTCAGATCTTGCCTCATCATGAACAGGTGCTGTTCTTTTAAATTTATTGACCAGCTGGCGAATTACTTTGTCTGTAGGTCCTGATTTGTGAAATCTTTCGAATTTTTTTCGAATTTCTTTGCATTTCTTCCCTTGGATACGTAGTGTTACTATTATCACACGTTCTTGTATATCCATCATCACCTATGGCCTGTAGAAAATAAAATAAAAATATCATTATTTCAGTAAAATTGATAGGGACTTTTGGATCACCCTGTATAATAGAGCCAAGTTATTTTTGCAATGGATAGATAGATAGATAGATAGATAGATGCCTAAATCCCCAAGCAGCGCCAATAGTGAGTCACCTTTTCAACTACCATATTTGACGGCTTACAAGACGCTGCGCCGTGAAAGACGCACCTTAATTTTGGAAAGGTACATTCAAGAAAAAAGTTTTTGATGCACTTTATTGTTAATACAATGGATATGTAAAATTCAATAAAAAGAAAACCCAAAAGCCAATAAAGAAAGATAATATGATTATTACTCTTATTATTTGTTATTAATCAACGGTTTTGCGCATGTGCTGTATTGCCACTTTCGGCTTCTAAGACGCAGGACGATTTTTTAAGGTATTTATAAGGAAAAAAGTGCGTCTTATAAGCCGACAAATACGGTAATTAAGTTGATTTTGTAAATAAGTTGGATTTTCTTGTACGACCTACTTTTTTGAGGTTAAGTTACGCTAGGTTAACGCAGGTTAACCTAACCTAAAACAAATCAGCGTATGTGCAAAGGTTGAGGTAGCAAAAGGACGAGCTACTTGATTTCGAGTTTTTTTAGTTAAAATCCAGACGCGGGTGAAAATCGAAAAAATAGTCATTGTATACGGTAAAACCCGCTTTTTCTAAACTTTTTCATGGACCCCCCCCCCCCCCCCCCCCCTCCCCACTACCTTAACACAACCGAAAACAATTGAAATTTGAAAATCTAAAATATATAATCTGTTCAACGTTCTGGGTAAAAAATGGGCACGGACGAAAATTTACACAAATGTTCTACCTTCTTGAGGATTTATGACTATACAGTATACGATACTATACATATACAGTATACATATATTTCGAGAGCAAACTCGGTAATTACTTCATAACTATTTTGTTAATTCGTCAAGGCCAAGCAAAACAGATCACGTCACACACACACACACACACACACACACACACACACACACACAGTGTATATATATACACACTGTGTGTGTGTGTGTGTGTGTGTGGTATCTTAAGATATATATATATATATATATATATACACTGTGTGTGTGTGTGTGTGTGTGTGTGTGTGTGTGTGTGTGGTATCTTAAGATATATATATATATATATACGTACAAAATATAAAGAAATGACTTCATCTGAATTCTCCAAAATATGACTGGCATTTTACGAGTGTCAGACACCAGAATATAGTAATGGGATTAGACAACTATAGAAAGGCTTGATTAATATTAATTACTTCCATTTATCATTAATTAAATTATAAGTGGAGAAAAACAACCTTATTTTTCTTAATGAAGAGGAAACACGATAAATTCATGAAATAAAAAGGGTCAATTAATCAGTGTTAATGTACTGGAAACAAACACTCGATAAAAATTAGATTTATTCTATAATAATGAAATCAATGGAAACTGTCCACCTAAATTAAAGAGAGAAAGAAAGAAAAACCAGTCCACACTCATTACTTCGAATCAATTTGGTGGAGGCGATTTTGAAGTCTGGCGAACCTTCCACTTTTCTCAGTTTGCTCCGCGTTAAATCATATGACATTAAAGTGGGTTAAGTTTTATCTAGTAATCAGACGTTGCCAGGGTCATCTCCAAGCCATAATTCATCTTTAATTCGTGCAAAAATGAAATCTGTGTGATTTATACAATGTTTGCGCGAATGATTTTACGATTTAATGCAAATTACGTAACTATTTTGTAGAAAAGATGCATGTAGGCTGATTGCTAAGCAATCTATCTAAATATTAGATAATAGGTAGTCAAACGAGGAATATATATATATATATATTATATATATATATATTATATAAGGAACACAAGACTAGTCCACATACAAACATTTAATTTGCAGAGCTTTCTCATCTTCAGCTAAAAATGAGATATATGTATGCAATTAAAACCAACTATGAACTTAAAACAATTTAAATATTCACAAATTAATTGTATTATACAGTTAATACAATTAAAATATAAAATATTGTAAAAGGAACTATAAAAATGGGGCTTACCTTTAAAATAAGAAAAGAATAAATGTAAATAAAACCATTATAAATAATTCAGGGGAACATCACGGAAAAGTTTAAAAGTACAAGTTATTCAGTCACAGAGACAGCAAAGAATTGGAAAGAATGAAAAAGTTTTTGTTCACAGGCACTAACTTGGTTGGTTGGTTGGTTGGTAGGTAGGCAAGTAAAGAAAAATTTTATTGAAGGATATTGAGGTTGTGGAATGGGGTATAATGATTCATATCCAGTTTATGCTTAAAAATGAGTATGGTTTCTAAGAGGGTAGGTCGTGTTTATTGGCTTTAGCAATTATTGTAAAGTTAGATTTAATTGGGTGGTCTAACTGATTGGAGTGGGAATGTATATGTGATTGGGAGGGATTCGCGAGTCTATTATTAGTACGGCTACTAATACCTTCGTGTTCATCGATACGAATTTGGAGTTGGCGTGCAGTCATGCCAACGTACGATTAATCGTTAGGGCGGAGTGAAAAACTCATTTTTCGAATTTTCAAATTGGCTAGTGTGGAAAATGTGTGGAGTAGTGAGGAAATAAGCTGATATAAATTTAAAATCATAACATTAATATCTTCAAGTGCCACAATGACCTTCAATATTGAAAAAAATTGAAAAAAGCAGATTTTAACCAATAATTACAGAAGAGTCCACGATGCACAATAGACAAGAATTTATTCACACTTGTATAAAAATAACTCAGTCAACCTTTAAAAAAAGTTTCTATTCTCTAAAAACAGTTTTCTATAGTCAGCTCACTCAGCTGTCACGTGAGTACCTCGGTTCAGTGTAGCTGTCGCTCTCGTAGCAGGTGGGTGTTCTGTTGTTAGCGTTACTCAGATAGTCTAAACTATATTTCTTATATATTTTGCATTTCTGTATTGTGTTGCCCTAAGTTTGCCATGTACTATTAACTGAAATTAACGTATAATTGATATTAGCTCTTTCTTTTTCAGATTTGTATACTTTCAAAATGTCTCGAGTTTGTGCAAAATCAACCAGGGCCTCAACTGAGTGCCCCATGTTTGGTATGGGGGAAGATTTGTGGCACAGGAATCTTCCTACATACGAAGGAGTTTTTAAATATTACTTGTTTGTAAGAAACGATTTGAAACAGAATACTAATAAAGATCCTTCAATATCTCAAATATTAGAACAAGTTGTTGATAAATTGAAAACAATTTGGGAAAGTGCTTCCGTCCCAATTCTGTCAGACAGGCGAATTGAAACAATGTTCAGAAGCTACCACGAAAAGTATCGTGTCATTATGAAGCCATACCAAAGCAGAAAAAATTCTGAAGCTTACAAAGCAAAGAAAGATTGATATGTTCAAAAAAGAAGCACACACGAAACTTTTTGACATTGCAGCGTGCAAGTGCAAAGTACTAACACAATGTTCTTGTCCCAAAGAAAAAACGGTTCCAAAGGAAGAAGTGACGTTCCTCTTAGATCAAAGGAGTGAAAGAAAACTGTTTATTGATAGAGTAGATATTACACTCTCAAAGAAAAAAGCATCTACGTTGCTAAGAAAGCAAAAAGAAGCTGTGAGGCTCACCAAAGAATCTTCACAGGAGAAATTGCAGGATACAAATGTTGAATTATCATCATCGACATCAAATGTGAAAGTGAATCTGGCGAAATATCAGACGATACATTTCCAGAGCCAGTTAGCTCGAAGAGAAAGCTCGAACAACCTGAAGAACAATTATTCAAGAAAAGGAAAACTACAAATCTACCTTCAGTGGCTACTGCTTGTGACAGGACTGCAGTTTCAGATCGAGCTGCAGCATTCATTGTTAGTGCAGTATTGCAAGATATTGGAGAAGTTTCTATTGACAATACATCTGAAGTAGTGGATAGGAGTAAAATCAGAAGAGAAAGACAAAAGAAGAGATCAGAAATTATGAAAGATCAAAATCAGGTCCCAATCAGAGAATCTATTTTGATGGTCGAAAAGATTCTACACTCTTCCAAGAAAAAAAAGAGTCCAAAGTATATCAGAAGAAGGTAACAGAAGAACATATCACTTTAGTGAGAGAACCTGGTTCAGATTATTTGGGCCATTATTCTGTGAATTCTGGATCAGCTGAAGAAATATGTAAAGGAATGTTTGAGTATATTGGAAATAATGACATGAACCTGGAAAACCTTGTTGCCATTGGATGCGATGGTGCAGCAGTCAACACTGGAGAAAAGGGAGGCGTTATAAGGCTTATAGAATTGAAGCTGAAGAAGCCAGTTCAACATTTAGTGTGCCAGCTCCATGCCAATGAATTGCCATTACGCCATTTAGTTGCAAAGCTGGATGGAAAAACATCTGGCCCCCGCGGATTCACCGGTCCTATTGGCAGGGAATTAGAGAACTGTGAGAGTCTTCCTATTGTCGAGTTTGAAAGGATTGATGCTGAGGAACCAACTGTAGACTGTGAAGATCTTAGCACCGACCAAAAATATCTAATTGCTATTCATCAGGCCATAACAAAGGGATATTGCTCTCCAGATCTTGCTCATCGTAGTCCAGGCAAAATGGTACATTCACGATGGCTGACTACAGCAAATCGTTTGCTTCGTCTATACGTTTCAACTGTAAGTCCATCTGAGAACCTCATGAACATTGCTTCTTTTATAATGAAGGTCTACATCCCAATGTGGTTTTCTATTAAGCAAAGTACATCTTTTGTCAATGGCTCAAAACAAGTTTTCAAAACTATTGAACTAACAAGAACACTGAATGACGAAGTAAAGGATATTGTAAACCCTGTCATACAAAGAAATGCATTTTTTGCAAATCCAGAAAATATTCTAGCATCAATGATCCATGATGACCGCAGCGCCATAAGAGAATTAGCGTGGAGGCGAATAAAGAAAGCAAGGCAAACAAACAAGGAAAAAGTTGTGAGGCGTTTCACAGTACCTGTTATTCAATTTGAAGCTACTGATTATACTGATTTAATTAATTGGCAAAAATGCATTGTCACTGAACCACCTGTGACAAGACACCTGACAGAAAATGAGATTGAAGAATTCATAGAAAACAAGAGTACCCCTCCATTCGAGAAATTCCCTTGTCATACACAAGTAGTAGAAAGAATGGTAAAATTAGTGACTGAAGCATCATCAAAAGTATTTGGATTGAACGCGCGAGATGGCTTCATAAGATCAACACTTCAGTCACGTAAAAAAATGCCATCATTCGAAAGTAAAGCTGAATATAAAGTTTAAATAAAACGTTAATAGAAAAAAACATGCGCAAGGATGGGTGGTTGGGAGGGCATGGGTGGAGCTCGACACGCAGCCACCTCCTCGTGGTGAGTTCTGGATTATTTAGATCATTAATCAAAAGAACATTGATCTAAATAAACTAAGAGCTGCGTAATTCAGTAACTATTTTGGTAATTGGAACACTTAATATATAATAATAACAAGTAAGTTTCAGTTATTGTACTAATGCAGAATATAAGAAAATCATTATATTTCACTTTTTTCGACGGCTTTGTGGCACCTGAAGATATAATTTCGCAGGACTAATATTTATGCACAGTCATTATCTATAGCACCCACATATTTTCCGCACTAGCCATATTTGAATTTCGAAAAAAAGTTTAAAAACCTCATTTTCGATCCGCCCTAAATTAATCGTCACATGGATATTTATAAAATTTTTCTTTACTTGCCTACCTACCAACCAACCAACCAACCAAGTTAGTGCCCGTTAACAAAAACATTTTCATTCTTTCCAATTCTTTGCTGTCTCTGTGACTGAATAACTTGTACCTGATTTGTTCCTTTTAAGATTTTAAGATTTTATAGATTTTGATGTTTTACATTGTAAACTTTTCCGTGATGTTCCCCTGAATTATTTATAATGGTTTTATTTACATTTATTCTTTTCTTATTTTAAAGGTAAGCCCCATTTTTATAGTTCCTTTTACAATATTTTATATTTTAATTGTATTAACTGTATAATACAATTAATTTGTGAATATTTAAATTGTTTTAAGTTCATAGTTGGTTTTAATTGCATACATATATCTCATTATTAGCACTGAAGATGACATTTGAAATGTCGAAAGCTCTGCAAATTAAATGTTTGTATGTGGACTAGTCTTGTTGTTCTTCATTCGACTAAGGTTTCCACCTCAAAAATTACTTGGCTATATACCTCGTTAACCTCGTTGCAGTTTCGTGCGTCGGTCTCTCTTCACACGAAGGTCAAGCTGGTGGCCCTGGCTTGGTGGAGGAGCGAGTTGCTCTCTTGCGCTCTCCACCGCACATAGCCAGGTACACCCGGCTCATCTGGTACCGTCCTGAGCCAGGCATCTAGTCTTCTCTTGAAGACTTCAACTTTGATCCCTGTAACGTTTCTGAGGTCCTTAGGAAGCTGGTTAAAAAGTCTTGGCCCCCTGACAACCAAGCTATTTTTTTTCAGTGTTGAGGAGGTCCCTTGTCAGGCCTTTAGTTTGGGAACACTACATATTTTGCCTTTCCTATTGTCCAGCGTTGTTTGGATGGTAATTGGGTTTAGTTTGAGGTTTGGTACCAGTTTTTCGATCATTTTCCATATGTAGATTATGGTATACCTCTCTCTTCTTCTTTCCAGGGAGTACAGATTTAGTTTGCGTAGTCTTTCCCAGTAGTTGAGTTCTTTGCAACCATCAATCTTTGCTGTGAAATGTCTCTGCGTTTCTTCTAGTTTATTAATTTCTTCCTTTTTATATGGGGACGTTAAAACTGAGCAGTATTCAAGTTTTGGTATGATCAGTGTTCTCAGCAGGGGAATCATTACTGTCTTGTCCCTTCCTTTTGAACGCTCTTAGTACCTGTCCCGCGACTCTTTTTGCTTGGTTTATTGCTATCTGATTTTGTGTCTCGAATTTGGCATCATCGGTCATTAGTAACCCCAAGTCGACCGCTTTCGCGCTTCTCTGAATTTCCTGTCTATCTGGAGCATAATATGCAGTCTGTTTAATTTCCTCATTTCTACCATATCTCAAGAGCTGAAATTTCTCGGTGTTAAATGTCATATTGTTGTCTTCTGACCATTTGTATATTTTGTTTGTGTCCCTCTGCAAGGCCTCCACTTCATTTGTCTAGCTGATTTTTTTGCTGATCTTTGTATCGTCCGCAAATGATGTTACTATACTGTTGCTGTTAACTCCACTGTCTTTGTCTGTTAGCATGATAATGAACAGGAGTGGGTCCAGCACTGTACATTGTGGCACTGAGCTGCGTACTTCTGATTCTGATGATGATACACCTTGAATTTTGACGACCTGTGCACGTTCTCTGAGGAAGTTATAGATCCATTTCCTCACTTTGCCTGTTATTCCCATGTGTTTCATTTTATGTGCTATTATTATACCATGATCGCGCTTGTCGAAAGCTTTAGCAAAAATCTGTGTATATGACATCGTAGTTTTCATTGCCTTCAAGTGCATCGAGGCAGGGGCGTACCTAAAGTATTTGGCAACCCGGGCGGATCCTTCCTTTGGCACCCCCCATAAATAATTTTAAAATTTAAACTCACAGAAAAATATATTATGTTTGCAAGTAGATTTTTAAACAGTACAGTACTGTCATAAGCAAATTGGAAATAAGAAAAATGCATGACATTAAAAATTCAGTGAACAGGTAATACTGCATTTTATTTTATACAAAAAACACAGGAAATCCAGTCTCAACGCTCAGCCTATTCTTCAAAGGTAAATAGAGAGGATTCACACTCTCTGCTTTCGAGCCTTAATTTCTGCAAATTGATCAATGCCTACGAAGTCGTCCAATTTCCACACTGATATCTTCATCAGAGAATTCATCGAAAATCTGAGTCAAATTTGGAATATACTTCCGAAGTTCTTCTTCTGTTACAATAACCAAAGTGTTTGGCTGAATAACAGCGAAGATTGACAGAATTTGATCCATTGCCTTAGAACGAATCTCCAATTCTTGATGAAAGCGATCAAGACAGTCAAACATAGCCCTTTTTACTTCCTCTGGCAATGTGAGACCAGCATCCTTTGCCATCTCTCCTGGCATCCTTTTTCGGAGCTTTACTCGCCCTCTTCTCTCCATAGAAATGTCCATTTCCTCACACTTTGTATCATAGTTGCATAATGAATGGCCCTCCACAATTTCATTGCGCTGATCTTCAAGAAACAGTTTTAGAGCTTGGAGCTTCACAATGCACTTTTCAAGGCTGATTTCAACTGTTTGCAAATACTTTTGTGTGAGATTAATTTCTTCCAGGACTTCACACCTGAAAGAAAGGTAACTCAAAAAAGAGAAATCACATACAGCAGACAGCAAAATCTGAGCTGATCCTCTTGTGTCCACATCAGAGCCGGATTTAGACGTGTGGAGGCCCTGGGCAGCCTCCATGTGGAGGCCCCCCTACCTTAGGGGAAGACATAATTGAAGTCATCCATAAGATTCATAATATAATCAACATACATACACTTTCAAAACATCGTGCACTCTTGTGTCTGTCCATTCCACTCATTTCTGCAAAAAATGAAAGCCTCGGGTTACTCGGGTATTCCATTATAGTGAGAGTAGGCCTAAAAGAGTAATAAAAACAAAATAATAATCAGTACACAACAAATAGTAATTGGTAAAAGTTTATGTACTACAGTGATATTGGATGCACGTGTTTTTTTGTTGATCATCTCTCGGGTTTTTCTAGTTTCGGGTTTTTTCTATTTTGATAATGGCTTGTCAATATGTGGAGGCCCCCAAGATGTGGAGGCCCATGGGCAGCTGCCCACTTTTCCCACTCCTAAATCCGGCCCTGGTCCACATTTTCTTTGGGATCGCACAGTATTTCAAGGGTTGAGGTCAGCTTTTCAAAATTTGCCTTCACTGGTTTCACAGCGTCATAATGAGCACTCCATCTTGTCTGGGAAAGTCTTTTGACTGTCATGCCTACATTCTCCATCAGCACTTCCCATCGATGAGTTGAGACTGAAAAGAAGGAATAGACTCTCTCCAAGGTTCCAAAAAAAGTCACACATGAAGAAACGCTTCCAAATGAGTGCACTCCGCAAAGGTTCAGAGAATGATTTGCACAAGGCACAAACAAAGCCTTGGGATCAATCTCTCTAATCTTTGACTGAACACCACCATGAATCCCAGCCATAGTTGCAGCGTTGTCATATCCTTGACCACGGCACAGGTTTATGTCCAGTCCATCTCTCTCCAGATGTCTCAGGATATCCCCTGTGAGCTCAGCAGCAGTATTTCAGAAGCCCAAGAATGATTCCTTTACTTCAACTTTGTCACATTCAATATGGACGTATCTGATCACATCACACATCTGATCAGTGTGGGACACATCAGGAGTGCTGTCAAAAAGAATCCCAAAATACTTTGCTTTCTTGATATCAGCCACTCTTTTCTCTTTGACGTAATTCCCCAAAAGGAAAATGAACTCATTCTGAATCTTTGGAGATAAATACGAAGCCACTCTCCTCCCAGATGGAATAGAATGCTTAATCCTTACAAAATGTTCTTTCAAAACTGGATCATAATTTGACAGCAACTCTACCAATTCCATGAAGTTTCCTTTGTTTGCTGATGACATGTCCTCTTTGTGACCACGAAAAGGAAGATTCTGGTGAGCCAGAAACAAGGTTACGTCCAAGAGGCGATGTAAAATATCCCTCCATTTCTTTCTCTCCTTGTCCATTGTTGCTTGATGGACTTGATCAATGGTTTTTTGAAGCTTCAACCCTGCTCTCAAGGTCTTTCATTTTTCCAGGCATGAGAGATGCTGCTCAGAAGCCTCATGGTCAGACACCTTTGGGTTTAGCTTCCACCATGCTTGAAACCCAGTGACAAAGCTGGATGTTCCAATTCCTTTGTCATCAAGAGCAAACAGTCTGCAGCAAAAACAAAACAAACTTTCTTTTGATGGAGAGTAAACAATCCATGTTCTCAAAACTTTCTCGCCATTTGGCCAGTGGCGGACCTACATTTTTGGGACCCTGAAGCTTGAACTGTTATGGGGACCCCTTCGCAACCAGCAACAATAGGGCCCCCGAGAAAATTTTGAAATTTGACCAATTACAGGGGCATTTTGAGACCATATGAAATGGGTATTAGAGCATATTCTAAGGTCAATATTAAGTACTTCAACCAATTGGCTTATGATTCTATCACTAAAATAGCCTTATTTTAATAACAAACACTTAAAAAAACTCCATCGATTTTGTTGAAAAATTCACTCATTAAAAAAAAAGTTGCTTCAGGGCCCCTCCTGGATTAGGGGCCCTGAAGCTTAAGCTTCATTAGTTTCATAGTAGATCCACCACTGCATTTGGCAGAGCCTTATAGAACCATGCAGTGGTCAGCTGTCGACTCTTCCCTTTGGATTTCTCTCCTTGTCTTTGAATTGCACTGAAAGGTCCATCCCTATTTTGGAAGGGTTCACTTCCTCTCTTAATAAGATCAACTCTCAAGTCATTTGGAACCGGGATTGGCCAAGCAGCGACATCAGAATAAATTGAAAATCTATCCATCTCCTCTTCTTCATCAGAGTCTTCCTCCTGTTGGTGTGGACTTCTGCTGGCGTCTCCTTCCTCTTCATCAGTTTCACTGCTTTTAGAAGGTGAATTGCCATCCTCCAATCCTTGCTCTCTCTCATTTGAATCCTCTTGTGAAGATGCTTCTTGTATTTGCCCTTCAGATTCACCAGGCTGAATATCTTCAGGACTTAGTCCTATTGCACTTGATGTTGAAGGCGTCACATACTTCAAAATTTATCCGGACATTGCCTGAGCCACCTCTTCTCTTGCCTTCTTCATTTTTCTTTGTTGGAATCCACTGGGTCGATTTCGTTTCATAGTGGATGTTTTCTGCAAAATTTTAAAATCAAAAGGTATAAAGCATGAACTAAGGGGTTCCAAAAAACCTTAGCCCCCCCATTTGCAGCTTACATATTTACTTATATCGAAACAGTTTTTAGTTATTATAAAAATATATAAAATTCTTTATTTATTGCAGGTATTAAAATTACTCTAGCTGATAAAGTGATAATATAATGGCTTCTCAATTAATTGGTGATTCGGAGAGGCAGCGTGTGATAGATCGCATACGAGCAATAACATTTCGGGAAGCTCGTGATGCTGGAGTCACCTTTATAACACGTTCATGGGTTGCCAAAAAGTTGCGAAGTGAGGACTTCGTCAAAAGAAATTGGAATAAAACTTTGGATGAATGTGAAATGGCTACAACCAAATCTGGGCGCCCAAATTTGCCACTCTCTCAGGAAACAAAGGACATCATTGAAAGCGGTACGCGTAAGCGGAAAAAAAGCTGTGCTAAACTTTCTAGAGAGATCGAAGTGTTGAGAGGAAAGATCGTTAGTGGTGAGATCATTCGACTGTACCGTCATAGGCAAGGTTTTATAAAGCCTTGGCATGAACTTCCAAAGCCAAGAAAAACTCAACTTAACATCGATGACAGAATGTGGTTTGCCCATTATCTTGAAGATTGGGATGTGGATGATTTCATGCATTTAGCTGTCTCCGATGAATTTTTTGTTTACGTAACACGTCGGCCTAACTACCAAAATGATCGAGTGTGGGCCACAACACCAGATGAAATCGATGACAATGAACATTATCGCGAATTATTAAAAAGTCCAGACTGTGTTGGTGTGTTTGTTTTGTTCACTGCAAAGAAGCTCATGTGGGTGCTGAAGCCAAATGGTCAGAGTTGGGATGGACAGTATTTTCGTGATATTATTCTATCCCAACATGTCATTCCTTTTCTAAGAAACCCAAACAATGTTATGGATGTGGATGTCGATCAGGTCACACTTCTGCACGATAAGGCCCCCTGCTTTAAGGCATTAGCCACTCAACAGTTGTTGCGGAACCATGAGATCGATTTCTTTGGAAATGAAGAATGGCCAGGAAATTCTCCTGACCTGAACGTCTGTGAACACATTGGATCAGTTATAAAGGACAAGGTTGAATGTCTCTTGTTTCAAGAACCTGCAGCAAATCGATTTTCGAAGGATACAATGACGCAACACATTGAAACTGTTTTAGCAAATTTGCGTAACGATCAAGATTTATTCACGTCACTTTTGGCAAGCTACCCAAAGCGAATTCAGGCTGTCTTGGAAGCCAATGGCGGGAACACTAAGTTTTAATTGTTTCTCCTTAAATGCAGGATTAAATTCTCTTTTGTAAGGTACGTTTAGTTTTACTGTACCTCTAATGGTTTAGGCCACGGGCGGGGGGGCTAAGGTTTATTGGAGCCCCGTTTTATGACTTGAAATAGGTTAACTGAACAAATTGTCTGTGATTATTATTATTATTATTATTATTTGGGGGGGGGGGGGTTAAGTGCAAACACGACTCCTAAAAAAGCAGAAAACTATGAGCATTACTCACAAATAACTAGACCTCTGACAAAATGAAAATTAACAGTATATCCAGTAAATAAAGAAGTAAAAAAATTTATTACAACAGAAAAGCCTCAAACAAGTGGTTCTCAAACTTTTTCCAACCAGATACCCATTGAGTTATCAGATTATCAACCCAGACAAGCAGAGACAATTAATTATCATTATTATTATTATTATTAATTATCATTAATTACACTGGGGAACAAATTGGAAGCCAATGGCGGGAACACTAAGTTTTAATTGTTTCTCATTAAATGCAGGATTAAATTCTCTTTTGTAAGGTACGTTTAGTTTTACTGTACCTCTAATGGTTTAGGCCACGGGCGGGGGGGCTAAGGTTTATTGGAGCCCCGTTTTATGACTTGAAATAGGTTAACTGAACAAATTGTCTGTGATTATTATTATTATTATTATTATTTGGGGGGGGGGGGGGGTTAAGTGCAAACACGACTCCTAAAAAAGCAGAAAACTATGAGCATTACTCTCAAATAACTAGACCTCTGACAAAATGAAAATTAACAGTATATCCAGTAAATAAAGAAGTAAAAAAATTTATTACAACAGAAAAGCCTCAAACAAGTGGTTCTCAAACTTTTTCCAACCAGATACCCATTGAGTTATCAGATTATCAACCCAGACAAGCAGAGACAATTAATTATCATTATTATTATTATTATTAATTATCATTAATTACACTGGGGAACAAATTTTAACTTTTTTTTTGTTTCTTGGACGTGAACAGGTCGGTCTTATGGGATGTTTTCCGCTGATTCCGAATATAGCCGTAGAATTTCTCTATCACCCAAGGTTATTGAGAAATTTGTATTTTAATATTTATTCCAAAAGTGTATAGAAGTTAGTAAAAATACTTCATAAAAATTATATTAGTGGCAGATTGGCATTTAAAATATTCTTCTTAAAACTTCTTTGTCACTGATTTTCTCTTGTAGTTTTCATTAGGAGCTTCTCGCATCAATGTCCAGCAGTAATCAGCTAACATTGCCGGATCCCACCTCCCTTGGTAGCGTTTCTCCATAGTAGCTATATCTTGGTGGAACCTTTCTCCATGCTCATCGCTTACGTCGCCGAGGTTTTCAGGGAAGAAATCTAAATGGGAGTGCAAGAAATGGATTTTTAGTGACATATTACATCCCAATAACCTATATGCTTCAATCATGTCCTGCACTATTTTTTCATAGTTAGAGGCTTTGATGTTCCCTAGAAAATTTGTGACAACATTCTTCATGGCCTTCCATGCCACTTTTTCTTTTCCTCTCAAGGCATCATCAAACTTTTGATCTTTCATGAGCTCTCTGATTTGGGGACCAACAAAGATCCCTTCTTTTATCTTTGCATCGCTAAGTCGTGAAAACTTTTTCTTCAAATATTTGAATGCCTCATCTTCCTTGTTCATTGCTTTGACAAAAATTTTCATGATGCCAAGTTTGATGTGAAGTGGCGGTAAGTATATTTTCTTGGGGTCAACTAAGGGTTCATGAGACACATTCTTCAGTTCTGGGATACATTTTTGACGAAGTGGCCAATCCTTTACAAAATAATGCGAATCTCTGGCTCTGCTGTCCCATTCACAAAGGAAGCAGCAGAACTTCGTGTAACCGAGCTGCATTCCCAGAAGAAGCGCGACGACTTTTAAATCCCCACATATATACCAACGAAACTGGTCATAATTAATCTGCTGAAGGATGAGTTTCATATTTTCGTAAGATTCCTTCATGTGGACAGCGTACCCTACAGGAATGGAAGGGTATGTATTTCCATTGTGAAGTAGTACAACCTTGAGGCTTAGCTTCGAAGAGTCAATAAATAAACGCCAATCTTCAGATTTGTGCTCATGACCGAGAGCTAACAGCAGTCCATTTACATTATTACAGTAGCATAAACCACCTGACGAGGAGAAATACTGCATCAGATCTTTTTGGCGAGTGTGGAACGCCGATATGTTTGTATCTTTTGCCAGCAAATTCCATTCACGTAACCTGGAGCCCAATAATTCCGCTTTCTTTTTCGGAAGGTCCAAATCTCTCACGAGGTCATTCAGCATAACCTGCGTTATCATACGTGGTTTATTTGATTCAGGTTGCTGAAAGTCTGTATCTTTAGTGTCATCAATTTCCATTGGTTCAACTTCAGACTCTTCATCCAGTGTCCATGACTTTGGGGGAGTTGGAATTGGGTTATCATCGTCATGTAGTACTGGTCTCATGGCAGATGCAAGATTTGGGTATTGAATTTTATGTTTATCTTTGGCAGAGAATCCTGAAACGTTAGTCATACAAAAATAGCAATCCGTTAGGTGATCCTTGGGCTCTCTCCAAATCATTGGTATGCCAAATGGCATAGATTTGCGGGTACCTTTAATCCAACCCCTAAGAGTGACGGCACAGGAAATGCATGAGATATGAGGTGCCCAGGATTTGTCTTGGTCGCCTACCTTACATCCAAAATAAAGTCATCGTCTTCCTCTGTGCCATTATGGTCAGTTCTCCACATACGTAGCAAAATGTATCTCTGGGATTAATACAGTTTCGATTCATGCTGGCGGAAAATTATTGAAATCACGGAAAACCTTTTGGAATGAAAAACCAATTTTGTTTTTGTTTTCCTTTTCGCATAGCTGTAGAAGTATTTTGGATTTTCCTTTATTGCTTCTACCACCTTTTCCTCTTCCGTCTGTATGGCCCTTTATCAGTTTGTATTTCCCTATCAGTACTCTCCAGTTTTTCTTGTATTACTTTCCTGGCATTGTTGTCTCTGCAATTTGCTAACTTCGTCGCTACTCTCTTTCTTTTGCGGAATATTCTTCTCTTTTGCCTCTCGAGCCAGTTCCTCTTTCCTTTTGGCTGTGCGTTCGGAGCATATTTTTCCAAAATTCTAAACGTCTTTTCTTCCAAGGTTGTTAGCATTTCCTCAGTTGTCTTATTCTCTAAAGCTGTTCTCCACTCTATTTGGGCCATGTGTGGTCTGATTTCTTCCCAATTTATGGGCTTGGAGTTTAGGTTAAAAGCCCCAAATATGCTTCTTCCTTCCGTATGTGTATTGTCTTTTAAAGTTATCGCCATATTTGTTGATAACTTGATTATAATGTGGTCTGAGATAATAGTTGGTGTTATTTTTATATCGGCAATCAAGTTCGTGTAATTTGTGAAACCCAGATCTAGGCAGTTATTTTTCATGGTATCAGCATAAACTCGTTTGTGAGAGCCATCAGCAATTTTGCATGCTCCTGGTCCTCTCTTGTGCCCCCCTTATCTTGTATAAATATATTTCTACCCACCTTTTTGTATTTTATAAATGGAAAATTAAAATCGCTGCAGAATATTATATTAGGGGATGGAGAATTTAGGGACCTTATTAGGGTTCTGATATCTGATATCAACTATATATATATATATATATATAATATATACACACACACACACACACACACACACACACACATATATATATATATATATATATATATATATATATATATATATATATATATATATATAAAGGGTGTCCTAGAAGTCTTGGAGGGGTTTTATTTGGCTATAACCTTCTTCTTTGGTAATCAAATAGAAAAAGGTTTGCAGCACTTGAAAATATATTTATTGCGATTTTAATTACAAATTTAATTTCTGGTGAAAATCTTCATTTTCAGTGCGTAAATCTAAAATCGCATTAGCGTACGTTATCCGACTCCGATGATCTTGTGGTTTAATTTCTTGAGCAATTTGAATTTTGTCCGGGTAAAGATTGATATCCTCTCTTAAAATTCGATGTGATGTAAGGAACTTCTTGAAATGTTTAATTCCTGGCTGCGTCGTCGGACTGATGTGGATTTACCTCAATGTTTTCACGAACCACGTCAACCCGAGTTGGACTTCGGCTTGTCCGAGGACGCCCAGTCCGTGGTTTGTCTCTCTGACCTTTTCCCATACGAAATTTAGCGACGTAGCGTCGAATAGCTCGATCAGAAGGAACAGAACGTGTGTTGAATTTTAATCTAAAAGCTCTTTGAGCGGCAACGATGGAAGAGTTGTTTGTCAAGTAAAGTTCCACAATAGCCACTCTTTGTTGCACTGTCCATGATTCCATTTTCATTAATCGCAGCAAGGGTACTTTAATTGAAAAGTAAAAATAAATAAATTAATCAAAAAAGAAAAAGGTTATAGCCAAATAAAACCCCTCCAAGACTTCTGGGACGGGACACCATATATATATATATATATATATATATATATATATATTTGTGTGTATGTGTGTGTGTGTGTGTGTAAAAATGAACAATGAATAATTCCTATGTTCATATATTTTTATGTTCATTCGTGTAATTCTTAGATCCATTCGTATGATTCTTATATTCATTTATATAATTCTTATATCCATTTATATACTGTACTTAGTATAGTTATATAATTCGTATATTTCTATAATCCTGTATATTTTTATATATTTATATTCATAAAATCCTTATGTTCACCTAATCCGTATATTTATATAATCTTTATATTCAAATATTAATTTTTACGTAAGAACCAAATTCGTATAACGATGACGAAGTTTGGATATATTTTTGATTTGCTTTCTATTTTTTCAGAGTCACAACGATGCGACCTACCATTTCTATGGTTGAGCCATATCCATGTTTGTGTCATTGGAGGTTCGCTGTGGGAAGCGAATGTCCCTTAATTTCATTCCCTTAAAGTACAAACAAGACAATCGACGGTTTAGATCATTTAACATTTCCATCATAATAATACCCATATCTCCCATATTATCCATATTACCCATATCTGACCCTCATCCCTAAATTTTATTAGATTATGCATGCACATTGCATGTGATGTGGCATGATTTGGAACCCTTGGTTGTACTTCTTTATTCACTTACTTAATTCTTTCTCAAATGTACCCAATTCCTTAATATTTACTGTATACTCGTATAAGTATATATATTTAATTAATAGTTTCACTCACTCTTTGTACAATGGCTATAAACCTTTCATTACTGTATTTCTCTAATTCGTTTCCTCTAAATTCTCCCAGTTATGACTTGTACGGTACGTACGAATTAAATAACTATGGCGTATTAATTATGAATTGGCGTATGGCATAATTTGAATAACTATGACGTCATAAATTAGCTTAATTCCCTTCGCATTTTCCATACCTTGAATACTGATCATATCTTTAGTATTCAATGTATGATAAATTCTTTAACATAATATTATTATTTATATGTTGTTCATTCATACGTCCATTTCCTTTCTTGGCCGCTATCTTTTATTTCCATTATCCTTTATTTCCATTATCTTTAATTTCCATTATCTTTTATTGTCTACCTATGCCCTATTGACATATCAGTCCATGTTTACTCGTGTCAGTCTCTATTACGCACAAAACCTATTGTGTGATTACCGATATGTGTATACTACTTGTGCACTAGTACATGTCCGCTGATCTACAGATCTACAGAAGCTAAGGCTAACAAAGACCCTAAGATCCACTCTAAGGTTAGCCCGAGAGAAAGAAAAGAGTAGTGGGTTAAGAGAAGAGAATAAGAGGTTAAGTAAGTAGCAAAACCTATCACTCGCGGGTTAACATTCATTCAGAAAAAGAGAAAAAGACTCACCATCATCATCCGCCGGCCACTGCCGACAAGTCGGAAAAATAGTCGAAGAGAATAGGAAAGGGGTGAAAGATGAAGAGAAGTAAAATAAGAACGTTTACAAACCATGCAAACACAGTCTTACCTCACTGTCATACCATGCAAACTACAGACATGCAAGTAAAGAAAGTTAGACATGCAAGTAAGGAGAGGATACAAAAAAAAGTAGATAAAGTTAAACAAAAAGTGGGTTAGTTTACGCTACGAGCTACATCTACGTTCGTGTTAGTCTAATTTTTTTTTTAATAATAATTTCATTGCTGACATCACACGCTGGCATGTCACAAGCTGGCATTATCGTCAACAGACTCATCCTCGACCACCACCCCCAGAGTCCCTGTTGCTAATTGTTTTTTTTTATTATTTTAAACAACGTTAATATTTTTAAAATGCCTATCTAGACGGTTCTTAAACATATTAACGCTGGTAGAGTTCACGACGGGCGCAGGAAGATTATTCCATTTATCAATTACTTTAAACGTAAAGAAATTTTAGCGATATTAGTAATGAAACGTCTGCCGCGCAACTTAAATCCGTCATTACGAGTATTGCTATTATCGAAAGTGAACAGTTTATCAAAATTTACGTTATCGATGTTATTAACGATTTTGAAAACTTCAATAAGCTCTCCACTTAATCTCCTAGTTTCGAGTGAATGCAAGTCTAACTCTGTAATCCTATCTTCATAAGGCTTGTTGCGCAATGACGGAATTAGGTTCGTGGCACGACGCTGAACCCTTTCTAACCTATACGCAAATACGGGCACCAAAACTGAACGGCATATTCTAAATGAGGCCTGACTAGGGACTTGTAAAGGGGCAATATAATATCCTTCGATTTAAATTCGAAATTACGCGATATGAAGCCTAACATCCTATTAGCTTTTGCGCAAGACTCCAGGCACTGGTTCCTAACCTTTAATCCTTAGATACGTGTACGCCTAAATCTACTTCCTCGTCAACGCTCGCTAACTCTCTACCATCCATCGTGTACGTGTAATTATTGTTACGAGAACCTATATGTAAAACTTTACATTTGTCTACGTTAAATTGCATCTGCGACTTATCCGTCCACTCCATAATCCTATTTACATCGCCTTGGAGCCTATTTCTATCATCCTCGTTAACAACCTTACCGCCTATTTAGTATCGTCCGCGAATTTTGACACGTTACTAGTCAATCCTACATCTATGTCATTAATGTAAATTACGAATAGCAATGGGCCAAACACTGAACCCTGTGGGACACCGCTACCTACATCCAACCACCCCGATTCACTACCGTTAACAACGACCCTCTGTCTCCTAGCACGAAGCCATTCCCCTAACCAGTTAGCTACCTGACCGCGTATACCGTGCGCTTTAACCTTCGCAATTAATCTTCTATGCGGAACTGTGTCGAACGTCTTTTTAAAATCTAAATAAATAACGTCAGCCGCTCTTTGCCTATCGTATTCGCGCACTATTTCGTTATAAAATTCTAACAAATTAGTTAAACAAGATCTATGGCGTCGAAACCCATGCTGACTACTATTAATCAAATCTCTACTTTCAAAGTGATCGATGATACGATCCCTAACTACAGATTCCAAAAGTTTACCGACAATTGACGTTAAGCTAATGGGCCTATAATTGCTAGCTACTGTGCAGTCGCCTTTTTTAAAAATAGGCGTGACGTTAGCTAATTTGAAGTCTTCAGGAATAATCCCCGTTTCGAGTGAGTGATTAAAAATCTTCGTTAAGGGGCCTACGATAACGGCTTTCAAATCTTTCAAATGTCTGGGATAAAAAGCGTCAGGGCCTGGAGCCTTGCTAACTTTTAGCCTATCGATATAATGCGCAATCTCACCCTCGTAAACAGTTATTTCATCCTAAAATAGTCTCGCTACTAAATGGAACGATATCGTCCACGTCGGGGACATTATTTATGTTTTCTACGGTAAAAACTGTCGCAAAAAAGTTATTGAAAATAACGAAAATTGGACGCTCAATGTCCCGGTTGAAGTTCAAGTTTTGTTTTTTGGCTAAAAATACAATAGTTACCCCTTTTTCTTTGATGTAGTCAATCCGACGTGAATGCAACGAATTTCTTGTGTATATTGAGGTTCTGAATGTAGTAGGCTAGGTGTAAGCTGTAAACCCTAGATCCTGTTCCAAAGCTGGATCCTATCTGCTTTGCAGATAGCTGTTGAGGAAAGCCATATTTTGGGGCCTCTTTGCGAGTAACCCGGTTCCCACGTTGGGCTTTCCATCATGAAAAAGAAAAAACTATAGTATTTGTCATTTATCATTACTTATTCGAACTATAGCGGATGTAATTTCCCAGAAGAGTTCCTTGTTCCATGCACGGTCAGTGCCCATGTACTTTATGTTATACTCCTAACATCCTAATTGTCTGTAAATATGAAACATTGTAAAACTATAGTTAACTGTGTTTAATTGTAATTAACGGTAATAATTAAATATGATGTAATTAATGTACTTTAATGAAACTGTAATTAACGATAATAAGCGAATGTGAATTAATTGGTAATTATAATCATAGTTATAGTAAACCAAAATTACAATGTACTCAGTGATGTACTTAGGTTGTACTCAGTGTACTACTCCGACATTATGTCGCCATTTAGGAATGTATACTCGGCGATATTATTATTTTTTGTTATTTATTTTTTGGTTTTATTTTGGAATCTTTCAAAATCCTGATATGTGTTTAAATTATGCTTAACGTCCAATCATTGTTTAGATCTCCAGTTAAAGGGGGGGAACTTAACTTTCAACTGCACTTCCCCAAAATTTAGACTTATTTAATTCTTGTATTGTAAATTCAATCACTCCTGTGTTAGCAGCCCTTCAGCGAGGAGGTCGGAGCCCTCCTCGAGGAGGCCGAGGGCCTCAGCACTTTTAAATTCCGGCCTGAGCTATGGTTGAAAGAGGTTGAACCTCTCCCCCTGTAAAAGTCTGATCTAACTTAGAGGCTGAGCATTACCTGTACATTTTAGCAGTAAATTACAGTAAAAGAAAGTTTTTTTATCTTCTCCTTCGACTCCTTCTAGCCTTGCTCTCTTCAGAGAACTAAGTCAATAAAGTAGAGAAAAATAATTTCCCGATACATTATAAGAAGGAACCTCCGGAGAACTTCGGGGAACCTTCAGAGAACTTAGTCTTAAATAGAGAAAAATAATTTCCCGATACGTTATAAGAAGAATCGGGGAATCTTCAGAGAATGTACTTTATCAAATACGCAATTACTTTACTAAATCAAAATATAATACTTTAGTAATTACGCAATTTACATAGAGGTACACCACAAAATCACATTACTGCCCACCGACTGTTTTATTCCAGTAACAAATTGAGTCGCCTCGCCTTTTTTTCTCACAAATCTATCCAGTATTTCGGACGCATCATCTAGAGTTAGCTTGTCTCTCTCCATGGCGATTAAAGCTAATCCTGTCAGTCGATCTTCACTCATTCTATTTCGTAGCCATGTCCCCGCGCTTCATATTTCAGTAGTTCAGTACGATACGTGTTTAAAAAAACGACGCAAACTATCGCTTAAATAATATATATATATATATATATATATATATATATATATATATATATATATATACACTCCTTCCATTATATATACTCGTAGATACCAAATTGTTAAATGTTATAATTTGACGGTGAACCTTGGTTGTAATTACCGCAGATTTTTTCATGGACTTTCCAAGGGGGGAGGGGCGACCGCCTCCGTTGCCCCCCCTTGGCTACGTCCCTGTAGCCAACTTAATCAGCACGAAACACTCATCTTTTTTTTTACTTATTCGCTTTATTTCTTTCACATAAAGTTTTATTTAACAAAAACTTTCAATTCGAAATGTTTTATTAATTCGTACACTTTTTAAATTTTAAAGCACACGACATGTATAAAATATGTAAAAATAGTATTAGAAAGGGGAATAAAACAATTAAATGCACCTCTGTTTATTATATACAAAATACAAATAACTTGTAAACTCACATGTTGAAATTAGAGCGAACAATTAAAATATTGTGAATGTTTTCGGGCAACAAATTGTTTCTTTGAGGACTTAAAATCAATCGTAGTAGTATGCCTGCGTTTGGGGAGAGGAAAGTGGATTAATTTGAAAATTTCCCCCTCACCGTCCTTCATGACGGTCCCCCCTTTATAAGGTGTCTTTCATGGCCTTTCATGAGAAAAAAAATTTAAAAATTTTTTAAAATTAAAAATTAAAAAATTTAAAATTATATATAAAAAAAATACTCCTTGGGCTCCTTCACGGTCTTTTATGAGAGATATTTAAACAAACAAAAACAGACAAAAACAAACAAACAAACATTCGAGTACTTTTTACGCAGCGTTCCGAGCGCGTTTCGTCGTGTTCGTGGCTCCGCTAGTTTTATCTTTCTGGAAGCGTTCGTGCAGAAGATGCATTTCTGGGGCACCAGGCTTCTGCTGAGTATTTTTTTTATATATAATTTTAAATTTTTTAATTTTTAATTTTTAAAAATTTTATAATTTTTTTTTCTCATGAAAGGCCATGAAAGACACCTTATAAAGGGGGGACCGTCATGAAGGACGGTGAGGGGGAAATTTTCAAATTGATCCACTTTCCTCTCCCCAAACGCAGGCATACTACTACGATTGATTTTAAGTCCTCAAAGAAACAATTTGTTGCCCGAAAACATTCACAATATTTTAATTGTTCGCTCTAATTTCAACATGTGAGTTTACAAGTTATTTGTATTTTGTATATAATAAACAGAGGTGCATTTAATTGTTTTATTCCCCTTTCTAATACTATTTTTTACATATTTTATACATGTCGTGTGCTTTAAAATTTAAAAAGTGTACGAATTAATAAAACATTTCGAATTGAAAGTTTTTGTTAAATAAAACTTTATGTGAAAGAAATAAAGCGAATAAGTAAAAAAAAAAGATGAGTGTTTCGTGCTGATTAAGTTGGCTACAGGGACGTAGCCAAGGGGGGCAACGGAGGCGGTCGCCCCTCCCCCTTGGAAAGTCCATGAAAAAATCTGCGGTAATTACAACCAAGGTTCACCGTCAAATTATAACATTTAACAATTTGGTATCTACGAGTATATATAATGAAGGATATATATATATATATATTATATATATATATATAATATATATATATATATATATATATTATTTAAGCGATAGTTTGCGTCGTTTTTTTAAACACGTATCGTACTGAACTACTGAAATATGAAGCGCGGGGACATGGCTACGAAATAGAATGAGTGAAGATCGACTGACAGGATTAGCTTTAATCGCCATGGAGAGAGACAAGCTAACTCTAGATGATGCGTCCGAAATACTGGATAGATTTGTGAGAAAAAAAGGCGAGGCGACTCAATTTGTTACTGGAATAAAACTGTCGGTGGGCAGTAATGTGATTTTGTGGTGTACCTCTATGTAAATTGCGTAATTACTAAAGTATTATATTTTGATTTAGTAAAGTAATTGCGTATTTGATAAAGTACATTCTCTGAAGATTCCCCGATTCTTCTTATAACGTATCGGGAAATTATTTTTCTCTATTTAAGACTAAGTTCTCTGAAGGTTCCCCGAAGTTCTCTGGAGGTTCCTTCTTATAATGTATCGGGAAATTATTTTTCTCTACTTTATTGACTGAGTTCTCTGAAGAGAGCAAGGCTCGAAGGAGAAGATAAAAAAAACTTTCTTTTACTGTAACTTACTGCTAAAATGTACAGGTAATGCTCAGCCTCTAAGTTAGATCAGACTTTTACAGGGGGAGAGGTTCGACCTCTTTCAACCATAGCTCAGGCCGGAATTTAAAAGTGCGGAGGCTCTCGGCCTCCTCGAGGAGGGCTCCGACCTCCTCGCTGAAGGGCTGCTAACACAGGAGTGATTGAATTTACAATACAAGAATTAAATAAGTCTAAATTTTGGGGAAGTGCAGTTGAAAGTTAAGTTCCCCCCTTTAACTGGAGATCTAAACAATGATTGGACGTTAAGCATAATTTAAACACATATCAGGATTTTGAAAGATTCCAAAATAAAACCAAAAAATAAATAACAAAAAATAATAATATCGCCGAGTATACATTCCTAAATGGCGACATAATGTCGGAGTAGTACACTGAGTACAACCTAAGTACATCACTGAGTACATTGTAATTTTGGTTTACTATAACTATGATTATAATTACCAATTAATTCACATTCGCTTATTATCGTTAATTACAGTTTCATTAAAGTACATTAATTACATCATATTTAATTATTACCGTTAATTACAATTAAACACAGTTAACTATAGTTTTACAATGTTTCATATTTATAGACAATTAGGATGTTAGGAGTATAACATAAAGTACATGGGCACAGACCGTGCATGGAATAAGGAACTCTTCTGGGAAATTACATCCACTATAGTTCGAATAAGTAATGATAAATGACAAATACTATAGTTTTTTCTTTTTCATGATGGAAAGCCCAACGTGGGAACCGGGTTACTCGCAAAGAGGCCCCAAAATATGGCTTCCCTCAACAGCTATCTGCAAAGCAGATAGGATCCAGCTTTGGAACAGGATCTAAGGTTTACAGCTTACACCTAGCCTACTACATTCAGAACCTCAATATACGCAAGAAACTTATTGCATTCACGTCGGATTGAATACATCAAAGAAAAAGGGGGTAACTATTGTATTTTTAGCCAAAAAACAAAACTTGAACCTCAACCGGGACATTGAGCGTCCAATTTTCGTTATTTTCAATAACTTTTTTGCGGCAGTTTTTACCGTAGAAAACATAAATAATGTCCCCGACGTGGACGATATCGTTCCATTTAGTAGCGAGACTATTTTGGATGAAATAACTGTTTACGAGGGTGAGATTGCGCATTATATCGATAGGCTAAAAGTTAGCAAGGCTCCAGGCCCTGACGCTTTTTATCACAGACATTTGAAAGATTTGAAAGCCGTTATCGTAGGCCCCTTAACGAAGATTTTTAATCACTCGAAACGGGGATTATTCCTGAAGACTTCAAATTAGCTAACGTCACGCCTATTTTAAAAAAGGCGACTGCACAGTAGCTAGCAATTATAGGCCCATTAGCTTAACGTCAATTGTCGGTAAACTTTTGGAATCTGTAGTTAGGGATCGTATCATCGATCACTTTGAAAGTAGAGATTTGATAATAGTAGTCAGCATGGGTTTCGACGCCATAGATCTTGTTTAACTAATTGTTAGAATTTATAACGAAATAGTGCGCGAATACGATAGGCAAAGAGCGGCTGACGTTATTTATTTGGATTTTAAAAGACGTTCGACACAGTTCCGCATAGAAGATTAATTGCGAAGGTTAAAGCGCACGGTATACGCGGTCAGGTAGCTAACTAGTTAGAGGAATGGCTTCGTGCTAGGAGACAGAGGGTCGTTGTTAATGGTAGTGAATCGGGGTGGTTGGATGTAGGTAGCGGTGTCCTACAGGGTTCAGTGTTAGGCCCATTGCTATTCGTAATTTACATTAACGACATAGATGTAGGATCGACTAGTAACGTGTCAAAATTCGCGGACGATACTTAAATAGGCGGTAAGGTTGTTAACGAGGACGATAGAAATAGGCTCCAAAGCGATGTAAATAGGATTATGGAGTGGACGGATAAGTCGCAGATGCAATTTAACGTAGACAAATGTAAAGTTTTACATATAGGTTCTCGTAACAATAATTACACGTACACGATGGATGGTAGAGAGTTAGCGAGCGTTGACGAGGAAGTAGATTTAGGCGTACACGTATCTAAGGATTAAAGGTTAGGAACCAGTGCCTGGAGTCTTGCGCAAAAGCTAATAGGATGTTAGGCTTCATATCGCGTAATTTCGAATTTAAATCGAGGGATATTATATTGCCCCTTTGCAAGTCCCTAGTCAGGCCTCATTTAGAATATGCCGTTCAGTTTTGGTGCCCGTATTTGCGTGAGGATATTGATAGGTTAGAAAGGGTTCAGCGTCGTGCCACGAAACTAATTCCGTCATTGCGCAACAATCCTTATGAAGATAGGATTAAAGAGTTAGACTTGCATTCACTCGAAACTAGGAGATTAAGTGGGGAGCTTATTGAAGTTTTCAAAATCGTTAATAACATCGATAACGTAAATTTTGATAAACTGTTCACTTTCGATAATAGCAATACTCGTAATGACGGATTTAAGTTGCGTGGCAGAAGTTTCATTACTAATATCGCTAAAAACTTCTTTACGTTTAAAGTAATTGATAAATGGAATAATCTTCCTGCGCCCGTCGTGAAATCTACCAGCTTTAATATGTTTAAGAACCGTCTAGATAGGCATTTTAAAAATATTAACGTTGTTTAAAATAATAAAAAAAAACAATTAGCAACAGGGACTCTAGGGGTGGTGGTCGAGGATGAGTTTGTTGACGATAATGCCAGCTTGTGACATGCCAGCGTGTGATGTCAGCAATGAAATTATTATTAAAAAAAAATTAGACTAACACGAACGTAGATGTAGCTCGTAGGGTAAACTAACCCACTTTTTGTTTAACTTTACCTACTTTTTTTTGTATCCTCTCCTTACTTGCATGTCTGTAACTTTCTTTACTTGCATGTCTGTAGTTTGCATGGTATGACAGTGAGGTAAGACTGTGTTTGCATAATTTGTAAGCGTTCTTATTTTACTTCTCTTCATCTTTCACCCCTTTCCTATTTTCTTCGACTATTTTTCCGACTTGTCGGCAGTGGCCGGCGGATGATGATGGTGAGTCTTTTTTCTCTTTTTCTGAATGAATGTTAACCCGTGAGTGATAGGTTTTGCTACTTACTTAACCTCTTATTCTCTTCTCTTAACCCACTACTCTTTTCTTTCTCTCGGGCTAACCTTAGAGTGGATCTTAGGGTCTTTGTTAGGGTCTTTGTTACATCGATAACGTAAATTTTGATAAACTGTTCACTTTCGATAATAGCAATACTCGTAATGACGGATTTAAGTTGCGTGGCAGAAGTTTCATTACTAATATCGCTAAAAACTTCTTTACGTTTAAAGTAATTGATAAATGGAATAATCTTCCTGCGCCCGTCGTGAAATCTACCAGCGTTAATATGTTTAAGAACCGTCTAGATAGGCATTTTAAAAATATTAACGTTGTTTAAAATAATAAAAAAAACAATTAGCAACAGGGACTCTAGGGGTAGTGGTCGAGGATGAGTTTGTTGACGATAATGCCAGCTTGTGACATGCCAGCGTGTGATGTCAGCAATGAAATTATTATTAAAAAAAAAATTAGACTAACACGAAAGTAGATGTAGCTCGTAGGGTAAACTAACCCACTTTTTGTTTAACTTTACCTACTTTTTTTTGTATCCTCTCCTTACTTGCATGTCTGTAACTTTCTTTACTTGCATGTCTGTAGTTTGCATGGTATGACAGTGAGGTAAGACTGTGTTTGCATGGTTTGTAAGCGTTCTTATTTTACTTCTCTTCATCTTTCACCCCTTTCCTATTTTCTTCGGCTATTTTTCCGACTTGTCGGCAGTGGCCGGCGCATGATGATGGTGAGTCTTTTTTCTCTTTTTCTGAATGAATGTTAACCCGTGAGTGATAGGTTTTGCTACTTACTTAACCTCTTATTCTCTTCTCTTAACCCACTACTCTTTTCTTTCTCTCGGGCTAACCTTAGAGTGGATCTTAGGGTCTTTGTTAGCCTTAGCTTCCGTAGATCTGTAGATCAGCTGACATGTACTAGTGCACAAGTAATATACACATATCGGTAATCACACAATAGGTTTTGTGCGTAATAGAGACTGACACGAGTAAACATGGACTGATATGTCAATAGGGCATAGGTAGACAATAAAAGATAATGGAAATTAAAGATAATGGAAATAAAAGATAATGGAAATAAAAGATAGCGGCCAAGAAAGGAAATGGACGTATGAATGAACAATATATAAATAATAATATTATGTTAAAGAATTTATCATACATTGAATACTAAAGATATGATCAGTATTCAAGGTATGGAAAATATGAAGGGAATTAAGCTAATTTATGACGTCATAGCTATTCAAATTATGCTATACGCCAATTCATAATTAATACGCCATAGTTATTTAATTCGTACGTACCGTACAAGTCATTCCTGGGAGAATTTAGAGGAAACGAATTAGAGAAATACAGTAATGAAAGGTTTATAGCCATTGTACAAAGAGTGAGTGAAACTATTAATTAAATATATATACTTATACGAGTATACAGTAAATATTAAGGAATTGGGTACATTTGAGGAAGAATTAAGTAAGTGAATAAAGAAGTACAACCAAGGGTTCCAAATCATGCCACATCACATGCAATGTGCATGCATAATCTAATAAAATTTAGGGATAAGGGTCAGATATGGGTAATATGGGTAATATGGGAGATATGGGTATTATTATGATGGAAATGTTAAATGATCTAAACCGTCGATTGTCTTGTTTGTACTTTAAGGGAATGAAATTAAGGGACATTCGCTTCCCACGGCTAACCTCCAATGACACAAACATGGATATGGCTCAACCATAGAAATGGTAGGTCGCATCGTTGTGACTCTGAAAAAATAGAAAGCAAATCAAAAATATATCCAAACTTCGTCATCGTTATACGAATTTGGTTCTTACGTAAAAATTAATATTTGAATATAAAGATTATATAAATATACGGATTAGGTGAACATAAGGATTATATGAATATAAATATATAAGAATATACAGGATTATAGAAATATACGAATTATATAAATATACTAAGTACAGTATATAAATGGATATAAGAATTATATAAATGAATATAAGAATCATACGAATGCATCTAAGAATTACACGAATGAACATAAAAATATATGAACATAGGAATTATTCATTGTTCATTTTTACACACACACACACAAATATATATATATATATATATATATATATATATATATATATATATATATATATATATATATGGTGTCCCGTCCCAGAAGTCTTGGAGGGGTTTTATTTGGCTATAACCTTTTTCTTTTTTGATTAATTTATTTATTTTTATTTTTCAATTGGAGCTATTCGACGATATGTCGCTAAATTTCGTATGGGGAAAGGTCAGGGAGACAAACCACAGACTGGGCGTCCTCGGACAAGCTGAAGTCCAACTCGGGTTGAGGTGGTTCGTGAAAGCGTTGAGGAAAATCCACATCAGTCCGACGACGCAGCCAGGAATTAAACATTTCAAGAAGTTCCTTACATCACATCGAATTTTAAGAGAGGATATCAATCTTTACCCGTACAAAATTCAAATTGCTCAAGAAATTAAACCACAAGATCATCGGAGTCGGATAACGTACGCTAATGCGATTTTAGATTTACGCACTGAAAATGAAGATTTTCACCAGAAATTAAATTTGTAATTAAAATCGCAATGAACATATTTTCAAGTGCTACAAACCTTTTTTATTTGATCACCAAAGAAAAAGGTTATAGCCAAATAAAACCCCTCCAAGACTTCTGGGACACCCTTTATTTATATATATATATATATATATATATATGTGTGTGTGTGTGTGTGTGTGTGTGTGTGTTTGTGTGTGTGTACATACATTGAAGAATAAAGGTTTAAGTCTTTATAATCTATTGAATGAGGATCCCAACGTACAGTAGACCGATACAGGTGAGAGCATTGTGGAAGGAGCAAAGGTATAGGGATCGAATATCGTAGACATCGTCCATGATCTGGTGAGAAAGTGGGATAGGCCCTCACCATCAGGATGGAAGCATATTAAAGCAAGACTACAACAGATAAATAATATAGGAAAATCTGAACAGGTTAAAAGACTTGGAAGAGGTTAAACAACGGTCAACCTTATCCACGTGCCTCTAAAATACGCAAATGGCTAACATTTTAAGAAGACGTTATTATGACATTTCTAGCCCAGCCGCCTATGGAGACGTAGATAGACTGTATAGAAGTGTTTACAATGATGGAGTAGGGAAAAAAGATGTTGAGAGGTTTTTGCGGGAGTAGGACGCTTATACACTTCATAAGCCTGTGAGAAAAAGGTTTAAAACAGCCAACAATAGATGTATTCTCTAGATATCTGTAGCTAATTCCTCTGAAAAATAAATCGTCTGAAACAGTTGCTAAAGCCACCAAAACGTTGATGTTGAAAGAAAACAGGCTTCCTGGCTATTTTTGTACGGATATGGGGAAAGAATTTATAGGCCGAGCTTTTCAGAACATGTTGACAGAGTTTAATATCAGCTACTACACTACTAATTCTATACATAAGGCCTCTTTAGCTGAAAGAGTACAACGTACCATAAAGGAACGCATGCACCGCTATTTTACACATAAAAACACATACAAATATATAAACATTCTGGAATCATTGGCCTCATCCTACAACCACTCACACCATCGCACGATTGGGACAACACCTAACGAGATTTTAGAAAGAGGTACGAGCAGAGAGTCCGATGTGAGAAGAGATGGAACACCACTACCACATTCTGCACGTTTCAAAATCAATGATTATGTAAGGCTGTCGCGTTCGGGAAATAAATTCACGAAGGGATTTGAGCAAGGCTGGACACGTGAGATTTTTAAAATTAGGGCTATAAGACCGAAAGGCGAGATAATGTATTACGTTGAAGATTTGAATGGGGAAGAAATCGCAGGAGGCTTTTACCACAAGGAGTTGCAGAAAGTGACATTTAATTTAGGAAAAAATGTTTTTAAAATTGAGAAAATTTAGGAAGCAAAGGTTCAGGAAAGAGAAAAATGTACCTGGTGAAATTGCTAGGGTACCCAGAAAACTTCAACACCTTTATAAAAGCTGCTGCAATAATGAAGCTTAAATAGTATGCAACATGGCTCCTAACCATTTCTACGTCACACTACCGTCCTCCTCGTCCTTGTCTGTACATCCTAACAACACCCTGGCCAACTTTGTAACAGAACTCGATGGACCCATGGAATTGGGTCGTGGTTCGTATGAGGTGGGGATGGGCAAAATTCAGCTGGACACCCTGTTTTTAAATATTGATTATAAATATCCGTTTTTACGATTCTTAGAGACCTTGATGAGTGTGAAAAAGCCGGTGTAACTCGGGATAAAACTATATGTATCGCCTGGACTGAGGCTACATGGTATTACAGTACAGTAGTAACAGTAGGTCCTGGCTGTTATGGTGTGAGAGACTTAAACGTAAGTTTAAAAAATTCAAATCTTACGGCTGATTTAGTATACGAAATCGTAAACAAAGAAGACCCTGCACATACTCTAATCCTAAAATAAAAGGCTAACAGAAATATAAAAGACAAAGGGCTGTTCAAAATTATAACCTAGGGGCGATATCGATCAGCCTTTCACGAGGTACAACATGACTTGTCCAGCCTAATGTATCAGATTAAATTGGAGAAATTGGTTGCTGGCTATACACCCCCAGACATGTGTTATATTTACAGCAATATAGTGGAGCACCAGTTTGTTGGGGATACCCAGGCACGCCTGCTACGCATTGCTCACATTCCCAACCATAGCTTGAGTATTACGTATGACAGGCCCCATTATGTGAATGTCGCAACTAATCTAATAACCAATATCTCAATATATATATATATATATATATATATATATATATATATATATATATATATATATATATAAGACGATTGAGGAAAAAAATTCCCATTCGGTGATGGGAGCTTAACAGTGAAGCTGCACTTTCGACGCACTGTTATAATGGACAAAAAGCCTTTCACAGTCTATCGAGGGGTGAGATACTAGCGTGGTAGTGGACTTGGATCCAATTTTTCAACCATACTACGTACGGCTGTTCCTTTGCTGAAGAGGGGTGCCAGATACCTCGAGAGGAAAGCGCTCCAATCAGGTCTTAACACGGCAGAAGACGTATTGGCTGGGGCTAAACCTAAAGAAGCTCTAAAAAAACACTTAAAGCGTACACGGGACGAAATCGTCATCGATGCAAAGGGAAAAATGCGTGGTGGTGGGAAGAAGAGGCCTGTCCGGATGAAGGGATTACCACCACGTGGCATTAAATGTAAAATGATATCAAAAAAGAAGTGTTCAAAGCGAATGAAACCTATGGTTGACCATTTTGTTGACTGATATAAGCTAAGGACATTGATCTCATGAATCATAGTTTGTTTACTACTTGTCGTTAGAGGAAGCACTATTTCTAACTCGTCATGGCACGCTTCATCCATCCGTGTAGTTCACAATGTTGTAAATCGGAGCTGTCCCTCTTTGGCATGTCTCCAACTCAAGTTTCTATTGAACACAGTGATTTTATTACAATTAACCCTTTAAACACAATTAGTTCCCCGAGTGCTCCAATAGAATTCGTGATAGCTCAGGCCCTTACTTTTTTTATCCAAGCTTTGTGTACATGTACGCTAAACTACGTATAGCCCATTCTGATGGAACGGACTGCGATGACAAATATGCTGTATAACCTGAAACAAACTTTCTACACTCCGTAGCAACCAGTGTGACGTATATTTAAATCAGTTCAACATATCGGCAGGAACGGGGTACTACCACGTACTAGCCTGTCTGGAAAATGTGCTGAACTTTTCCAAAGAAGCGAAGGATACCTTTTTAAGTGCCGAGGGCTATTATCAAGCTAAAGACGAAAGTAGTATAAAGGACAAATTTAAAAATTCTAAAAAGAAGATATATGAGTGTTTTGGACGCCTGCATATACAGACTTCACACTCCAGGAGAAGTTGCTTGGGAATGGGGTGGATATGAAAATAAAGCTCACCCGCACGAATCCTGAGATCTGTTTAAATCTGGATGCTGATCAAGAAGAGGGAGCAAAACCCGTTGTGATTCACATTATGGAGACATACCTCCGCGTACGGCGAGTAAAATTAAGTTCGCCTAAACAAATAGAAATTGAGAAAAATTTACTACATGCCACTAGCCCTGTTCAAAAATCAACTTTTTCTTATTTTCATAGGTTTCTGTACTTTTCCCATGCTTTTTGACCTGAAAAGGCCGAAAATCACAACCATTTTGACCTAGGTTGTTGGGAAGCATTGCCGCATGGAGCTTTACGTTTTCTGCCTTGAAATCGGCCAAAAGCACCAGTTCCGGGGTCCCTTGAATCATGTTTTGCACTATAACTTTTTATCTAAACAAGATAGAGCAACAAAATAGGCACCAAATTAAAGTGTTTTTAATCCTCTTTCTAAATTATACAATTATGATAGTCTTGGAACAAGAAATGGCACATTGGTACATACAAAGATTTCAGAAATATCACAAAATTCGTTTTCTCACACTCAAGGCAGACAAGGCGCCTTATTCATGACACAAATTTGAGATTAACATTTTGTCACAAGTCTAATCGATCAAGAAGTGAAAGCATTACATGATGATTAATTTCATAATGACATTTACACAGTCAGTTGTTGAGAGTTTGTTTCTTGAAGCTGTCAAAGCGGCGTCTGTTGAACTCCACAGCTTGAAGGAGATAGTCCCTTTGCTTGGCATCTGTTTTATGACATTTGCAAAGTCGCTCATCATCTTGACACCACGTTCAGCAATGTCATTCACCGCTTTCAGATTCTTAACATAGTCCAACGCTTTTCTGTAGTCCTCATTCTGTGGCCAAGACGTGACAGGTTCCAGAAGCCACTCGGATCCAATGTTCAGTGTGTCCAGCAGGAAATGTGATTCTGGGCCAATGAGATCAACCAGGGTGGTCTTAGCTGTGACTCTCTGGAATAGAGGCTTTCCTGTTCTGAAGCTGTCTGGCTTCTCAGTGGCATGTAACTCAGCAATGTCGTGCTTCAATGTGTCACTCAATCTACTGCTGAACAAGGCAAATGGCACGACTTCCTGCGTCAGGTACCATTTGTGGTTTTCCATCTTATTAAGTACTGCATCAGCAAGCTCTGGGTCAGTTTTCTTGTACTTCAACATGTCCTGGATTAGACTTAGATCATTCACGGGAGCATCTGCAGCAGACATTGACATCATCCATACAGGAGTGTAGAACAGCGCAAGGAAGGTGTTGAGTCTTTCCAGCTTTGATACAGTGTCTTCGTCGTACTCAAGTTGATCTGCAAACATCAGCATTTTCATGGAGTACAGGTTTCTGGCCATCCATCTGGCCTGATGAATGGCGCCTGGTCGACTCCAGTGAATACCTCGAGGAGGCGTTCCTCCAAGAACAATGACTGTCAGTTCAGCCATTTCCCTGTAGTCGGCTCTTGGAAGCCTTTCTGCTGTTAAAATGTCTTGGAGTATTTCTTCACTGTTCTTCTTCTTTTCCTTCAGCCATTTGCTGTTGATAGCCAGCATCTTTGGGTTTTCCTTGGACAAGTCCGTCCAAACATCCTTCAGATGCTCAAACCAGGGATTATCTGGCCCCTTCACCTTCCCAAACAGCTTCTCCCAAACTGCTCCTACTAGGATTTCCAGGATGTGATGTCGACAGGCCAGATAAAACACCTTTTTGTTCAGCATTTTCTCTAGCAGTTTGGCAGCTCCTCTGTGAACTCCACTGTTACTGGATGTAGTGTCAAAAACAAGGGCAGTAACATTATCCGTAAGTTCCATATCTCCAGTAAATCCATTGAAGCCTCAGCCTGAGCTGTGCCAGAAGAATTGTCGATGACAGGTACTCCCAATAACTTTCCTTCAGTGTATGAAGGTGGACCAGACACTAGCACAGCTAAAGTCTCTGAGGTACTTCCAGGTTCACTGCCCAAGACATCTTTGAGCAACTTTCCATCCCAGTGTAAGGCAGCGTACTGTGGGGGGTTTTCACAAAACTTGGACATGTGACTCTGGCTGATATTATACCTGGACAGCATTCTGTTGCGACGTGTTGTTGAGGTTGAGATGACGAAGTTATCCAGATCAGCCCCTCCAGCTTTCAAGGTGGCAGAAACCATGGCAGTAACTTGATTGTCTGATAAACCAAGACGATCAGCTGTATTGCAGATGACATCACATTCCATGACCTTCCTTGGAAACGTCAAAGTCACACTAGTCACAGTGTCTTGATGGTGAGAACATCCAGGACGAGGCTGATGGTAATCCATGTCCTCTGTGTTAGCGTCGTTGTCAGTTGAGTCACCCCAGGTAATGTCATCCACATGAACAACTGCCTCTTGTTCTGCTGCAGCTGTAAAATAGTACAACATGTTAAGACAGTAATTGTTAAGTACATGCTAAATATCGCAATGGAGTAAAACTTAAAACTTTTTGTAACGTTCAAAGTAATTAGTTTTACCTTGTTCTTGTCTATGCTGCAGTCTTTCATTCCTCGCTGCTTGCTGCAGGGATCTTGTCTCAAAAATCTTGTCATGACCAGACATATGACCTTTCCTCTCAGTCTTTTGGTCTTCGTAGAACCTGATATCCTCATCTTTCTTCTCTCTGGATAACAGTCTGTTGTTCTGTATTTCCTGGATTGCATCTGGAGCTCCTATATCGAACAGGCTGTCTAATTCCAGCACAAAATGCTCCTCTTTTTCCTCCAGGGTTACTTGCTCTTCCTTTGCTTTTCACCAGAGCACGATGTTTCTCATGTAGTTTCATGAAGAGCTTCATTGCGTTGTACTTGGTCATTGTCTTGATCCTAGCCATCTGCCAGAATGGGATGATAGATTCAACTGTTTCATATGCAAGGTCTTGAATCATGGGCCTCCCTGCATTTTCCGGTAAATTCTGAAGATTAAGGAAATACTGGAACGCCTGTCTGTTGGTGGGAAGCTGGGAACCACTGATTAAAAGCTGAAGGGTATCCAACCAGGAAAGTTTCAGTGAGAGATCTGGTAGATGGCCCAGTTGACACCTGCCTGTGGACAGTACGTGGAGGTTCTGAGATATCAACTGTGCGCCCACGGAGCTCCCTCAGCTCCTTGCTTAATGCCATTGTGAAGTTGTAACTTGTAGATGGTTTTCTAGATTCTGATTGTTTCTGTTGTTTCCTGAAAAATGATAGATAATTATTATTATTATTATTATTATTATTATTAATTATTATTTATTTATTATTATTATTATTATTATTATTATTATTATTATTATTTATTAATTTTATGCTCTTTCATTTGATACCTAATTTGTTGCTCTATCTTGTTTAGATCAAAAGTTAAAGTGCAAAACATAATTCAAGGGACCCCGGAATTGGCGCTTTGGCCGATTTCAAGGCAGAAAATTTAAAGCTCCATGCGGCAATGCTTCCCAACATCCTAGGTCAAAATGGTTGTGATTTTCGGCTTTTTCAGGTCAAAAAGCATGGGAAAATGTACAGAAACCTATGAAAATAAGAAAAAGTTGATTTTTGAACAAGCCTAACATGCCACAGTAAAATACTGAATTAACAGAGTACAGATCAAACTATGCACAGTGCCAGCAGGATTGGCATCGAAACAGATAGAAAACGTCGCCCTGGGAAATCTACCTAAAAGGATATTAATTGGACTGCAGGAACACAATTCGGTGAATAGAAAATATAAAAAGAATGCCTTTAAATTCGAGAATTTCGGCCTTAAAAACATAACTCTATATGTCAATGGCGTTGCGTTGGGGGGAACATTGGATACGGATTATTCATCAGACGCTGTGTTACCGCTTTGCGCGAGAACATATAGTAATCTGGCCCATATTGCAGGTGATTGTGATGAGCTCGGGATTGGAATAACGCAGGAATTCATCGATCAATTTAACCTTTATCCGTTTGACATTACACCTGACTTATCTGCTAGTGTAAATACACACTTAAGTCCACAACAGAGTGGAAACATCTCAGTCAGATTGGAATTCACCAAGCCGATAGACGCGCCTATTAGTGTACTAGTATACCTCGAGTCATAAGCCCTAGTAGAAGTAGACAGATTTAGGGGTGTTGTCACTGACTTTTAAAATGGACGCGAATACACTTCAGAGAGTAATGAATAATGAACGAATCACACGTTCCAAATTTATCGGTGTGTTTGCGAAGAATGAAACATTGAAATTGCCAACTACGAGAGATTGCGGTGGTCTTATTGTGAACACAGATGTTATTGATAGTGAAGGGATTCATTGGTTTGCAATCTATTTTAAAAATAAGGACCGCATGTACTATTTTGAGTCACTCGGTACTCAACCCTGGAGTGACCCTGTTATTGTAAAATTTCTCAATCAGATGCATATCCCAGAAGTTGTAGGGAATCCCTTCCGTCTACAAGGATATTTTAGTAAAACTTGTGGAATGTACTGCCTTTCATTTCTCATGCATATGTCACATGGCAAGGAATTTATAAACCTTTTAAAATTATTCGACCCGTGTCACACTCAACGAAACGACGAAATGATGTGCAGACAGAGAAAAAGCCGTTTTCCGATTGTGCGCACTCGTTGTATAGTATGATGTTTGTTCGTATAGATATATATATAATTGCATCCAATAATGTTAGTTTGGGAATTCTGTGGCTCATTTAAGATGGTTATTGTACTAAAAACATGATTTCTTTCGTTTAATAAATTGATGAAAATACATTGTATCTCCCCCCCCCCCCCAAAAAAAAGATTGAAACATAAGAAAAAAACTTATATTATTTCGTTAATAATGTGACAATCGCTGGGTTAATTCCTCAGTAAAACTTCTACCTCCGTATTCAGGTCCACGACATGCGTTCCTTCAAAACGAAAAGATTGTATATCACGAGTCAAATCCTCATCAGACCTTTAAAGAGAAAGGATAAATAATTGGTTCATACTGAATCTTTTTTAATAAAAACCCAATTGTTTAAAACATATGCAGAGTATTACAATGTGAAGATATCTTCGAACCACTCAGAGAAGTTCCTTTAAGAGAAAATGCCGAATAACATTTCAATTATTATGGAAATTATAAAATTATTTAAATGAAGCACTTTAAATGTGATAAGCTGAATTACTACAACCCTCCATATATATATATATACATATATATATATATATATATATATATATATATATATATATATATATATATATATATATTTGATGAAATAATCCAGAACAGTACTCTTTCTCCTAATGACAGGCACACTAAATAAATAACCAGTTCGTAAATAATTGGCTACAAAAAATAAAATTGCAGGCACATAATTACTTACATTTCTACGGCAGTCCCTTGCGTCGGATCGTAAGGAGCGTCATTGCAAATATCATCAACGGTTTCCGTTGGTAATAAGCCATCCCGGTCGGCTGCGTTAAAAAGATTAATATAAATCCGGTAAACTGTAAAGTTCTTGTGATTGACACATGACGGAGAGAGTGTTTATTCACTGGTGAAAATAACTGCTGTGACTCCCAGCTGAAAATACTCACTTTTATATGCATGATCCCCAAGCACCACCGCAAAAGAATAATAGGCGGTTCGTAAGTTTGATGATTGGTTGTCATAACTGGGTGGGTCATGTTAAATTTGTGTACCAATCGTAACACCTATATTACGGGTCCACGCTTTGGACGTCCTCATTGGTCGACTAATGGTGTCTTTATTTTCTCTCCGTAGATTTAATGTTCACATCTCAAAGTGTATGAGCTCACTTGCACGCTCTGTCAGGACAATAGTTTGCATTAATATTTGCCCACATACTATTCTCGGTTTTCCAATTTTAAAACCCACCCCTTCATGCAATATGTCTCACTCCTTTGCAAGGGTGATCAACATTTGCCACTTACAAACTCTACCACGACAATATTTTGCATTATTATTATTTGTGGTCATACTATTCGATCATCAACTTTCCACAGTTTGGTTCCCCCACCCTGACCCGTACCCCATAAGTCTTAGGTCCTGTTGAGGCAAAAGAGTCGGCGTATGCGTTGTCCCCATACTCATCCTTGATCTCATCAGTGAGCTCGCCGAGGAACTCCCCAATAGTGGGCATGTATTCACCCTCCCTCTCTGTGAATATCACGCTATCTGTATCGGCATACAATACTCTCCGCCCAGGAGAATGCAATAGGCCCCAAAGTTTTATACGGGCGTAGGCTGTTGTGAAGCTGGCCACAGGTATGTTTGTAACCTTTGAGGTATCTGTGGCAAATTCAGTGTTGTTGTACTTTATTACGTAAGTATTACCTACATTTACGATCTCCATGACCTCTTTATCGGGGGCATTGGCATAATCCCAGACATCGCTATAACTTTGTGCCAAATGAATGCTCCCTCTGCCGGTATTCTGCGCAAATTTTCCCCATAGACTGTTTAGCCACAACTTTGCACTAAAGCGCTTGCCAGGATTCTTTACAATTTGGACACGATCAAGTTGTATACCTTCGCGGTCGCGGTAACGTTGAATATAGGCAGACTTTTCATCTTCGGTATCAACTCCTCGCGGATACCCTGATGCCTTAACCTTATCCTTCAAAAAGGTGTTTATATATGGTGTGAAAAGGTTGGGTAGCTTCTGAAACCTCCACACCTCATGTATCTTCAGTATTCTATAACCATGGCGTACGGCTAGGGCCAACTCAGGACTTGTATATACGCCTCTGATCTTACGCTGGTGGGGTATATGGTTACATTCGCCGTTATCCTCTTCCGCGCACTTCACGCACAGGGGAAACATGAGCTTGTCGTCGATAACGACAGGTAAGATCGGCATCCATAAATTGCGTGGGGGGAGTACGTCTACGAAAGAGAGCCCAAAGTAACGATCATTCAAATTTTTTGAAAATTCATTGATGGAGGGTAGGCTAGGTCCCACCAGTTTCTTAGGAGCGCCCACGGGGTACGGATTGCTCTTCATCACGTATGGGTATAAAGAACAGAAATCGTAGTAATGGAGCTTCACGCCCTCCGTAGGTGGAAAGTATAGTCTGAAAGGATTTGTACGTCCTCCAAACAAGCTATCACCACATTTGAGAGGATCCAGCACCATTGAACGCTTGATCGTTTTTATTTCCTCACGGTACACCTCGTCTGTCTCCATCCGTGCATCATATTCATGCTCCCACAAGACTGCGAGTGAACTGTGATCCTATAAGTTGATCGCGGGTGCGGGTTGATGCGAGACAGTCGGCAGGAGACCTACCGTGGATATCTCCGGTGATTCCGCACTCAGGACGGGGGCATCCATGCCACCAGCAACCGTTAAAGGAGTACACAGTCTTCACACCAGTGACACGGTTTTCACTTAACCCATCAACCCAAAAAACACGTCCATTAATCTTAATGGGTACTTCACCCGTGTTGCGGGCGTGCTTTATGTATACACCTGTCTGTTGCTGTAGGTGTATGAGCCAGTAAATAGCCTTGTGCCCGTAACTGCGGGGTTTGTTTCGGTGAATAATGGCTAAGGTGTCTTTAGGCATGAAGTTATTCTTGAACACCGTAAAACATAATGATGCAATGGTGGTTGCGACTTGCAGTGGATCGCATTTGAAACGGGCTATGTACATCCTTCTAAAGGCCTGGAAACATACTCTAAGCACGCGCACATCATTCACGCAATAACGCTCACATTCATCAGCTATATTATAAGGGTTACTTTCATTAAAACTGTCGTAATATCGATCAAAGTCTTCACGTTCATCCATACAGTCAAAATAATGTTTGGGGAGTGGTGGGCCTACGTAGTTTAAAGTCTCGCTGGTGAGGAAAGTGTAAGGGAAGTATCCTTTGGAAACTTCAGCTGCTACTCCCATCACCTTGGGTAGCTTTGATAATTTACAGGGTGTGAATAATAAAGTATCTTTAAATTGTACATTGCCTCTTATCTGCATCTGTATTAATTTGTTGCCTCTTTTCAATGGATCACCTGTAAATATCTCAGAAGATTCGTGTTCAAGCAACTCCTTATAAAGGAACTGCGTGTCAAACTTTGCCCCGTTATGGGCGAGAATATACACAGTCATTTTTTTGAACTTGTCGGCTAACTTGACAATATAGGACACAAATAGTTTCACAGGACTATCGCGGACATTCGTTTTAAAAACGTTTGTCCGTTTACCACATTTGGGGCACTCGTCACATTCGATGCCCATACACTCATCACAGATGGTCTGGCTCACAAGTAAATGTGGAATTACCTCTTTGGTTTCAGCGTTCGTATATGTTTCTATATCGTAGTATACAGTTATACAAGGGTTATTTTTAGGCTTAGCATCTTTCATATAACATACATGCTTTACTCCATCCGCCTTATATTCCTCCTGGCATGTAGGACAGTGAATTACGTCACACTTGTGCTTAAATTTCCCCCAATTATCCATTGTGTGAAACATACCACATTCACAGATTCTCATTTTCCTGCACGTGCCAATTGATTTATGGAAATCAAAACAGATATTATTGAAAAATGTGCGTCTACACACATCACAGTCTCTCTTCTCAGCTTCAACTACACGGCTTTCACATTTGGTGCTTTTACACTGCTCACATACCATGTGACATTCTTTACAATGTCTCACTATATCATCCGCAAACTCGAGGCACCCCTTACACAAATCATGATGTCTCCCATATTTTCGACTTTTGTCATAACTAGCGTAAAGCCCCTTATATTACGGATGGGGAGATACGTTGTCCCTGACAATCCTAAAATAAGTAGGGGTCTTGTACGATCTCTCACACAGCTTTTAAAAACATACACAGTCCTACGACGATCATCCAACCCAAACACAACTATGCGGACATTCATTTCCTGTTCTACCCCTTCTCAGCTCTTCAGGACCCATATTACAGTCAAATTCAAGTTCACAGTCTACAGCTAGTTTACGGGCACGCTCCACGACTGTAGGCAACCAAATTTTTTGAGTTCGTGTATTTTGTACAGTAAACATACGTGCTAAGAGTACTGCTATAAAGCCGCAACCACGATCGACGTTTATATGCTTTCGGTAAATAGTCGGAGAATTGAAGTTAAGAGTATACGGTATGGCACTATGACCCGCAACACGGTATACATGGTCAATATTTACCGTGAAGTTGTCCATATTGAAGGCTATACTACTTTGGGCGGCTTGCATTATACGCCCTAATATATATTCTACATCTTCAGCCGCCAAACGTCTAAATGGCACTATCACCCAATAATCGTCTACATCACCGTCATCTGACCCGAATCCAAAGGACAGACTCGTCCTGACTTCACGCTCGTCACGATTCTGAAGAGCAAACTCTATAATATGCTGTACAACCCGGCGTAACCAGCGCTCAATTCCATTGCTATACATGACTCTAGGGTCGACCCTGACTCTATACCGATTTCTAGTCAAGGCTGGGGTGGGGGCTGCGGAGCGCACCAATTCCAGCGTTATAGCATCCTCAACAGAACGGGGGGCGGCGGATGAATTAGGGGTATATTAGCGGAAGGTGCTGCTGATGGGGGCCTGTTGCGTGGAGGTTGAGGGTTGGGGATCTATTATTGTAGACTTAACAGAACGGGGGGCGGCGGATGAATAAGGGGTATATTAGCGGGAGGTGCTGCTGGGGGGGTTGTTGCGTAAGAGGTTGAGGGTTGGGGATCTATTACCGCTGCAACAGGCGTATTTCGGGCGCTTTATACCTGACGTGGGGTTCTCATACCTCCGCTTTGGACGTGCTACCGGTATCGCTGGTGAGGGTTCGTTGGCAGGGGAGGAGATCACAACTACACTGTCGTCGAGGTCATCCGTAATGATGGGCTGCTCTACCTCATCGTCATTCACGGTTCTGTGGGAGAAGAAATATAAGGAACAGCACTCAAAATTTGTAATATTTTGTAAATGACCCACTTAGGAGTGTGACGTGTTAGAAATGGACTCTGTAGAAAAATTCAGATTCACGAGCCCATCCACATGTATTATATCTGGACCTACAGGATGTGGTAAAACTGTGTTTATGCTTAAAATCATTAAAGAAAAGGGGAGATGTTCTCGAAATTTGTGCGTAAAGTTATATGGTGCTATTCGACGTATCAATCAGTGTTCAACGAGTACCAAGATGATATTTTGTTCCACAAAGGCGTATATGACGTTAATTCGTTAAAGGGAAATGAACATACAATCATTGTAATTGACGATCTCATGTTGGAGATGGATAAAACGTTTGCCGAGACATTTACAGTATTCTCCCACCATCTTAACATAAGCGTGTTCTTCATCAATCAGAATCTATTTTTCAAAAATAGATACATGCGCGATGTGTCGTTAAATACGCAATATCTAGTCTTATTCGCGCAACGTAGAGATGTATCACAAATTGGGGTATTAGCCAATCAAATGTTCCCGAATCAGCGTAAGGAGTTTTTGGAAGTTTATAAAGAAGCTACAAGCACGCGTTACGGATATTTGCTTTGCGACCTTCATCCGCGAAACACGTTTAGAGTGCTTCTGCGAACGAATATATTTCCAAACGAGCCTGAAACGGTGTATATTCCAGAATGACAAAGAGACTAAAGAAATACCGTGAATTAATAAAAATCTATCATCGACTGCCCCGGGCATTGCAGCAGATGTTTATTAAAAATATCGATGCCGACTTTTTAAAATGCATCTGTGAAATCTGTCTTAACGTTATAAATTGCAATGTATCAATGAAAACCCATCAGAAGGCTCGCCTACGCCGCTACAAGAACATAATACGTGCACTCGCTCGTAAAAGCCAAACTGTAGCGAAGAAAAAACGAATTATTGTACAAACAGGAGGGTCATTTCTCCCCATCTTATTTTCAGTTTTGGGTCCTTTACTGACTAGATTAATATAATGAAGAAAGTGGTAGTGATTCCCCACGAGGTGTACGCTTCACTGCAAAGGAATCCAGACACGTATCTAGATCCCCGTAAAAGCAGACTTAAAAGAATGGAAAGCGAATTGTTAGCCCTATTAAACAGTGAAAAAACACCTGATGAGAAAAGAATCTTATACCAAGAAGCTCTGCAGAAATTTCTTCACGAGTACGAAAATTATAAGAGCCCTACAGAGATTCCTGTGGTTATTAGGCACAGCACGGGGGACGATGGACATGGCGACATAGGATCTGAGCCCGACGATACAGCTGACCAACCAAAAAGATTAGCCACACAACATATCGAACATGTATTAAAAAATACCCTCCCACTTACATTGAGGAGTAAAGGCTTAAGTCTTTATAATCTATTGAATGAGGATCCCGCCATACAATGGACCGATACAGGGGAGATCATTGTGGAAGGATCAAAGGTACAGGGATCGAATATCGTAGACATTGTCCATGATCTGGTGAGAAAGTGGGATAGGCCATCACCATCAGGATGGAAGCATATTAAAGCAAGACTACAACAAATAAATGTCCCTAAAACGTTGATAGGAAATCTGAACAGGTTAAAAGACTTGGAACATGCAACGCCTGTGACACAATTGAAGGCCGTCACCCCCGGCGGTAACACCTTTGAAGAGGAGCAAGAAAGGTTAAACCAACCCTACCCACGTGCCTCTAAAATACGCAAATGGCTAACGTATTAACTAAACGCTATTATGACATTTCTACCCCATCCTCTTACGGCGGCGTAGATAGACTGTACAGAAGTGTTTACGGAGTAGGAAAAAAAGATGTTGAAAGATTTTTGAGGGAGCAGGACGCTTATACGCTTCATAAGCCTGTGAGAAAAAGGTTTAAAACAGCCAAGACAACGGCTTCCTCGATTGATTCTATTTGGCAAGCAGATTTAACAGACATGCAAAGATATTCTGTGTATAACGATGGTTACCGCTACATTCTATTCATAATAGACGTATTCTCTAGATATCTGTGGCTAGTTCCTCTGAAAAATAAATCACCTGAAACAGTTGCTAAAGCCACCAAAACGCTAATGTTAAAAGAAAACAGGGTTCCTGGCTATTTTTGTACGGATATGGGGAAGGAATTTATAGGCCGTGCTTTTCAGAACATGTTGACAGAGTTTAATATCAGCTATTACACAACCAATTCTATACATAAGGCTTCTTTAGCTGAAAGAGTTCAGCGCACCATAAAGGAACGCATGCACCGTTATTTTACACATAAAAACACATACAGATTTCTAGACATTCTGGAATCATTGGCATCATCCTACAACCGCTCACACCATCGCACGATTGGGACAACACCTAACGAAGTTTTAGAAAGAGGTACGCTCCCGAGAAGAGATGGATCACCACCACCACCACACTCTGCGCGCTTCAAAATCAATGATTATGTAAGGCTGTCGCGTTCGGGGAATAAATTCGCAAAGGGTTTTGAGCAAGGATGGACACGCGAGATTTTTAAAGTTAGGGCTGTGAGACCTAAAGGTGAGATAATGATGTATTACATTGAAGATTTGAATGGGGAAGAAATCTCAGGAGGCTTTTACCGCGAGGAATTGCAGAAAGTTGCGTTTAATTTAGAAAAAAATGTGTTTAAAATTGAGAAAATTTTAGGAAGCAAAGGTTCAGGAAGGAGAAAAATGTACCTGGTGAAATGGCTAGGGTACCCAGAAAGCTTCAACACCTATATAAAAGCTGATGCAATAATGAAGCTTAAATAGTATGCAACATGGCTCCTAACCATTTCTACGTCACACTCCCGTCCTCCTCGTCCCTGTCTGTACACCCTAACAACACACTAGCCAACTTTGTAACAGAACTCCATGGGCACATTGAATTGGGTCGTGATTCGTATGAGGTGGGGATATGCGAAATTCAGCTGGACACCGTCTTTTTAAATATTGAACATAAAGAAACCGTTTTTACGATTCTTAGAGACATTGACGAGTGTGAAAAAGCTGGGGTAGCTATGGATGAAACTATGCGCATCGCTCGGACTAAGATTGCACGGTATTACAGTACAGAAGTAAGACTAGGGCCGGGTCAATATGGTTCGGCCGAGGATGTTGTGAGAGGCTTAAACGTAAGTTTAAGAAACTCAAACCTTACGAATGATTTAGTATACGAATCGTAAACAACCCTGCACATACACTAATCCTAAAATCAAAGACTAACAGACGTATTAAAGACCATAGAAAGTTCCAAATTCTAGCCAATGGCCGCTATAGCGCAGTCTTCCAAAGAGACACATTTCACGAGACACAGCATGACTTGTCCAGATTAATGTATCAATTGAAGATGGAGAAATTGGCTGAAAGGTCCCCAGACATGTGCTATATTTACAGTAATATAGTGGAGCACCAGTTTGTTGGGGATACCCAGGCACGCCTGCTGCGCATTGCTCACATCCCCAACCATAGAGGAAGGAGTTTGAGTATTACATATGACAGACCCCATTATGTGAATGTCGCAACTAATTTAATAACCAATATCACAATATATATAAGAACGATTGAGGGTGAAAACTTCCCATTCGGTAACGGGAGCTTAACAGTGAAGCTACACTTTCGACGCACTGAGTTATAATGGATAGAAAGCCTTTCACCGTCTATCGAGGGATGCGATACCAGCGCGGTAGTGGACTTGGGTCCATTTTTTCATCCATACTACGTACGGCTGTTCCTTTGCTGAAGAGGGGTGCCAGATACCTTGGAAGGAAAGCGCTACAATCAGGCCTTAACACTGCAGAAGACATATTGGCCGGGGCTAAACCTAAAGAAGCTCTAAAAAAACATTTAAAGCGTACACGGGACGAAATCATCAAAGATGCAAAGAGAAAAATGCGTGGTGGCGGGAAGAAGCGGGCTGCCCGGAAGAAGAAGGGGTCACGTGGTATTAAACGTAAAAGGCTATCAAAAAAGAAGTGCTGTAAGCGAATGAAACCTATGGTTGACCACTTTTTTGACTGATATAAGCTAAGGACATTGATCTCATGAATCATAGTTTGTTTACCACTTGTCGAGAGAGGAGTCACTATTTCGCCATGGCACGCTTCATCCACCCATGTAGTTCACAATGCTGTAAATCGGAGCTGTCCCTTTTTGAGCTACCTCCAACCCAAGTTTCTATTGAGCACAGTGACTTTATTACAATTAACCCTTTAAACACAATTAGTTCCCCGAGTGCACCTATAGAATTCGTGATACCCAGCTCAGGCCCTTACTTTTTTGATCCAAGCTGTGTGCACATGTACGCTAAGCTACGTATAGCCCATTCTGATGGAACGGTCTGCGATGACAAATATGCTGTATACCCTGAAACAAACTTTCTGCACTCCATATTCAACCAGTGTGACGTATATTTAAATCAGACCAACATATCGGCAGGCACGGGGTACTATCATCTACGAGCCTATCTGGAAAATGTCCTCAACTTTTCCAAAGAAGCGAAGGCTACCTTTTTAAGTGCGGAGGGATATTATCAAACTAAAGATGAAAATAGTATAAAGGACAAATTTAAAAATTCTAAAAAGAAAATATACGAGTGTTTTGGACGGTTGCACACAGATTTCACTTTCCAGGAGAAGTTGCTTGTGAACGGGGTGGATATGAAAATAAAGCTCACCCGCACGAGTCCTGAGATCTGCTTAAATCTGGCTGCGGATCAAGAAGAGGGTGCAAAGCCCGTTGTGGTTCACATTATGGACACATACCTCCGCGTACGGCGAGTGAAATTAAGTTCACCAAAACAACTAGAAATTGAGAAAAATTTACTAAACGCTACAGTGAAATATCCTATTAACAGAGTGCAGATCAAACTATATACGGTTCCTGCAGGGTTGGCATCGAAGCAGATAGAAAACATTGCCCTGGGAAATCTTCCTAAAAGGATATTAATCGGCATGCAGGACCACGCTTCGGTGAATGGAAAATATAAAAAGAGTGCCTTTAAATTCGAGAATTTCGGACTTAAAAATATAACTCTATACGTTAATGGCACTGCTTTGGGTGGAACAATGGGTACGGACTATTCATCAGACGCTGTGTTACCGCTTTGTGCCAGAGCCTATAGTAATCTGACCCATATTGCAGGTGATTGTGATGAGCTTGGTAATGGGGTAACGCAGGAAGAATTCATTGATCAATTTAACCTTTATCCGTTTGACATTACACCTGACTTATCTGCTAGCGTAAATACCCATTTAACCCCACAGCAGAGCGGAAACATCTCAGTGCGGCTGGAATTCGCCAAGCCTATAGACGCTCCTATTAGTGTACTAGTATATCTCGAATCGCAAGCCCTAATAGAAGTAGATAGATTTAGGAGCGTTATCACTGACTTTTAAAATGGATGCTAATACACTTCAGAAAGTAATGGAGCGAGTCACACGTTCCAAATTTATCGGCGTGTTTGCGAAGAATGAAACATTGAGTTTGCCAAGTACGCGAGAATGCGGTAGTCTTATTGTGAACACAGACATCATCGGTAATGAAGGGATTCACTGGATCGCTGTCTATTTTAAAAATAGACAGCGCCTGTACTATTTTGATTCACTCGGTACTCAACCCTGGAGTGACCCTATTATTGTAAAATTTCTCGCTCAGTTACATATTCCCGAAGTTGTATGGACCCCATTTCGCATGCAAGGATATTTTACTAATGTTTGCGGAATGTACTGCGTCTCATTTCTCATGCATATGTCAAATGATAAAGAATTTATAAATTTTTAAATTTATTTGACCCGTGTCACACTCGCCGAAACGATGAAATGGTATGCAGACAGATAAAAAACCGTTTTCCAATTGTACGTACTCGTTGTATATTATAATGTTTTTGTTCGTATATTTGTAACGATATATTCTGTAGTTGTTTATTGTACTGATTTCTTTCATTTAATAAATTTATGAAAATATATTGTCTTCTTATCCCAAAAAGATCGAAAAACACTTACATTATTTCGGTGTGACATTGTTGACTGATCAGTATATCCTCCCTATTCCGAGATTCTTCAAAAGATTGTATAACACGTGTCAAATCCTCATCGGACCTTAAAGGAATAATGTTCATTCTTTTAAAACATACACAGAGTATACAGACAGATCCCCATTATGTGAAGATATCTTTGTTCGAGGAATAACATTGAATGCCATAAAAATTTCGATTTTAGCATAATGGGGGTAACAAAATACATTGATTGACATAAAAATTTTTGGCGAGTATCTATTTGACGAGATACTACACCCCATCCATATATATATATATTCTAATTATAGACACTTACATTTCTATGGTAGTCCCTTGCGTCGGATTGTAAGGAGCGTCACTGCAAATATCTTCTACGGTTTGCGTTGAAAATCATCACGGTCAATCGCGTTAAAAAGATTAATTGCGGTTAATGCTGCAGCGTCACATTCTTCATACAAGTCTGGGGTGACGTACAGGTCCATGGTGGAGGAATGATTAATCACTGACGCGAAAATAGCTACTGTTACTCCCAACTGAAAAATATCCCCTTTTATATGCACAATCGCCAAGCTCCGCCCAAAAGACCAGATGTTCGTAGTGATTGGCTGCCGATGTAGCTGGGTGGAGCTATGACGTGTACCAATCCGCTATAACGGGACCGGATGAGTAACATATATATAAAATCGTGTTTCTTGAATTATAGGCACTTACATTTCTATGGTAGTCCCTTATATTATATTTTTACTTACAAGTTAATAGTATTTTTTTCTTGTGTTAACATAATTGTTAACTTATTTTATAATAATGAAATATAGCCTAATTATATTTTTAAAATAGCATTCAGTTTCCACATTAAACTGTGGATCTAAGGTGACGTGAAAACTTTATCCGTTTCACTCTTCGAGCTAGTTGTTATTATTACTAAAGAAAATCATGCATGCTTTTCGGTCATACTACTAACTCGTCAAATGATGCATTAACACGTTTTTCGGGCATACTACTGACTGCCTCGGGTCAAATGATCCTGTTATTTTAAATCCGGTTCAATAATCCTGTTATGTTGAAATGTGGAAGAGTAAGCTACGACCCCCATCGACGAGATGTATTTCTGAATCCATGTTAAACTGGAGGTCTAAGGTATGTTGAAAAGCTTACCAATTCGGCGAGAAAGAGTTGATTATTATTGCTACATAGAAAAAATCGTGCATTACGATGTTTTTCGGGCATACTACTGACTGCCTCGGGTCAAATGATCCTGTTATTTTAAATCCAGTTCAATAATCCTGTTATGTTGAAAAGCTTACCAATTCGGCGAGAAAGAGTTAATTATTATTGCTCCATAGAAAAAATCGTGCATTACGATGTTTTTCGGGCATACTACTGACAGCCTCGGGTCAAATGATCCTGTTATTTTAAATAGATTTTTTTAGTTTCCGGTTTTTATTTTTACTTACATGTTATTAGTGTCATCCCTGCATGACATCAGTAAGTACGATACACTCCTAAACAAAGAGGTATGGTAGGGGTAAGTACAGTAGGTAATTTTACGGCCACATATTTTTTGGAAAAGTCGGAAATCACGCCCAACGATCCCTGACTGTCCGAAAGTTGATGACATGGGGAAATTGCTCTACAGCCTAACCTAGCGTACGCCTGACGTGGCAGAAGACTCACCCTGACTGATATAACATAATATGGGTATGGTTTTCGATTTGGATTTCCTTTCTCACTAGAAACAAACTCTGCCATTTTAAGGGTGGTATACTACTGCAGCACTATAAATGTTATAGTTTAAATGAAGAGGCTAACCTTCTTATTTACATCTTCGTATTTGCGTCTTGGCAACTAAGATTTTATTTAGTTGGTTGTTCATTCGAACAATTATAACGTCGAATAATTGTTGCTTCGAACAACTGTTTTTCGAACTATGGTTTTCGAACAATTGTGCTCGAACAATTGTGTTCGAACACAATGGCAAAAGATACAAGCATATCCCGTTATTTGAACAAAACTCTCTCTCTCTCTCTCTCTCTCTCTCTCTCTCTATATATATATATATATATATATATATATATATATAATTGTGGGCATATCTAAGAAATGGAGTCGAGAGGTTTTGTTCAAGCTGTCTAGGAGAAAGGTAAATTATGGTCAATCGAGTTGGGCAGATTCTCGGAATTCCTTTCCTCTAGCGGATTGTGTTTTGGTTAATTTCAACTTTTAAATGAATTTTCGCAAATTCTCGTATTTTTTCAATTTTTTTTTCGCATGGAATGAGGCTCGTGTGTTTCATAAATTTTCATCTCGTATGGAGTGAAGGGATACTTATCAGGGATTGGGGGAACCCCATTGACCACGACGAAACCCTATTTATGAGATAAGATGAAATAGTGATTTGAGAATAATCTTTGTGCAGTTTAAGTAAATACATTTATTCAAGTAGAGGTTGCAACCTCTCCTTCCTTCATGCGAATACTGTAATGTTCTACATAATGATACAACTTAGATATTATATATATATATATATATATATATATATATATATATATATATATTATATATATATATATATACGGGTTTGGGGAATGACGATCGTCTGTTTTGAATTGTTTCATAAATTTTCATTTCCGTTCGTTTTTCCCCACTGATATTCGAATGTTTATAATGAAAATTGAGTGTGTAAAATTATTTATTTGATAAACAGAATTTAATTGGATTCATCCCAACGTCAGACCATTACTTTGGTCTTATATAATTATTTTAGGAGAATTTAATAAACATAATATTAAGTACATTTCTTTCTCATTAAAATGTTCAGGGTCACGCGGCCTGTTTTGCCTTTTTTTTTTTTTTGTTTCACTACAGATTTGTTTGTGGGTACTTCTTTTATTTATTTCTTGTAGTACTTGTGTTACCTTATTTCTATACAATAATGTCTTGAAGTGAGTGATACTGACATCGTGTGTAATGATTCATTGAGGCAGTGAAACTCATTTTCTTTTCAGATATGCAAGTTACCCATAGAATTTGAAGCTAAAGTATGTAAAGAAAACTAATTTTGATGGGAGACTTGTCTTGCTAAGAAGCCTCCAAGACTAAACTTCTCTCTACTTTTTTTTTTTCCAACGTCAGACCATTACTTTGGTCTTATATAATTATTTTAGGAGAATTTAATAAACATAATACTAAAGTACACAGAATTTAATTGGATTAACTACCGTCATATATATATTGTGTTACACAATGGATGATTAATATATGGATTTCTGGGACACATGGCGCTATCTGGCAACTGAACACATTGCGCTATCTGGCAACTCAGCCAGAATAGAGGCTTATAAAAGACCGAGAAGCTGATGAAAGAATCATTCAAGCTCGGCTCCCAGCCGAGCAAGGACCTCTGGTCCTTCTCTTTCAGGCCCTTTGGTAAAACCCCTTAGAGGCCTCTTAGGTTAGGAAAACGAAAATAACTTGGGGGAGAACTCCTCTCTCTCCTTCAGGTGTCTCTCTTTCTCTCCTTCAGGTGTCTCTCTCTCCTTCAGGTGTCTCTCTCTCCTTCAGGTGTACCCCTCCCCCCTTGGCTCAGCCAACTGGCTGATTCTGGCTGATTAGGAGCCTATAAAACAACGCCTACTCGGCTGAAGTCTTAACATGCACTTGGCTCCTGCCAGGTGAACACCTCTCCTCCTTTCTCTCCTCCTTTCTCTCTGGCCCTTTGGGGGAAATAGCTTGGGGGAGAACTCCGCCCCCAAGTTGCATGCCCCTTGCAACCTAGGTTGGCAACATAGGCCAGTACTCTTTTTTTTTCTTTTTTTCTTTCTTTTTTTTTTTTTTTTTTTTAATTTTTTTGCAACACCCCACCCATCCTTTGCAACAACCCCACCCCCTTCGCAACAACCCCACCCCCCCTTTGCAGCACCCCACCCCCTTTGCAACATTACATAATAACTTGCAACATTCTTGCACTCTCCCCTTTTGCGGCTATACTACTAACACTCCATCCATTTTTTGAAAAGAGCTTTTAGTGGGAGTTCATTCTGATGCAGTGCGCAACCAGTAGTGTGCAGTTTCCTCCCCAGAGTTTCTTCAAGTTTTACCACTAAACCACTCTTCCAGCCAGTGTTGGTTGCGGTATTATCAAGAGGAATGGCTCGGATACTTTCAAGGCTATTATATTCTTCAAGAACACTGAATGTCTCCTGAGCAAGGACCTCATCAGTGGCGCCTATAACAGGAATTGTTCTGTGGGTCAAGTAGGCGCCAGGAGATTTTCCATCTTCATAGGTGAAGGTGAGGTGATGTTCTGCGTCAACACACTTTCTGAGAACAGTTTCCCCTTCAGGTGTCTCTATTTCTTTGTAAGTCATGGTATTCTCGTCAACCTTCCCATCCACACCAACACAAATGAGCTGTGTCTTTTTCTCTGATTCCACACCCTCACTAACTATCCTAATTTGGGCTTTGGCCCTATCTAATTTGCACTTGTCAATCATGATGTGATTGGTGTCAACTTCAGATTCACCTCTGACAAGTTCCATAGCATATCTGGGAAACTTTAAAAGGCTGTAGTCTCCTGAAGGCCTCTTCCTAGGCTGCCATTCATCTTCTCCTTCCTGAAAATAAATGGAAAATATTAATGCGTTTTCTGTTTATTTATTTATTTATTTATTTATTTATTTTATTTATTTATTTATTTATTTTTATTTATTTATTTATTTATTTATTTAATTTATTTATTTATTTATTTATTTATTTAAAATTATATATAATTAATATAAATAAAAGGAAACTAACCTCGCCACCAGATGAACTGCTTGTAAGCCCAGGCAACTCTGTAGGCTGTATGAAAGATCCTACTAGCTCAACTTCCTCCTGAGGTAGTACATGTTGCTGTCCTTGTTTGGCCTTCCTGTCTCTTTTGGCAGCAGCTGTGTCCACTGAAGACAGCTGGTATGCACTCTTAGGACCTGTTTTGGATCGCTGATCACGAAGGTATGCTCTTTCTTCAAGTGGCACCTTTGCATTTCTAGGGCAAACACAGATGATGTGTTCTTGTGTACACTTGTCCTTCTTACAGTATACTCTTGAATCACTGCAAGGCAAAATATTCAAAGAACAGGAGCAGGCAGAAATATCAAAAAGTTTGTCTAAGTTAGCATCCAGATTTCGCTTGACACTTGCCTTAGCATGCTTGCAATTAATGTCTTTCACAAGAGTGAGTAGGTCTTTAACCTTTCTGTCAATGGATTTGTCATTAATCAAAGACAGCCTTGGATTCATTGAAGATCAAATGGATTTTAAATCCTTGCTAACTTGCTGCACTAAGGCCCAAAAATCTGCGCCAGGGTTAGCATGATTAAGGTCATAATAGTATTGAATCAGCTGCCTGTAAGTGCTTGGTTCGGTCGTTAATAATTCACAAGGACCACCATACTTTTCTTCACTTTTCTTTCGGGTCAGGTGTCTTGTTTTCGCTTTTGGCATTATTTACACCGGAAAATCTGAAACATAATGAAAAGTGTTAATGCGAAGAGCAATATGTAAGAAATAAGCGTGAACGGTCACAGGAAATATAATATTTTACCATTATTTTTTAATAAAGATGCATAATTAATAATTATATAAAAATACAAGCAAAACGTTGATATTTATGCTTATAGAAACAAGTTAATAATTTTGGGTTTGCTTTGTTTTGGTTGCGCGTATGCCGCATACGGGATTTTACGCATGAAGCGACAACAGAAAAAATTAAAAACTTAAAAGCTAAATTCGCATTCTGATCTTTTATCAAAATGCATTTCTTTGTGATTTTCACATTTCATAGATGAAACGACAACTACTGGATGTTTATTCGCTTTCTGGCACTCCTAATATATATATATATTATATATATACCTGGCTCAGGACGATCCCAGATGACCCAAGTACACCTGGATATGAAATATGTAGAAATCAAGAAAGTAATTTTATCTTACATCAAGTCAGGTCTAGAGGCGGGGCCACCAGTTTGACTTTTGCGCGAAAAGAGACCGACGCGCGGAATCACTGACATGTTGACAGGTATATATACAGTATATATATATATATATATATATGGGCCTTGGTGGTGTAGTGGTCAGCGTCGCTGACTACGAATCCATCGGCCCCGGGATCGAGACCCAGTGACGGCAGGCGGCGCGCAGCAAAACCCAGCTGTTCATCCTTCCATTCTTCCACACAATAAAGAAATTGAATGGTAGATAAATGGGTACCCTGGGTAGCCTAGTGGTTAAGACACTGGGTTGCTAGTGGGGCGTGGTTCGGATTCCGCGTTAAATTGTAGGTCTAAGGCGGAGTGACAAGCTTGACTTCCGTCAGAATGAAGAATTCGGGCGGAAGCAAAACCAAGGTTAACCAAAGTTATATATAGGGTTGACAAAATTAAATAGACACCTTCGGTTTTTTTCGACAGTTTTTCATTTGATAATAAAAGTCAATAAATAATAAAAAACTTATTAAATCAATATATTTATAATCGTGGTGCGTCCTCTTTGCATTATGTAAAGCTGATCTATGTTCTGGCATTCCATTGATGAGCTTTGCCATTTGTTCTTGGGGACAATCATTGTTGTGTCTATTTATTTTTTCACCCCCCCCCCATATATATATATATATATATATATATATATATATATATATATGAAATAGGATCCCTCCTAAGGAGATGTAGTTTTACATTTAGGATAAAAACGAAGACGTAGAGCAAAAAAGTCATTATATTTGGCTGCAGCCGACGTTTCGGGCAACTCTACCCGTTTTCAAGGCCTAATAAATAAAAACTAAAATTAATACATGACAAAAAATATAAATGTCGAGAGTTAAAAACTAATCTAGAGTACAAAATTAAAACTGTTCAAGAATAAAAATTAAAATTACAAAGTGGAAACAGGCACAAGCCAAAATCAAATCAAAAGTAAAAAATATATAAATGACAAAAAATATACGAATGATAAAAATAAAACTTAAAAGTAAAGACATTCAAAAGTAAAATTGTTAAAAAACTTTACAAATAAAAAGCTGGAACGAAATAAAAAGTTAAACGAAAAATCACAAGAGTAAACCGACATACCTATGCTCACTTGACAGCCACAAGAAACTGAAGCGAAAAGGAGACAGGGTCGCGAGGGAAAATTTAGTAGGTAGTTATTCTAATTAATATAAACGGGGGTAACTGCCAGAATCAATGTTTAAATTAGAGTTCAAAAACTTAATACACAGAGATTTGTAAATACGAAGGGAGGACGGGCATTTTAATGATTTAAGAATTTTAAAATTGTCAACAGAAACGTCAACCTTACGCTTGATAGAATGACTTCTAATAGCAGACTGTTCTTTTCTCGACAAAACCTTCCCTGTCCTATGACTAATACCCATATGGGAGCAAAATCTCGCCTGGAAAGAACGAACTGTACTGCCAACGTAGTTCCCCTGGGAACACCCAGGGCAGGTAAACAAATAAACGACACTGATTTTAAGACTGCCTTTATAAATAATAATACCCTTGAATGTTTTTTTCCGATGTAAGGACAAAATCCCCCCTGCGATGAGCTGTTCTGTCGTTTATTTGTTTATTAAAATGCCCGTCCTCCCTTCGTATTTACGAATCTCTGTGTAAGTTTTTGAACTCTAATTTAAACATTGATTCTGGCTGTTACCACCCTTTATATTAATTAGAATAACTACCTACTAAATTTTCTCTTGTGACCCTGTCTCCTTTTCGCTTCAGTTTCTTGTGGCTGTCAAGTGAGCATAGTAGGTATGTCGGTTTACTCTTGTGACTTTTCGTTTAACTTTTTATTCCGTTTAACTTTTTATTTGTAAAGTTTTTTAACAGTTTTACGTTTGAATGTCTTTAGTTTTAAGTTTTATTTTTATCATTCGTATATTTTTTGTCATTTATATATTTTTTACTTTTGATTTGATTTTGGCTTATGCCTGTTTCCACTTTGTAATTTTAATTTTTATTCTTGAACAGTTTTAATTTTGTACTCTAGATTAGTTTTTAACTCTCGACATTTATATTTTTTGTCATGTATTAATTTTAGCTTTTATTTATTAGGCCTTGAAAACGGATAGAGTTGCCCGAAACGTCGGCTGCAGCCAAATAAAATTACTTTTTTGCTCTACGTCTTCGTAGAGCATTTGGTTATAGTATGAATAATTCCATTATCAAATCTTATCAAATGTTCTTTTTTCAAGTGAATTTTAACTTCCATTTGAATTATGGAGTTTTTATGATGCTATTCATTCGTTGGTTTGATGTTGTCGTTTTTGCTGTTGTTGCGCATAAAGGTGCTCATAAACCACGCGACATGTAAGAGACACGAGAGGAGCCACTGTAACTGTGTCCTGTTGCCGAGTTTGTACCGAACTTTTCCCTATTCACAGAATTGCAGACATTCTAAAATCTCCTGTAATAAAAAAACGCCAAATTCAGGCAAATGGACAGAACGATAATTAAGAAACTTCATTTGAAATATTATTAAGCGTAATGTGTCCCACGTATGCAGAATTCTCGCTATATACATTCTATTCTCTCCATCCTTCCCCCTTCTCCCATAAAAAAGCACTCTCTTTTCTGAGTTATGCTTTCTATTACGAGTACATCATTCACGTCATTTCGCTAACCGGCTTCTACCTCGTCTCAACATAGAGTTACTTTGCCGTCTCGTCTCTCAAATTATAGCGTCACTTTCAGCACAAAAAAGGGTTATATTTTGACTCTGTCGTAACACCGCTTTCCGTCGATCAGCGAGGTTAAACGACGTTGGATCTTGGTAGTGGTTGGATGGATGACCGTCCTTCACGTTCAGATGATATAGCGAGCGACCCGTGGTCCGGATCCCACGTAAAGGTGCGGGTCCCATCTGTCGCATGACATTTGCTACGAAAGAGGTAAATAACCTTACAAATATGCACTCAGTGCAAGGCAGAACTTTGTTGCAAACATTGTTACGGGTTGTTCTTACCTTGCCTTTTTGGTAATCATGCAGTTTATGGTCGGATTCAGTTTAGGTTAATTTAGGTTTTTGTTTTTATTTTTTATTTATTTTAGGTTTAGATTTTAAAGTGAGAATTTGTTTGGCGGAGTTTGTTTGCCGAAACTGTTACAAACACAAATATATTTGCATGCATTATTAATAATATTTCAGATCTTAATCCTGTAAATTAAATAAAATATACGTGTTTTATTGTTGAGAATTTTTATTTTGACTTTTCCTTAAATTTCCTTAAATTACAGGCCAAATAATATGAATTTACCTTGCGCGCGCGAAGGTAACGCGGTTTTAACAAACAATTTGAATGTTCTATCTTTAAATGCTCGAAGCCAACGAAACAAAACAAACGAATTTTTTTCCTTAACCTTTCCTGTCCCAGCGATTCCATATGGCATCGTCAACAAAAAGTACTCGTAATTTCCTCAGATTAGCTTCAATGATGCCTTATGGCATTTGAATGTAACAATTAACTGTATAGCAACATCTGGCAGATAATGATGGACATTAGCCTGAGCATTTAGAACCCAAAAAGAGATGCAGAAACTGTCTGAAGGGTTACTTTCGTCTAAAATGCAGAAAGTGTGATGGTCGTTCATGGAGAGGAGTATTAATGACGAAGATAGAGGTAAAAATCCAGGAAGATCTCAATAAAATCGTAGATTGGTCGGTTACATGGCAAATGAGATTTAGCGTCAATAAGTGCAAAATTTTACATATAGATTCGCGTAACAGTAATTTTGCGTATAGTATGCCAAGGAAGGAGTTGGCAAACGTAGATCAGGAAAAAGATTTAGGAGTTATAGTCACTGGTGATTTAAAAGTAGCGAAACAAAATACAGTAGCAGTCAATAAGGCGAACAAAGTGCTAGGTTTTATAGCTAGGAATATTTAGTACAAATCGCGCGATGTTATTATTCCTCTTTATAAGTTATTAGTTAGACCCAATTTGGAGTACGCGATTCAATTTTGGAATCCCATATGCGCAAGGATATAGATAAAATTGAAAGGGTTCAAAGACGAGCAACTAAGATGATTCCGTCGCTTAGGTCGAAGTCGTACGAGGATAGGCGTAAGGAGTTAAAATTGATTACAGTCGAGACTAGGAGGCTAAGGGGTGATCTAATCCAGGTTTTTAAAAATATGAATGGGTTCGATAACGTCAATAGAGATAGCTTTTTCGAAATAACACAATATAGTAGAACTAGAAATAACGGGTGTAAGCTGACAAGTAGAAGGTTCGAGACGGCAGTCGCCAAAACCTTTTTTGCACAGAATAGTAAATAGCTGGAATAGTTTGCCAGTAGAAGTAATTGTTAGCACGCCTATAAACATGTTTCAAAATCGATTAGATACATATGTTGATAGATTAGGTATATAATAGTTTAAAGTAGTAAAATTAAGGTTTTTGCACAGTACCCAATTACAAACATGGTTAGGGAGACTAGCCATGAATGAATCCTAGGGTCTTTGTTGGTCTGAAATATTATAACATTATAACTTTGAATCCGACCGTACACTGCATAATTATCGCCTTCTTTTATATACCACTGGATTCAGTAAATATACCCACACGGTAGCCTTGTGGTAGAGCGCTAGGCTGTTAATCTGATGGTTCTGGGTTCGAGTCTCGACCCGGACTTCATATTTCAGGAATTAAGGTCTCACTCTGGATCTCCCTTGGTAGGGTACAGAGGTTCGGATCCCCTGTAAAGCTGCGTGTTCTCTCCGTTATATGACTTTAGATGTCAAGAAGAATGTTAAACAAATACAAACGTTATTATTATTCTGTAAATATTTTTTCTCTTCAACCTCACATCACACACACACACACACACACACACACATTGACGATATGTTTGACTTTCTCTCCCGAGAATTACATAAGTATGACCTGCCACTACCTGCACTCATCGTTTTGGAACTCATTAAACTTTGCATCAAAGACTGTAAATTCACTTTCAATAGCGAGTATTATCAACAGGTTTTTGGGATGACCATGGGTAATCCCTTGTCGCCCCTCCTCTCCAATATTTATATGGAGTTTTTCGAAATCACTTACATTCATTAAGTTTACTTTAGAAGTGGAACAAAACAACTCAAGCTCGTTTTTGGACGTGCGTGTACATAGGGAAAGCCCAGGTTTTAAGTTTAGTATTTATCGGAAAAAACAAACAATTTGTCATATGTACACTTTTACTCCGGACGTGACACCCCCATCAAGAAAGCTATATTTTCTTCAATGTTTCTCCGCGCTCTTAGGATCGCCAGTCTGGAATACATGGATGCCGAATTAGAAAAAAACAACAGTATTGGAAATGATTTGTGATACCCACTTGCTTTTTTGGAATCTTGTCTTAACAAGGCAAAACGAACTTTCTATCGTGTGAATAATAACCCTCGCACTTTGTCGAAGGATATTTTAGTACTTCCATTTTTCTCAGGCTTTTTAGGCATTGCTAATGTACTTAAACTTTTGAACATTAATGTAGTACTACTTTCATATGACAATATTGTGAAAAATATCATCGTAAAGAATAGTCCTACCAATAATTTAGGTATTATCTATAAAATTGGTTGTAAACAATGTGATTCCTTTTACAATGGACAGACGGGAAAGGATTTGCACACGTGTGTAAAACAGCATCAGTATTCCATTAGAACGGAACAGTCGTCCAGTGCCCTTTTCGTCCATTTGTCAGAGTTATCCCACTGTATTGATTGGAATAATGCTTCAATTTTGTTTCACTGACGCAACATTGTTAATAGAAATATTCTTGAGTCTGCCATTATTCAACTTGCAAATAATTTCAACGTTAGCCAGGGCCTTTTTTCGCTTGATCCTGTTGTTTTGAATTCGTTCAGAACAGATTTAGACAAGAGAGGCAAAGTGCTAAAGCTCTGCTAGCTTTTCCTTATAAATTTGTATGCCCCTCCTACAATTTTTATCTATTATTATTTTTTTTTTGTTGTGACCTATATATAGTTTCGAACTTGTTATTTATTTCAGTGTTCCTGAGGATGTCATTAGACGAAAGCGCTTGAGCACCATTCTGTGTTTCTTTTTTCCTTCGCTGATACTTTCATCATATATATATATATATATCGGATGAATTTCACAATTAAACACGTGAAATGAATGAATGATGTAAACCTACAAGGAAAAGAGAGTCCGAAGTAAGAAAAGATATTTTTTTCTTCCACCGTTTTCCTCGTTTGGAGAAGTACACTTTTGGACGATATTTACAACAACTTACGTAGAAAATGCAGAACTCAGAACAGAAAATTAAACAATAGACTGGAGGATTTAATTCGCAATAGTTACTGGACCAAAAAAAGTTATTTTGGTAATTTTGTTAACTTGTCGTCCCATGAGCTAGACTTCAATACGAAATGTGCGTTAGGTTTTGGGTTAGGATGCTCTGTCCCAAAAAAGCCCAGCAGTTTACTTATTGCAAAGTCTTTTGTCAATTTTGAAAAACATAGTACTAGGGGCACTCAATATATTTTGCCCCACCCTCTTTTCTTAGCTAAATAATAGGCCATGGGGCTGAAATGGCTTTTGGGCCGTAAGTTTGAACTTTCTGCGCTTCACATAACCGGATTTTTCCAATCTGAACCTACCCTCCTTGTATAAAACCAGCTTTTAAACGCCTTTGTATCATATAAAACCGATGGTTAACGCAGTTTCGTAAATGGCGTCTGACAGTGATGTCGAGTTCTTAATCGTAGAGAAGGAAACAGTTGGAAATATTCACAAACGTCTACAAAACGTTTACGGAGATGCTGTTGTTGATCGAAGCACAGTTGGACGCTGGTCTAAACGTGTGAGATCATCGGAGAGAAGGAGAGCCAGCCTCGTTGATGAGCCACGCAGCGGTCGCCCGGCATCGACTGTGACATCTCAAACTGTAACGTGCTAACAGCATCATTCAATCAAATCGGCGCGTCATATACAAGGAGCTATCACTGGAAATAGGAATTAGTAAAGGAAGTGTGAATACGATAATTCAGCAACTGCGATACTCAAAAATGATTTCACGATTTGTTCTTCGCGAACTCTGAAGATCACAAAGCCCAAAGAAAAGAAATTGCTTCTCAGTCGTTGGTTCGATACGAGACAGAAGGGGATGACTTCCTTTCATGAACTGTGACTGGGGATGAGACTTGGGTACACCACTTTGAACCTGAAACAAAACGCCAATCCATGGAGTGGCATCACGCAGACTCCCCACACAAGAAAAAGTTTAAAATGGCTCCCTCTGCGGCAGGGCCGGCCCTAGCAAATGCGAGGCCCAATTCGATATTTTTAAAGTGGGGCCCTAAGGTTAAAGTTACCTACCCATAGTGGGTGCATGCTTACTGAAAGAAAAGAACAATGATTCAACAACAAATATAATTTATTTTGGATGTGATCACAAGGAAACCTTTCTGGCTTTCATAGTGGCAAATTCGGCAATGAGGTCTGTATAGTTACAGTTTCTCGCAATGTCGTTTTCAATGGAGAAGATCGCCAGATTACTGAGTCGATCCTGCAGCATCGTCGACTGTAAATACGTTTTTATTAAATTCAACTTTGAGAAACTTCTTTCCCAGATGCAACAGCAACTGGAATAGTCAGTAGTATTCGCAATGCAGTCGTGAAATTTGGGAACTCCACAGAACGATTGTTCAAAGTGATGAAGCCCAATATCTTCAGTAGTGTGTGCCACTTTTAATAAAAGTTTGAAATTTTGAGGTGCAATATTCTCATGTGGTGATCCCTGCTACTTTATTGGCGAATATGAAGTTTTAACCCATTCTGAAAATATTTGACCCCGGATCGGGGGCATTGAAATTTTGACCCCAGCCTGTGATGACGACATCAGACCGATTTTTCATATGTATTTGGCCATAAAATCTTTATTTATTAACCGATTCGAATGATTCTTGTGTTAATTGATTCAGAATTTAAAGTTCTTTAGTCATTAATGTTATTGTACTTATGAATATTAATTGTTATTAGTAGTTATTAATGTTATTAATGCATTTTAATTATTAATGTTTTTGTATTTCTTTTCAGATCTTTTATTGTACTTCTTTTCAGACTATGGATAATAATGCTTATTCGCTAAGGCGAAGTGAAGTAAATGTCAGTGATGATTCCAGTGATCTTATTATTGGAAAACTTTTGATTGACATAAAAACTGGTAAAGGCAGTGTGTTGCCATCCAATGGTGATGTGTTGAAGTATTTTATTTATTTAGCTAGAGGAGAATACCAAAATGCTTCTCAGGATGAAGTGATTGCGATTGCTTTGAGGAAAGTGAAGGTCGTCTGGGCTATGGCAAGCATTCCTACCAAAAATGTAATAAAGAATCCTCTGCCTATAGCCAAACTCAAAGATTTGATAAAAGAGCGTTCTTCACTAGCTCGTAACAGAGGTAAACCTAATTTTGAGCAAAAACAAAAAAAGACTTTCTAAGGAAGTTAGAGAAATTATTTGATATCGCAGCCAGTGACGCCTTAGATAAGATAAAAAAAGACAAGGTTAAAGACGAAAATCAAAAAATGATAGACATAACATTTCTCGAAGATCAAAGGACAGAGAGAAGATATTGTCTGGGAAATGATGATAAAAGTTACGAGAAAAAAGTAGTGAAAAACATAACACGAAAGGAAAGCTACAAAAAATTTGAAAGAAAAGAAAATAAAAGGACACGGCAGAAATTCCAAGCACTTGAAACGCCATCGAAAGAGCCAATTTTCTTCATCGACGTCCAGCAGTGACAACGATAACGATGACGAATTCACCGTTCGTAAAAACACACCCAAAAGACAGAAAATGTTTCGTTCCGAAAACGTATCCTCCATGGCAGATCGCCTTAACATCTCTTTGGGACAGAGGACAGCAATGACGGCAGCAGTAGCCTCTGCTTGTGGAATGGATCTAAGCAAGCTGGCCTTATCTAAAAGTTCTGCCAAGCGTGCAGCAGAGATGGTTCGAGATCAAGCATCAAGACAAATAAAAGAGGATTTTATTGCCCCACCTTTCTCGGTCATCCACTGGGACAGTAAGTTGATAACAGATAAAGCAGGAGGCAAATCGGAAAGACTTGCCGTGCTGGTATCGGGTGCCCCAAATGCCAAAGAGGGCAAGCTGTTGGCTGTTCCTGAAATCCCAAATAATAGTGGCGAGTCGCAGGCTACTGAAACTTTTGATATGATCAAAAAGTGGAACTTAGAGCGCCATGTTATTGGGTTTGTTTTTGACACTACAAGCTCCAACTCAGGGCGCCAACTGGAGCCTGTAAGAAACTTGAAGAATATCTATGTAGGAAAGTATTGTGGCTTGCTTGTCGGCATCACCTATATGAGCGGATACTGAACAGTGTGTTTGTAGAAATATTTGGGGGAAGCACTTCACCAGATTATGAAATTTTCAAAGAGTTCTGGGAGGAAAAGTGGCAAGGCATTGACACAAGCATAAAAGATTTCAGAACACTGAAAATCAAGGACAGAAAGCTAAAGTCTAAATGGCAAGAGGTCTTAGATGCATTAACCGATTTGCTGACTGAGAATGCATTCAAACGTGGTGATTATCGGGAATACGCTGAGTTGACAATCTAAATTTTAAGTGAAGTACCCCCAAAAGGGGTACGTTGGCTCCGTCCAGGAGCAGCTCATCGTGCACGATGGATGTCTGCAATCCTATATACCTATAAAATGTATGCTTTTGGATACCAGGCTGGCTACGATGCGAATATGATGACAATGCTTGAGCAGATATGTCTTTTTAATGCATTGTTCTACGCTAAAGCATGGTTACATTCAGACAACGCCGCAGATTCTTCTTTTAATGATCTGAGCTTATATCATGATCTGAAAACCTGTGAAAAACATAACAGTGAAGTGGAAGGTGCAGGTCTTAAAGCCCTTGATAGGCAAATGTGGTACTTTGTGGAAGAAGTGATACCACTCTCCTTATTTTCACACAAGGTCAACAACGCAGAGAAGGCTAAAATTGCCAATGCCTTAAAAAATCAGAGAAAAAGATTTATGACATGAAAACTGGCCATCCAGTCTTCCCTATACTCAGGGAAGGAACCAAGCTTTCCAACCTTGCTGGTCCAAAATCATGACAGTTTCTGAGGCTCTTTAAATCAAATGGGGATTGGTTGAGAAGACCAGTAGAAGAATGGGAGAAACACGAGGACTATATTCGCTTAGCTTCTTATGTGCGAGACATGAAGATAACAAACGATACGGCTGAAAGGGGGGTGAAACTTATTGAAGATTATGCTAAGAGCCTCACCATTAATGAACAGCAACGCCATTTCCTCCTTCAACTTGTTGAAAATGAAAGACGCCTTTTCCAGACATCTACAAGAAGAGCAGTTTGCGAAACTACTTGAAAAAATAAAAGGTGAGTGTTCTATATACTATTTCATGCATTAAAATATTTTCAGTATTTAATCTGGGTTAATATTATGAATTATTATTAACAATTTCTCCTTTTTCAGGGTCTTCGACGGCAACCGAATTGGCAATAAACTGGCAAGGAGGGTTCAAAGGAATGTTTTTTATATTACTTTTGTATGCTTTACAAAAAGAAAAAATGGGGTTTTGATCATGTCATTGCCAATTTTGACTTTTCATTCCGTTTCTGTGAAAGGTTTATTTCAACTTTGACATGTTCAAAATTGTTCCCACCCATTGGAATAAGCCTATTTCTTATTATTATGTTTTCAGATGGGCCCATTGCCGCGAAGCTGATCTGGGATGATGCTTCAGGGTGGCGGTCACACCCACAATGTCTCCTGTATTGCACCAGATTTGTCTAAGTTTTATAGATTACCTGAGTTTTCGACCAAACACTTATAGTAAAAGCTATGTTTTGGTATGAAAAAGAAAGTATTTTCAATTCTGCATCAATTGACACCAGAATCATTCGAATCGGTTAATAAATAAAGATTTTATAGCCAAATACACATGAAAAATCGGTCTGATGACGTCACAGGCTGGGGGTCAAAATTTCAATGCCCCCGAACCGGGGTCAAATATTTTCAGAATGGGTTAAAACTTCATATTCGTCAATAAAGTAGCAGGGATCACCACATGAGAATATTGCACCTCAAAATTTCAAACATTTATTAAAAGTGGCACACACTAATCTTCAGTGGATCACTTTGTATATCTTCTGGAAGAATTGGTTTCAAGGCTTCCATTTCCTCAGCAAGCATGAATCCATCAATGTTGCGGTCTCCTCCATCAGTCAGTTCAAGTTCGAGATCTTTGCTCTGCTTACGTAGGTCTGTCTTGGACATCTTTGTGAACATGTACATGAAGCCAAACTTTGAGTGATGTTCTCTCAATTGTTCGAATCGTCGTTCCAGGGAGGATATGGCAGTGTTTAAAATTGCGTTAAACACAGAAATTTTAAATTTTTCTTCAGCATCTTCAATTGGCTGGTCTTGACCTTCATAGGAAAATATCATCTTCTTTCGTCTGATCTGTGTTGTCTTGAATTCTGGCTCGATTTCAAGCTGCTCTGCAATCTCTTTGGCATCTGTTACAGTACTTTGAAATCCACTCTCCCGATATTCTTTCATCAACTTACATGTTCTTTCCAAACTCTCGATGGCACTTGCCAGATGCTTTGAATCACTCTGAAGATCTTTACTCGCGTAGTTGACTTGAAAGAGGTCATACCAGAATATGACAGCAACAATGAATTTAAAATTCTTCATCTCTTTGCAAAGTGATTCTGCTTCGCTTCTTCCTTGAGGACCTTTTGCTTTTTCAGCAATTTCGACAAGTGCATCATAGATCTCGACAGCTTGATATCGTACAGCTTTGACACTTTGCACACGGCATTCCCATCTTGTCTCGCTCAAGGGTTTTACTGAGAACTCTTTCACATACTTGCAGAAGACTGACCATCGATGGGTTGAGGCTGAGAAGAAGACATACAGGCGTTGAATAACCCCGAAAAATGAGATGGCTCGAACACATGTTTTTGCCATGTCCCCAAGTAGCAAATTGTAGTTGCGGCATGCACATGGAGTGAAGAATGCTCTTGAATTCATTTCCAGAAGTTGCGCTTGAACGCCTGATGAGTGTCCCTCCATGTTCGCACCATTATCGTATCCTTGTCCACGAATATCACTCATTTTCAGTCCAAGTTCGTGAAGTTCTTTCATCAATACCTCTAGTAAGTTTTCTCCTCTGGTCTTCACCTCAATGAACTTGATGAAGTGTTCAAAAATTCCACTTTCAATACCTGATGATCCATCAGAGACATACCGCAAAGTAAGGGACATCTGCTCATTGTGACTAATGTCGAGTGTGTAATCAAGGATTACAGAGAAATACTTTGCCATTTTAATTCTGTGTACAATGGTTGCTCGAACTTTGTTGCCCATGAGCAAGATGAGTTCATTCTGGATTCGTTTTCCCAGGTAATGATCATGAATTTCGTTATTGACTATTCTTCTAAAGTGGTCTTGCATGACGGGATCAAATCTTGAGATAAGCTCAACCAGTCCAAGGAAGTTGCCATTATTCCGTCTGAAGATTGTATCTACTGATCCTCGGAATGCCATGTTGTGTTCAGCGAGGTACTGTACAATGGCGAGGAGACGCTCAAACACATTTTTCCACCTAAACTTCCCCGTATTGATTCGTTCCTGACTGAGTTGATCCACAGTGTAACTTTTGATCAAACGTTGTTCGAGTTCCATCCATTGGAAAGTCGCCTTCAGATGGCCCTGTGATCTTTCGTGCTCAGACAGTCTGGAACTAGTATTCACCCAGTCACAGAATCCTCCACACCCCAAGGCATTGTTGGAGTTTCCAAATAACTTGCAACAGTAACAAAATATCCGATTCTTAGAGATTGAATAAATCAGCCATTTCCGTATACAACTTCTCCATTTTCCATCCGTCTCTTGTAATGACTTTTTGAAAACTTGCGGCCATTGTCATCTCTGGGAAAGTTATAATCTTCCTCACACTGTGGTGGGCCTTTACTCACTAGTAAATCTCTGACTTTTGCGCTGACAGTTTCCGGCCAGTGAACTGGATCTTTGAGTGCATCCAGAGGCTGATTTTGCAGAATTGGAGTCTGATCCACGGGTTCTTCTTCCCTCTGGATATCACTTTCATCTATCAAAGGTGGTGATGACACATGTAACGGCGCAGGTACATCTACTTCACTTTCATCTAACAAAGCTGATGATGATGCATGTGACGGCGCAGGCACATCTTGTTCAGGTTCAGCCTGTGGATCGCGTTTCTCTAGAAATTTTTCAAATGACCCATACATACGCTCAAGTTCTGATTTCCGCTTCGCTTCACGCTGTCTCTTCTGGTTACCGCTGAGATATTTCTGAGCAGTATCTCGCAATCTCTTTGGAGGCATCATCGTCAGTCGATATCTGAAATATAACAAAATATACAGGGTGTCCCAAAAGTCCCTATCTATTTTGTTGAAATAGGCTGAATTTCAAATAATGTTTTAATGACATGATTGCATGCACCTTTCTAGACAAATACATGCATTAGATTTCTATTTTAATTATTTTTAAATTTTTAATTAATTTTTTCAGATCCATATCATTGGTGATGGATGTGCAATTGTGCATGAACGCGTTATGATAGTAACATGTCGCATCAGAGGAATGAAATGTGAAATTAGAGACCGATTCTCAAGAAGGTTTCATAAGCCTGGACCGACAGATAAAGCAATTCGTGAATTGGTGAACAAATTCAAAAGGACTGGATCTGTGCATGATGAAGGAAGAAGTGGACGCCCAAGAACAGTACAACAAAACATTGAATCTGTTCGCATAATGTTCGAAGACGATCAAAGAATGTCAGTTCGCCAAGCATCCCACAGATTGACCATACCCAAAACAACTGTTCACAGAATCTTGCGTTCGACGCTGAAGAAGAAGTGTTATCACATTCAGCTGTTACACAGCTTACACGAGGAAGATTTTCCAAAACGAGCAGCAATGTGTGTGGAACTGGTCGAACAAATCCAAAATAACAATTTAATGGACCACATTTTGTTTAGCGATGAGGCGACTTTTCACACCTGTGGTAAAATCAATCGACATAATTGTCACATCTGGGCTAATGAAAAGCCGAGTTCACTGAATGGGAAAGAAACCCACCTAAAGTCAACGTGTGGCTTGGAATGACGAAGTCTAAGATTTACGGGCCCTTTTTCTTTGCAGAGGCTACAGTGACAGGGCCTGTTTACTTTGATATGCTTCAAAATTTTCAAGAACCTCAACTTCTTGAAGATGGCATTCTCGACAATGTAGTCTTTCAGCAGGATGGGGCACCATGTCATTATGCCAGAATTGTTCAGACATACCTAAACGAGCGTTTTCCAAATCGTTGGATTGGACGTGGGGGAAATAGGCCCTGGGCAGCGCGATCTCCGGATTTGACCCCATTGGATTTCTTTGCTTGGGGTTTCATTAAATCAGAGGTCTATCGCAGAAATATTCGAGATTTACCAGATCTGCGAGATCGCATTAGGCAAGCAGTTGAGAAAATAACGCCTGAAATGCTCGGAAATGTGTTCCGCAATGCAGCTGACCGCAACAAAATAGATAGGGAATTTTGGGACACCCTGTATAATTAACACGGAATACTATTGTATATAAATACTACTGTATATGAAGAGTTATTATGACAAGCCGTATTTAATTTACCACTCAAAACCAAAATATTTTTTTATATTGTACTCGTATATCTGCGAGACCCCTAATAACGCGGGGCCCAAAGCAGCCGCTTTGCTTGTTTTGCCCAAAGGCCGGCAGTGCTCTGCAGGAAAGGTTATAGCCACCATCTTCTAGGACATGAAAGGGTTGATTCTGATGGACATTATGAAGAAAGGACAAACAATCAACTCAGAAGCATATATTGCTACACTACAGAGACTCCAGAGACGTATAAAGTGAGTTCGACTGGGAGAAAACTGGAAGACGTCCTTTTTTTGCATGATAACGCAAGACCATACAACAGTTTGCAAACAAGAGAGGCCATCACAAAAATGCGCTTGACTGTGTCACCCCACCCTCCATACAGCCCGGATCTGGCACCTTCAGATTTCCTTTTGTTTGAGCCAATGAAGGATGCTTGCTATTCGTGGAAGAAAGTTTCAGAGTGATGATGAGGTTGTTGAGGAAGTTAAGAGGTGGCTCCAGCGGAACCCAGCGGACTTTTACCAGCAAGGAATAAAGGCCCTTGTTTTGAGGTGGAGGAAAGCCGTAGAAAAGGATGGAGACTATGTGGAAAAATAAAAACTTGTAAAAAAGGTATGTAACTAAAGGGTTCCAAAAAACCTTAGCCCCCCCCCCCCATTTGCAGCTTACATGTTTACTTATATCGAAATAGTTTTAAGTGATTATAAAAATATATAAAATTCTTTATTTATTGCAGGTATTAAAATTACTCTAGCTGATAAAGTGATAATATAATGGCTTATCAATTAATTGGTGATTCGGAGAGGCAACGTGTGATAGATCGCATACGAGCAATAACATTTCGGGAAGCTCGTGATGCTGGAGCCACCTTTATAACACGTTCATGGGTTGCCAAAAAGTTGCGAAGAAGTGAGGACTTCGTCAAAAGAAATTGGAATAAAACTTTGGATGAATGTGAAATGGATACAACCAAATCTGGGCGCCCAAATTTGCCACTCTCTCAGGAAACAAAGGACATCATTGAAAGCGGTACGCGTAAGTGGAAAAACAGCTGTGCTAAATTTTCTAGAGAGATCGAAGTGTTGAGAGGAAAGATCGTTAGTGGCACGAACTTCCAAAGCCAAGAAAAACTCAACTTAACATCGATGACAGAATGTGGTTTGCCCATTATCTTGAAGATTGGGATGTGGATGATTTCATGCATTTAGCTGTCTCCGATGAATTTTTTGTTTATGTAACACGTCGGCCTAACTACCAAAATGATCGAGTGTGGGCCACAACACCAGATGAAATCGATGACAATGAACATTATCGCGAATTATTAAAAAGTCCAGACTGTGTTGGTGTGTTTGTTTTGTTCACTGCAAAGAAGCTCATGTGGGTGCTGAAGCCAAATGGTCAGAGTTGGGATGGATAGTATTTTCGTGATATTATTCTATCCCAGCATATCATTCCTTTTCTATGAAACCCAAACAATGTTATGGATGTCGATCAGGTCACACTTCTGCACGATAAGTCCCCCTGCTTTAAGTCATTAGCCACTCAACAGTTGTTGCGGAACCATGAGATCGATTTCTTTGGAAATGAAGAATGGCCAGGAAATTCTCCTGACCTGAACGTCTGTGAACACATTGGATCAGTTATAAAGGACAAGGTTGAATGTCTCTTGTTTCAAGAACCTGCAGCAAATCGATTTTCTAAGGATACATTGACGCAACACATTGAAACTGTTTTAGCAAATTTGCGTAACGATCAAGATCTATTCACGTCACTTTTGGCAAGCTACCCAAAGCGAATTCAAGCTGTCTTGGAAGCCAATGGCGGGAACACCAAGTTTTAATTGTTTCTCCTTAAATGCAGGATTAAATTCTCTTTTGTAAGGTATGTTTAGTTTTACTGTACCTCTAATGGTTTAGGCCATGGGCGAGGGGGGGGGGGTGCTAAGGTTTATTGGAGCCCCGTACTTGTGTACAAAATTTCTGGAACTTACAAGGAAACTTGGAAAGAAAAAAAGGTGGGGCAAAATATATTGAGTGGCCCTCGTAATATATCCAAAAGTGAGGTGACTTTAGCCAAAGGTTATGTGTATAGTGCTTTCAATACGAGGTATGAATCGAATTATCCTTTGAGGTTTGAAAAAGCCCTAAAAACACTTAAAAATAACGATTCATTACATATAGAATGTGTTTTGTATGAATACTAAAATAGGCGGTAAAGTTGTTAATGTGGACGATAGAAATAGGCTCCAAGACGATGTAAATAGGATTATGGAGTGGACGGATAAGTGACAGATGCAATTTAACGTAGACAAATGTAAAGTTTTGCATATAAATTCTCGTAACAATAATTACACTACACGATGGACGATAGACAGTTAGCGAGCGTTGACGAGGAAGTAGATTTAGGCGTACGCGTATCTAAGGATTTAAAAGTTAGGAACCAGTGCCTGGAGTCTTGCGCAAAAGCTAATAGGATGTTAGTCTTCATAGCGCGTAATTTCGAATTTAAATCGAAGAATATTATATTGCCCCTTTACAAGTCCTTAGTCAGGCCTCATTTAGAATATGCCGTTCAGTTTTGGTGCCCGTATTTGCGTGAGGATATTGATAGGTTCGAAAGGGTTCAGCGTCGCGCCACGAAACTAATTCCGTCATTGCGCAACAAGTCTCACGAAGATTGGATTAAAGAGTTAGACTTGCATTCACTCGAAACTAGGAGATTAAGGGGGAAGCTTATTAAAGTTTTCAAAATCGTTAATAAAATCGATAACATAAATTTTCACAAACTGTTCACTTTCGATAATAGCAATACTCGTAACAATGGATTTAAGTTTCGTGGCAGATGTTTCATTACTAACATTGCTAAAAACTTTTTTACGTTTAAAGTAATTGATAAATGCAATAATCTCCCGCGCTCGTCGTGAACTAACTCTACCAGCGTTAATATGTTTAAAAACCGTTTAGATCGGCATTTTAAAAATATTAACGTTGTTTAAAATAAAACAATTGGCAATAGGAGCTCGAGGGGTAGTGGTCGAGATGAGTCTGTTGACGATTAATGCCAGCTTGTGACATGCCAGCGTGTGATATGCCAGCAATAAAAACAAAATTAGACTAACACGAACTTAGATGTAGCTCATAGCGTAAACTAACCGACTTTTTGTTATACTCTTCCTACTTTTTTTTTCTTTTCTTATCCTCTCTTTACTTGCAAGTCTGTAGTTTGCATGGTATGACAGTGTTTGAGTTAAGACTGTGTTTGCATGGTTTGTAAGCGTTCTTATTTTACTTCTTTTCATCTTTCACCCCTTTCCTATTCTCTTCGGCTATTTTTCCGACTTGTCGGCAGTGGCCGGCGGATGATGATGATGATGAGTCTTTCTTTCTCTTTTTTTGAATGAATGTTAACCCACGAATGATAGGTTTTGCTACTTACTTAACCCCTTATTCTCTTCTTTTAACCCCCTACTCTCTCCTTTCTCTCGGGTTAACCTTAGAGTGGATCTTAGGGTCTTTGTTAGCCTTAGCTTCTGTAGATCTGTAGATATTACTAAAGCGGACAAATCTAATTCGATAGTCATCATGGACAAAAACAGTTACATTGAAAAGATGAATACTTTAGTGAGTGGCCGTGACACGTACAAACCTCTAAACAGAGACCCACTGGAGGATGTTAATAAAATGTTTAACAGAAAATTAAGAGAAATATTAAAAAAATAACTATAATGGGCTTTCGCATTAGTTTCTTAGTATCAATCCGTCACTACCATATTTGTACGGTTTAGTTAAAACACACAAAGTTAATAATCCCATGAGGCCTATTGTTAGCTCAGTAGGCTCCGTAACCTATAAGCTATCTAAATGGTTAGTTAGTTTATTAACGCCGTTAGTTGGCTCTTTTTCTAAGTCACATACGGTAAATATCATGGATCTTCTTGACAAACTGAAGTTTCCTAATGACCCTAATTTCAAACTATGTCGTTTGGATTGGCGATAGGAAATCCCTCTCACCTGTATTGGCTAACTTATAATATATGAAATTTTTTTAAAGTAGAATTTTGCCTACGATTGTTAATTTTAACCTGGTTTGGTACAGGTATATAGATGATATTTTATGCCTTTGGCCTAATAATTTGGATGTTGACTTATTTCTTGGTAGGCTCAACAATTTAGCCCCATCTATTAAGTTCACGGTGGAAAAAGAAAATGATGGAAGCTTGTCTTTTCTGGCTCTAAAAATTCGGAGATGCTCTAATCAGTTCAAATATGAAGTTTATCGCAAGCCTACTACTAATAACTCTTATGTACATTTTTATTCACGTCGGATTGAATACATCAAAGAAAAAGGGATAAATATTGTATTTTTAGCCAAAAAACAAAACTTAAACCTCAACCGGGACATTGAGCGTCCACTTTTCAAGGCACGTTGGGCTTTCCATCATGAAAAAGAAAAACTATAGTATTTGTCATTTATCATTACTTATTCGAACTATAGAGGATGTAATTTCCCAGAAGAGTTCCTTGTTCCAGGCACGGTCTGTGTTTAACATATAAGTTTCTCAGGGGACCATTCTGAGTTTGTGTATATTAAACGGACGTGTTATGTGCCTTGTGTTATGTGAACGCTCAATGTCCCGGTTGAGGTTTAAGTTTTGTTTTTTGGCTAAAAACACAATAGTTACCCCTTTTTCTTTGATGTATTCAATCCGACGTGAATGCAACGAGTTTCTTGCGTATATTGAGGTTCTGAATGTAGTAGGCTAGGTGTAAGCTGTAAACCCTAGGTCCTGTCCCAAAGCTGAATCCTATCTGCTTTGTAGATAGCTGGTGAGGGAAGCTATATTTTGGGGCCTCTTTGCTAGTAACCCGGTGCCCACGTTGGGCTTTCCATCATGAAAAAGAAAAAAACTATAGTATTTGTCATTTACAGAGCTGGGCACCGCAAACTCAAAATCACTTCCGCAATCGCAAATCCGCAAACTCAAACCTTACCTTCCGCAACCGCAAATCCGCAAACTGCTTGCCATTTTTGGTGCCGCAAACGCAAATCCGCAAACGCAAACCATATTTCCAATTTTTTCATTTATCACTACTTATTCGAACTGTAGTGGATGCAATTTCCCAGAAAAGCTCCTTGTTCCATGCACGGTCTGTGTTTAACATATATATATATATATATATATATATATATATATAATGTAAAGAACGACGCTTGTATAGAAGAACGTTCCGCACAAGATGAGGAGGGAGAACGAACAAATGAAAAATGAGGTAACCACCCGGGAATCGAACCCGGGATCTTCCGATTGCCGGTCAGATATGTTAACCACTACACCATGGGCCTCGATTAATCAGAAGTCGTAATTCTTCTACATACGAGCAGAAACCAATGCCCTGAGGGCACCTCCCGCATGCCGCACATATATACATTTTAACTGCAAACAACACACAGTATAATTAATGTAAAGAACGACGCTTCTATAGAAGAACGTTCCGCACAAGATGAGGAGGGAGAACGAACAAATGAAAAATGAGGTAACCACCCGGGAATCGAACCCGGGATCTTCCGATTGCCGGTCAGATATGCTAACCACTACACCATGGGCCTCGATTAATCAGAAGTGCGGAACGTTCTTCTATACAAGCGTCGTTCTTTACATTAATCATACTGTGTGTTGTTTGCAGTTAAAATGTATATATGTGCGGCATGCGGAAGGTGCCCCCTCAGGGCATTGGTTTCTGCTCGTATGTAGGAGAATTACGACTTCTAATTAATCGAGGCCCATGGTATAGTGGTTAGCATATCTGACCGGCAATCGGAAGATCCCGGGTTCGATTCCCGGGTGGTAACCCTCATTTTTCATTTGTTCGTTCTCCCTCCTCATCTTGTGCGGAACGTTCTTCTATACAAGCGTCGTTCTTTACATTAATTATACTATGTGTTGTTTGCAGTTAAAAAAAAAATATATATATATATAAAACAGTAAGATCAAACTGTAGATAAACATTTTATTAAGAGGAAAGTGCATCAAATCTTTTTGTATTGACTTCCATTATCATGAATGGCAATTTATAAACTTCTTTTTCCTATTTTCCATAAATGTAACAGAAATTATCTTCGATAAAGTTGGGTGTAATTGTGCGTAATACCATGTTTTCATGCTATACGGTTCAACTATATATATATATATATATATATATATATATATATATATATATATATAATCCGTGGAATTAATAAATATAACACACCCACATGAAAAAATAAAATGCGATTTGAAGGCGTTTCGTGTATTTGTAATACCTCATATGGTGCGGGAAATGAACAAAGGAGGCAAAAGCGCAGAATATGTTTGTTTGATTCGGTTATTCAACTTCCTTCGCCACATCTAAGCGCATATAACGGAGAGACCTACGGCTTTACGAGTGATCCGAGTCACGGGTGCTGTAGCTACATAATCTGGATGCGGAGGACGGTCTCCCATCCAACTATCATTCAAACCCAATGTCGCTTTACCTCGCTGATCGATGGGAAGTGGTGTTACGTCACTGGCCACGACGAAACCCACAAAACGACAGAATAAACATTGCAAATAAAAGAACAATTTATTTGGAAGTATATTTTAACCCTTTCGCACCGAGGACGTACACGGTACGTCCCCCCCATTCAAGAGGGTTAAGGATCATTGCTTACCCTTTAACAACCTTCTTAACATTAACCGGTCATAATAATAATAATAATAACAATAATAATAATAATGATAATAATAATAATTATTATTGATTTTTAAAATGTGCTTCCAAATAAATTAATCCCTTTAAAACGCATATATTGGTTACTATGGTAACTGGGTGTAAAATTCTTTGGGGGGGGGAGAACTTTAATTAATGAAATTGCTGCGTCTCTCTCTTTACTAATTATATTAACAAATTAACAACTAGAAAAATAGTTTGCAACTTTTAAAATGTATTTCTTTATATATATATATAATATATATATATATATATATATATATTAGTGATGGATCGAGTGGTCGGTTTTTCACAACCGCGGTTGCGGTTGTGTTTGCGGTTGTCGAATTTTTCCAACCGCGGTTGCGGTTGCGGTTAGCATATACTAGGAAAAATGCGTAATTATTAACTGGATTTAGCCACTATAGTGCGATTTAGCCACACTTGGTACATAATATATACTAAATAGTATTTATTTAGTAAATACCTTATGTTGACACAAGTTTTGCAATACACCGCTACCGCTATTTGTGTGTTGCAAAACTTGTGTTCAACATAAGGTATTTACTAAATAAATACTATTTAAATGAAGTATATTCTAAACTTATATAGCTATTATGAAAGAATTGGTCAAATTAATTAAAACCATATTTTGCACTAAGTGTGTTACCAGGATGAGGGACGAGGACTTAATGACAGGCAGTGTGAATTTCAAGAATAATATTTTTGCTGCATTTTCACCTTTCAAGCGGCAACGCCTCTCATTGTACTAAAGGCGATTTTAGTTTGAAGAAAATTAAATAAAAATAAATGTTACTTCATGGAGCTCACAGAGTAATAACTTAGAGCGCAGTTTAAACCAATTTTACTACGGCAGCCGTATGACGTCACGTTTAAGCACGCATAAGGAGACCCATCATTTTCTTTTTAAAAAAAGAAATATTTCTAATTAACCTAAAATTAAAATTAACTAAGCTTTTACAACCGCAACCGCACTTATGGAACGGCGGTTGCGGTTACGGTTGCGGTTGTGAATTTTTGTGCGGTTGTAGTGCGGTTGCGGTTGCGGTTATTCGATCCATCACTAATATATATATAAAGAAATACATTTTAAAAGTTGCAAACTATTTTTCTAGTTGTTAATTTGTTAATATAATTATTAAAGAATAAAGAATGGTGAATGTTTTTATTTTAATTCCTTATTGTAGAGAAAGAGAAAGCATCTTTAATTTTATGCAAATTACGTCCAAATTGCGTTACAAAAAAAGAATAAAAAACGAAATTGAATTACGAAACATCTTTTGATTAATTAAATAAATCTGTTTTAATCGCATTTAATGTTTGGTTAAGGGTTCTTTCTCGCTTATTTGCAGCGATGCCGGAAACAATTTTCCATTTATTTATTATTTTTTTAAATTTACTCGTTAATTTATTCATTTATTTTCCGTTTTATTTAATTATTTATTTATTTATATGTCTTCGTTTTAAGGGTTGTTGTCGTCGGTGTTGTTTTAAGTGGTATATAATTGTTAGTTGTATTAGAAAGAAATGTCATGAAAGAGACGAGACATTCCGACTACAATGGAATTAAGAAGGGACAAAATGGCGCCTTTTTTAAATCTTTTTAATTATCATGTATTATTAGTGAATGAAAAGGATTGAAAAGAGGAAGCGAGTTCCATAGTAAAAAGTACTTTCAATAATTTATTTCATAGAGAAACGCGATCTTTCTGCACCGAATTAAAACAAAACAACAACAAAAACAACAACTACTACTACTACTACTACTACTACTACTCCGTAGATATAATTAGTTCAGAAATAAAAGCGAAAAACTTCACTTTTAATATCGCGGTAGTTTATATATCTTGAGCTCAGAGTGAAGAAATAGATCGCAGCTTGCATTGCATTAAGTAGGTCTCTAAACTAAATCAAGGAGAAATGTTAAGTGTAGGCGACCTTCATTGTTCTAATACCAGTCATGAGGATTCGAGTGGCGATGTTGGAAGCAGGCGTTTAATTTAATTTTTTGAAGATAACTTTCTCTTTCAAAACGTCTGAGAACTTACGAGAGCCAAGAATAAATTAGATTTGGTCAGAACAAGAAATCAAAATTCAGTGTGTAACCTTAAAGTCGGATAAAGTTTGGGAAGCAGCCATCGCACTATAATTAGATTTACTCTTAACATAAGTAATAATAAGTTTAAAGGTTTCAGATTTTGAACAGCGAATTAATTGAAATGAGATTTTAGATGTGGAATATCCAGATACAGTGTGGTTAAACTTTAAAGCTTCTTTTAAAATTTTAGATGAAAAACTCGCACCTACAAAAGAAAAAAAATATTTTGCAGCTGAAATAAATGGTGGAATAGAGAAATTGGAGAAACCTTTAGGAGAAGGAACTCGGCGTATAAATTATATAAAATTGAAAATACTGCTCAACGTTACAGTGATTATGTCACACTAAAGCGTTTGGTTAAAAAGTCTAATAAACGCGAAAAGGCAATACGAGTTACAAATAGCGGGCGACAGTGAGCACAACCCAAAACGTATACATAATAGTGAGTGATACTGACAGGGTGTTTCCTCAATGTGATTTACCAGGCTGCTTGTAAAATTTAGCCAGAGGGTATCCGTTGTTTCTTGGGACCCTCCCTTTCGATTTGGAAGGGTGGCAGAAGTGAGGCTCCGCTGGGCCTCCCCGGGGTGTCCATTTCCCTTAGAGGGAGCTGGCGGATAAAGAAGTGGTCATATCTATCATATCATATATTTTCGCAGCCCATACCGTTATTTTTACAGCAGGACTATGATATAAGAGGAAACAACTACAAAGCACTACACACTACACTGCAAACACTATAAAATAAAAAACTATTATACATACTTCGAATCCATTTTTACTTTAATGTGTATCTTACTGTAAGAATAATTATAGGTATAATATTTTAGTAGTTTATAACATTACTTTATGACAAAATGAATATTTAAACATCGTAATGTGGTTAGATAGATTGTAGAAAAAATGAAAAGACACAACAATATTTGTGTAAAAAATGCACATTCTGTTTGATGCACAAACTGAATATATATATATATATGTTAAACACAGACCGTGCATGGAACAAGGAACTCTTCTGGGAAAATTAAATCCACTATAATCCGAATAAGTAATGGTAAATGACAAATACCATAGTTTTTCTTTTTCATGATGCTAGCCGACGTGGGCAACGGGTCTCTCGCAAAGAGGTCCCATAAATATAGCTTCCCTCACCACTCACCAGCTATCTGCAAAGCAGACAGGATCCAGCTTTGGGACATGGATCTAGGGTTTAAAGCTTAACATATAAGTTTCTCAGGGGACCATTCTGAGTTTGTGTATATTAAACGGACGTGTTACGTGCCTTGAAAAGTGGACGCTCAATGTCCCGGTTGAGGTTTAAGTTTTGTTTTTTTTGGCTAAAAATACAATAGTTACTCTTTTTCTTTGATTTATTCAATCCGACGTGAATGCAACGAGTCTTTTCATGATGCTAGCCCGACGTGGGCAACGGGTCTCTCGCAAAGAGGTCCCATAAATATAGCTTCCCTCACCAGCTATCTGCAAAGCAGACAGGATCCAGCTTTGGGACATAGATCTAGGGTTTAAAACTAACATATAAGTTTCTCAGGGGACCATTCTGAGTTTGTGTATATTAAACGGACGTGTTACGTGCCTTGAAAAGTGGACGCTCAATGTCCCGGTTGAGGTTTAAGTTTTGTTTTTTTGGCTAAAAATACAATAATTACCCCTTTTTCTTTGATTTATTCAATCCGACGTGAATGCAACGAGTCTTTTACTTATATAGAGGTTCTGAATATAGTGGGACTAGGCTTGCTTTAAACCCTAGATCCATGTCCCAAAGCTGGATCCTGTCTGCTTTGCAGATAGCTGGTGAGGGAAGCTATATTTATGGGACCTCTTTGCGAGAGACCCGTTGCCCACGTCGGGCTAGCATCATGAAAAAGAAAAACTATGGTATTTGTCATTTACCATTACTTATTCGGACTATAGTGGATTTAATTTTCCCAGAAGAGTTCCTTGTTCCATGCACGGTCTGTGTTTAACATATAAGTTTCTCAGGGGACCATTCTGAGTTTGTGTGTATATATATATATATATATATATATATATATATATATATATATACAGACAAAGAAGACTCACTTTCCTGCTGATTGCCGATCTGAAAAATTATGAGCTACCACAATGACATTTGCAGATGGAAGTACAAGTGAGACCTTGCTTCCTGCAACTGCATGCATCGGAACATATTTTTTTGTATCCGTATTTCACGAGCAAATGGCACACCGCTGCGACTGCGGGGATTGTGATCCATTCTGGAATGAGCTTCCTTCTTTCATTCAGCCATGAAGACATGGACCAGAGTCTTTGCTTGTTGGGTCACGGGCAGACGTTCATACACTTGCCTGGTACATCGCTCTCCGGCAGTGCTGGTACAGCGCATTCTGAGATGGTGGAATAATTTCCACGTTTTGGTTTCGTTGGCAGAAAATCTTCTTCCTCATTTCGTTGATAGACATCGCCCCTCCTCCGTAGATTTGGACGAAGAATTCCTCCAACGCCTTGAACTTCCAGGAGTCCAATTCAAGTTGTTCAAATGGATGATTCATCAGATCAACCATTGTGTCTGTGACATTTTTCGGACACCTTTTCCAGGCTTTGAAGCCCATTCCTTCCGAGCGTCGCTTCAGAGCCGACGTGGAGTCGCCACCAGTGAGGGCCACAAAGAAGGGAAGAGCTGCACTTCGCTCAGGTCCGAGGGCATCCATCAGTTCGCTGATGTTGATGATTCTTTGTGTTTTCCAGATCCCGTAGTTCACTATGACGTTGCATCCTTCACTGACAGAATCGAACCGGGAAAAATGGTGGACAAGAATGGCGATCACATCAGAGTCGGATGTCTTCACCAGCACGATCGAAGCTCCACAATTCAGTTCATCGAGGATGTGGAGGACGAGCCGTGTGTAAACTTCCTCCTGGTTGCACTCAGTCAGCATCTCGTCTCCCGGGCTTCGATGACCGACAGTTTTTCCGTCACTCACAGTGATGTACAGATCTCTTGTGGAGTGGAATCGCTGCATAGCTTCGTCCCAAGATATCGGAAAAATTCCGTCTTGTTGGTACTGTCGCGGAGAAAGTCAGACCATTTCTTCGGAATCCTCACCTTTGACCCCACTTTCAGGCGGACGCCGTGGCCTCGGTCATCCCGTGTTTCTCCCTTGATGGAAAGCTCTTGATACGTGTTCCAGACGATGTCGAGCCGCGGCACTTTCCTCAGCTCTAGCTGAAGGTGTTTGAAGAAGCACCCTTGGGTGACTTCCCCGAATGTTTCTACTCCTCGGGGGATCAAGAGATGAACAAGCTGCCCGCCGTCTTGTACCACGCAGTCGTACGCCGTAGGCCATTCTACCATGAATAAAATAAAAATTCAAGATGGTGACACTTCCCTAGAAGTGATTTACCAGGCTTGTAAAAGTTTAGCCAATGGGTGTCGGTTATTTCTTGAGACCTCCCCTTTCGATCTGGAAGGGTGGCAGAAATGAAGCTCCGTTGGGCCCCCGTGGGGGTTCCATTTCCAGAAAGAAATAAAAACTGTTTCCACCATTTTTTTGGTACAGGGCGGCCATCTTATAGCCCACATTCATCTGTATTTATTCACAACTGATCATAGATGATCGGTCAATTATTGGACCCAAAAAAGGAAAAAAATTAGTTAAACATCAAGATTGCCGCCCTGTACAAGGAAAAAAAATGGTGGAAACAGGTTTTATTCCTTTCTCGATTACCTATCCATAAAAGTATTGATCATGTAAATCCAACAAGAAACAGGGAAGATATGACCATTTCTTTATTTGCCTCCCCCAGGGGAAATGGACCCCCAGGGGGGCCCAACGGAACCTCACTTCTGCCATCCTTCCAGATCGAAAGAAGAGGTTCCAAGGAACAACCGACACCCACTGGCTAAACTCTTATAAGCCTGGTAAATCACATCTATGGAAGTGTCACCGACTATAACTCTGTAAACAATAAGAATCCAATTAAAAATATGATAGGTTCACTTAGTGACAATAGTGTCAATAGTGCTGTAATAACAACAGTGACTTCTGACAATAAAAAAAATTTGTATCCGTCTTTGCTATAAAGGATACATCCTTTATTTCAGAAGCCAGGAAATGTTTAATTTTAGCTAAGAGATAGTACTTTATGAAATCATAATATATGAAAAAGAAATCTCAAATCTCAAATTATATACTGTAAATACTAAAACTCAGTGAATCGCCTGGTTTCGACTTAATTTATCTGAAGCATTTAAAGCTATTAAAAATTGAAATTTTGTCTCTGTTAACATTTATAACCAGTCACTTTTAGGAGACGTATAGTTCAATCACACTTTAAATTAGCAAATGTGACACCAGTACTAACGAAAGAGAACGCAATCAACCTAGTAATTATAAGCCAATTAACTTAACGTCAGTAATCGGAAAACTATTGGAATCAGTTATCAGAGATCGTGCTGAATCATTTGAAGAGTCCTAATATCATAAACGACAGTCAGTACGGTTTCCGTTGACAAAGATCTTACTTAAAAAAATCTTCTTTCACGACATAATTAACGTATATGATCATGCTAGAGAAGTTGATATAGTATATTTGGACTGAACCACATACGCGATTAATAGAAAAAGTTATAGCGTATTGTATACATGGGAAAGTCGTAAAATAGATTGAAACTTGTTAAGTGGGAGGAAGCAGTAGTAATAAATGGAAAGAAATCCGTTTGGGTTAACATCACCAGCGGAGTGCCGCAAAGTTCCGTGTTGGATCCCATCTTGTTCATAATTTATGTAAACGATCTAGACAGACTGTAGTCAGAAAAATTTCAAAATTCGCGAGTGACAAAAATTGGAGTCATAGCATTAACCATAGAGAAAACTTACAGAGCGATTTAAATATAACAGTTGTATGGTCTGAAAAGTGGAAAATGAAATTCATTGTGGATGAGTGTAAAATCCTACATTTAGGTTCTCGAAACACGAGTTAATTACAATATGATCGGGAGGAATCTTAACGTATTGTCAAATGAAAAGGACTTGGGTGTAACCGTCTAAATTCACGAAGCAATGCATAGACTCATGCGTTAAAGCATATAAAGCTATTAGGTTCAGTAGTATGGGTGCATTTACGACGAGGGAGGCGGAGGTAATAAGGGGGTGGGGGACGTGGGAGTGGGGAATGCGGGAGTACCAGTGCCAAAGGAGGGGATACCCCTAAGAAATAAAAAATTAATATAGGGTGGAGTAACCTAACCTAAACTAACCTAACCTAATCTGACCTAACCTAGGCTAACCTAACCTGGAAAATAAATAAATAAAAACCAAACCTAACCTGGGAAGTAAATAAATAAAAACTTAACCTAACCTAACATTTTAAAAGATAAAAAGGTAAATTTTATGTATATATATATAATATATCCATGTTCCTCAGGGTTCTCAGTGTTGTTTCTCAGGGTTCTGTCCTGTCACCCACTCTTTTCCTTTTATTTATTAATGATCTTTTAATCCGCACTTCCTCTCCTATTCACTCGTATGCCGATGATTACACTCTTCACTTCTCCACCCGCTTCACAAAGCGTCCCTCACAGCAGTCACTTCATGATTCACGTAGGACGGCTATGGAACACCTGACCTCTGATCTTTCTGCTATATCTGATTAGGGCATAGAAAAATTTGTGGCTTTCAATGCCTCAAAAAACTGTTCCTCCAGCTGTCTACTCGTCACAATCTTCCACACAACTATCCCCTTACCTTCAACAACACACAACTAAATCCTTCCTCTCCTCTTAGCATTCTTGGTGTTTCCTTTTCTCGTGATCTTTTCTGGAAAGATCACATATACTTTCTTGTATACACAGCTTCTTGTATACAGCTTGTATACAGCTTCCAAGAGGTTAGGTGTGCTGTACCGCCTCCGTGGTTTCTTCACCCCAACTCAGTTGCTGTCTCTGTACAGGGGTCTTGTTCGCCCTTGTATGGAGCATGTTTCTCATGTGTAGGGTTGCTCAACCCATACAGCCGTACTTGACCCGGTGGAATTAACGGCTTTTTCTTCTCATCAATTCCCCGCCTCTTACTCACTGTATTCAATCTCTCTCTTCACCGCAATTTGCCTCATTCTCTCTTTACTGTCGCTATTATAACGGACATTGCTCTTCTGAACTCTCTAACTGCATGCTTCCTCCTTTAACTCCTTTAAGGAGAGCACGCAGTACCAGACTTTCTACACTTTCTCATTCCTTTTCTGTCCAACTATCTGATGCAAGGGTTAATCGGTATTTTCAGTCTTTCATTTACTCAACCAGTCAACTCTGGAACAAACTTCCTCAATCCATCTTTCCTCCTATCTATGACCTCCCATCTTTCAAATGCAGAGTGTCTAGGCATCTCGAAAACCCCGGACCTTGATTTTGGCTCTCTTTTTCTTCTATGGGAGGGGCGCTTTTGCGCATTTGCCCTTGGCCCCTCCTTTCTGCATAAAAAAATATATAAATGTGTGTGACATCTTACTATGAACTTTAGCGTCACCATTTTAAAGGATAATGTACAAGGTGTTATCAAATTATGTTTCATAAATTAGTATACATAATCAGGACGCCAAAGTGAACAAATAGATAGATAGATAGATAGATAGATAGATAGATAGATAGATAGAATAACCTTTATTAATAATAATAAAATAAATAAATTTTTTCAATTTACAATGACATGAATAATTGTGAAGCTCGACTATTTATTTTATTTAATTTGGCCCTTAAGCTTTAGGCTTTACTGGGCTCTTATTAAAAATAAGCAGCTGGTTGTTATAAATTTATAATAATAAATAAATAAGTAAATAAGTATTATTAATAGTTAAAACATGTATTACAATATTACACAATATTAGTGGACATTAATCCTAGATTTTTGTTAGTATGCTATTATTAATCGGGATTTCAACTTGGTTTTAAACAAATTTACATTCACAATATTTTTTATATCGGCATGCAAGTCATTCCATAGTTTCAATCCAATGAAAATGGATAGTTTTTGAGATGAAGACGATCTAAATTGAGGTATAACAAGCTTTGATCTATTTCTGGTCTGATACGAGTGGATTTCTTGATGAGTTACAAAATATCTATTTACCCATTGCAGATTAATGATTTTGTTCTTACACTTGCAAATAAAAATAAAATGTGCCAGTTTGGTTATATCGTTGAGCTTTAGTAGGTTTAGCTCTTTAAATAATGCACTAGAGTGATCAAGGAAATCAGCATCAGATAATAACCTTATTGCTCGTTTTTGGATGACAAAGATACCATTTAATGCGTTGTTAGCGGAGTTTCCCCAAACAAGGGTGCAGTATGTTATATAAGGAAGAACAAGAGTATGATAAAGAGTCAATAAAACTTGTTTAAGGACTACATTTTTAAGTTTAAACATTATAGCAACGCTCCTTAAAATCTTTTTCGCGATATAATTTACATGATCACTCCATTGCAAATTCTTATCTAGCATTACACCAAGAAATTTTGTTACAGTACACTCCTTTATGGCGATTTCATTAACATTAAGTTCATCAAGATATACATTTCTTTTATTAGTAAAAATCATGAAATTTGTTTTACTGGTATTTAGGAAGAGTTTATTGGTGGTCAACCATTTCATTACACTGATGAATTCTGAATGAAATAGTACGTATATTCTTAGCTGTATTAACATCTTTGCAAGAAAAAGAGACAGTTGTATCATCTGCAAACATTATGAAGTTCAGTATATCAGATGAACGTGGAAGGTTATTTATATACGTGTACTGTATAATAAAAATAACTTTTAAACCAATCACTGATTGCTCCTCCAAAGCCGTAACAATATAATTTATTAAATAGAATATTATGGTCTATTACATCAAACGCCTTACTCAAATCCATAAATAGTGATATCATTATTTCTTTGTTCTCCTTAGCTATATTTACATTTTCCATAAGATTTAAAATAGCCATTTCCGTTGTTTTATTATTACGGAAGCCATATTAATTTGGAGATAATAAATTGTAGGATTCTAAATATCGCTGCATTCTACTTTTTACAATTTTTTCAAAAACTGTGCTGAACACAGATAATGAACACACCGTCCTGTAATTTGTTGCTAGTGTAGGATCACCCCCTTTAAAAAGGGGTGTTATACAACCAGTTTTTAGCATTGATGGGAATATTCCTTTGGAAATACTTTGATTGATAATTTTAGCCAAAGTTACGGATATCTTATCTTTAACAAGTTTCAATGTAGGTACAGGAATGTTATGAATGTTATTGTTTGTATTTTTTAATTTACCAATAATATTCTGGACCTCAGTAGAGGTAGCAGGAACAAAAGAATATGAATTTAGTGGGCTGGGTGGCATATATTCTAGAGGTGAGTGATCATTATTTATTAATTGTGCGCGAAGCTTATCCGCTATTGAAGTAGAGTGTGCATTTAAAGAGTCTGCAATAGCAGTATCATCAGTAATTTCTTTATTATCAACATTTAATTTCTGTATTGAATTTTTCTTAATTTGTTTTCCGAGAAGATTGTTTATGGTTGTCCAAGTGTTTTTCATGTCTCCTTTATGTTTCGAAAATTGATTGTTATAATAGTTATATTTTGCAATTTTGATTAATTTAGTTAATTTGTTTCTGTATTGAGTATATTGTACTTTAGGAATTTTGCTTTGCAATTGCAATTTGAATAATTTATCTCTGTTCTTTATTGAAGTGATAATTCCTGAAGTGATCCATGGATTTGCGACACTTTTGGGCGAAACTGGTTTTCTCCTTAAAGGAAAGCAAATATTAAAAATATGGAATAAGGTGTCATAGAAGAACTGAAACATATGATCTGGATCATTTAAAGGTTCGTCACAGTGAAGTCGAGTATTTTCTACAGCCCCAATAAATTTTCTTTTGTTAACCGCTGAGGATATTCTGTAATCAATAGTTGTTTTGTCCGCAACCTGAACAATGTTATTGAATATAGCGTAAGTAGGAAAATGATCACTGATGTTAGTGGTTATAATTCCAGAATTTACGAGGGCATTGCTATTTACAAATATATAATTATCAATCGTAGATTCTGTTATTCGATTGCCATAGCTGCAGACTCGAGTGGGTTTGGTAATAGAATGACTAAGATAGAAAGAATGCATTAAGTTTAAAAATTTATGAGAGATTGCTTCAGATTGCAAATTGATGTTGAAGTCTCCCACAACTATGGCATTCGATTTATGAAAGTTGCATAACATGTTATCTAAGTGAATTAAAAAGCTATTGATATTAGTATTAGGTGGTCTATATATTGCATGGACAGAATATACATTACTTTTGCCTTTTATATTCACAATCAGGTTTTCATTGTCACTATTACATAGAGAAAATATTTCTTTAGAGTCGTAAGTTTGATGCACATACATAGAGATACCCCCACCAATCTGACCATCTCATACAGTATGATAAGCAACGTAATTATCTATATTATATAGGTTTTTAATACTACTATTTAACCAGGTTTCCGTGAGAATTATAACACTAAATTTGACCGTAGAAGTTTTCAAAAGGGCCAATAAGTAATTATAGTTCCTAGGTAAGCTCCGAATGTTTAGATTTAGCACTGAAAGATTTTAATAAATATCTTTTCGTAATACAAAGGCATTAAACTCGTCTATCGATGAGACCATGCAATTGCCTCCATCAGATTCCTGTTCTAGATTCTCTAAACTGGATACAGAATTTTTTGGTAATGAATTGAAATGATTAATATCGGCACATATACTATGAACGTCTTTATCGATGAAAGCCATTTAACAATAGTTTTCAAACAATTTCACTAAATACAGAATATGGGAATAAGGGGTTACCGCCCAGTTGAGCCGAAAATGGGAAAGTCGACTGTTGAGATTGTATGCGGTTATTCGCAGGCCTCCGAGATACATTGTTTTTTGCAGAGGACGATCTAATTAAAATGAAAGTCATTAAAGTTTATCAAAGTCGTAGTTGTCTAGTTGTTTTGACAGCTATTTTTCTCTTGTTTTCACAGTATCTTGTTAGTTGTCATTTTAGAAACCAAAATTATTTCCTTCATTTCATGTGTCACTCTCATGAAATGTTACAGAGCGTTATGGAGAAGTATTCTTTTGAAGAATTTGCCGATATGCGTCTCGTGTTAGGATTGTTCAGAAACAATACGCAACCATGTAGGTGTTTTCGAACGTATGCGGCAAAATTTTGAATGACGCGTTGAAGCATGTACTGTGATGCAGGGAAACCAATTTGAGCACTTGCTTTAAATAAACGTTCATAAACTTTAATGATTTTCATCTTAAAAATACTCCTAAACTTTCTATGTCGGGT